>CM059254.1:22971843-23571843 GCA_030347555.1 Lablab purpureus
TCTTTTTCTACTGGCCTTGTAATATTTGCCTTTCTATTGAAGACCGGATACTTTGATTCTCATGTCTGTGTTGGTTGTGCCTTAATAGATATGTTTGCCAAAGGCAGTGGTGATATACAATAAGCTCGCATGGTGTTTGACAAAATGCGGGACAAAAATCTAGTTACTTGGACTTTGATGATTACTAGATTTGCTCAATTGGGTTTGCTCACCGATGCTGTTGATTTATTCTGCAGTATGTTAGTAAG
The DNA here is from genome assembly GCA_030347555.1 of Lablab purpureus. Lineage (NCBI taxonomy): Eukaryota > Viridiplantae > Streptophyta > Magnoliopsida > Fabales > Fabaceae > Lablab > Lablab purpureus. The sequence goes on from CM059254.1 coordinate 22,972,092, forward strand.
TGACCATACTCCTGATAGCTTTACTCTAACTAGTCTTTTATCGGCCAGCGTGGATGTGGGATTCTTCTCACTTGGGAAGCAATTACATTCTTGGGTTATCAGGTCTGGACTGGCTTCTGATGTCTGTGTGGGTTGTACTCTAGTGGATATGTATGCTAAATGTGCAGTAGATGGATCAGTAGAAAATTCTAGGAAAGTATTTAATAGAATGCCACGTCATAATGTCATGTCTTGGACTGTTCTCATCTCTGGATATGTACAGGGCAGAGAAGAGCAGGAAGCCATGAAATTGTTTTGTAACATGCTTCTTGGTCATGTTGCACCAAATTGCTTCACATTCTCCACCGTCCTCAAGGCCTGTGCAAATCTTCCTGATTTTAGCTTAGGCAAACAACTTCACGGCCAGACAATTAAACTAGGCCTTTCCGCAATTAATTGTGTGGGGAATTCTCTTATTAACATGTATGCAAGGTCTGGAAGAACGAATTGTGCTCGAAAAGCTTTCAATATCTTATTTGAAAAGAATTTGATTTCGTACAGTACTGCTATTGATGCAAATGCTAAAGAATTTGATTCTGAAGAATCTTTTAACCATGCTATTGAGCACCCTGCTATTGGAGCTAGTCCTTTTACATATGCATGCCTCTTAAGCGGTGCAGCTTGTATAGGTACAATCGGTAAGGGTGAACAAATTCATGCCCTCGTAGTGAAGTCAGGGTTCGGAACCGATTTATGCATTAATAATGCTTTAATCTCTATGTATTCCAAGTGCGGAAATAAAGAAGCTGCCTTGCAGGTCTTTAATGACATGGAGCATCGTAATGTAATAACTTGGACCTCTATAATAAGTGGTTTGGCAAAACATGGATTCGCTACAAAAGCTTTAGAATTGTTCTATGAAATGCTTGAAATAGGTGCAAAGCCTAATGAGGTCACTTATATTGTGGTTTTATCAGCCTGTAGTCACGCTGGTTTGATTGATGAGGCATGGAAACACTTCAATTCTATGCATTACAATCATGGTATCAGTCCAAGGATGGAACATTATGCATGTATGGTTGATTTGCTTGGTTGATCTGGATTGCTTTTAGAAGCCCTTGAATTTATTAGTTCAATGCCTTTTGATGTCGATGCATTGGTATGGCGTACATTTCTTGGTTCTTGTCGGGTTCATCATAGGGGAGCATGCTGCAAAAATGATTCTTGAGCGGGAACCTCATGATCCAGCTACCTATATATTACTGTCAAACTTGTATGCGTCAGAAGGGAGATGGGATATGATTCTCATTTGTAGAGCAGAAGACAGATCGTACAATTCTTATTCCTTTCTCATCATCGACAATTTAATTGATTAATGAATTTAATTGACTAAATCGACAATTAACTGGCTAAAACAGAAACTGAAATCACTGCACTTCTACTGCATCCCCAAATTAAGCAAAATAAGCTTATTAAAAACACGAAACAACTAACTAAAAAACTGAATATCATTGCAGATTTTATTTATATCATATAAAATGCAAATTTAACTATAACTAATCAACAAACATGCAGAATTAAACACTCAAACACACAAAACATGTATAACAACAAGAATGAATCACACACATGAATTATATCACATTTGAGATACCAAGAACACCCAATTCATTTCTCAATTGAAAAAATCTATCTTTAGGAAGTGGTTTGGTAAAAATATAAGCAAGTTGGTTATATGAATCAACAAATTCAATTATGCAGTCCCCTTTTTGAACATGATCCTTAATGAAATGGTGCCTTATTTCTATATGCTTTGTTCTAGAGTGCAAAATAGGATTTTTGGTTAAATTGATAACACTTGTATTGTCACACCTAATAGGAATGTGATCTAGTTTCAAACCATAATAAAAAAGCTGTTGTTTTAACCACAAAGTTTGATCACAATAGCTCCTAGCTGCAACATACTCAGCTTCAGCAGTGGACAAAGCCACACTAGCTTGCTTTTTGCTATGCCATGATACTAGACTACTTCCTAATAGATGACAAGTTCCACTAGTGTTTTTTCTATCCAATTTATAGCTAGCAAAATCAACATCTGAATAGCCCACTAGATTAAATGATGCACCTTTTGGATACCATAAACCAACATTAATAGTTCTTTTTAGATATTTTAGGATTCTTTTAGCAATGGCAAAATGTGATTGTTTAGGATTGGACTAAAATCTAGCACACATGCATACACTAAACATTATATCTGGCCTACTAGCAGTTAGGTATAAAAGAGAACCTATCAAATCTCTATATTTAGTGGAATCAAATGGTTTACCATTTTCATTAGTATCAAGGTAGCTGCTGGTAGCCATAGGAGTGCTTGATTCTTTGTAGCTGTCCATGTCATATTTCTTTAACAGCTCTTTGCAATATTTTGATTGATTAAGGAATGTTCCATGATCCATTTGCTTGACTTGTAAGCCTAAGAAGAAGTTTAGATCACCCATCATTGACATTTCAAACTCCCCCTACATAGCTACCACAAATTCTTCACAAAGCTTCTCATTAGTGGATCCAAAGATTATATCATCCACATAAACCTGCACAAGTATTATGATGTCCAAAGACTTCCTAATGAACAAAGTTTTATCAACTTAGCCCCTTTCAAAGTTTTAAGAGATAAGAAAGTTACTCAACCTTTCATACCATTGTCTTGGAGCATGCTTGAGTCCATAAAGAGCCTTTTTGAGCTTATATACATGGTTAGGAAACTTGTGATAAACAAATCCAGATGATTGTAAAACATAAATTTCTTCATTTCTATAACCATTCAAAAATGCACTTTTCACATTCACTTGATGAAGTTTGAATCCAATCATACATGAGAAAGCAAGCAATAACCTAACAGCTTCTAGTCTAGTAATAGGAGCATATGTTTCTTCATAATCTATTCCTTCCTCTTGATTGTATCCTTTAGCTACAAGCCTAGCTTTATTTCTAGTTATTATTCTTTGATCATTCATTTTATTTTTAAACACCCATTTTGTACCAATTATATTCATTTTAGGTGTGCAAGGGACTAGTTCCCAAACCTCATTCCTTTTAAACTGATTTAGTTCATCTTGCATAGCTAAAATCCAGTTTTCATCTAGTAATGCATCATCAACACACTTAGGTTCAACTTGGGAAACAAATGCAGCAGTTAAACATGTATCATGCATAGATCTTCTAGTAGAAACACCTTGCTGAACATCACCTATAACATTTTCAATGGATAGCTCACGAGGCACCCTCCATTCTTTAGGTAAATCATTTTCTGCAGATTTCAGTTCTGGTGCCAGGATTTCAGTCAGTTCTTTCTTATTTTCACCAACTAAAATTCTGTCTGCAGCAGCTTTATCAGTTTCTACATGTTCAGTTGATACACCTTCAATTAGATTCTCTTCTCTTGCACCTGTACCACTTACTGCACATTCATTTTGCACATTAGTCTCATAAAAAACAACATGAATTGATTCCTCAATGATAACTAGTCTTTTGTTATAAATCCTATATGCTTTGCTATGTGAAGAATAACCTAAAAACAAGGCATCATCATCTTTAGCATCAAATTTGCCAAGTTTTTCTTTGCCATTATTTAGCACAAAACATTTGCAGCCAAACACTCTAAGATGTGTTATGTTGGGTTTTCTCCCTTCATACAATTCATAAGGGGTTTTCTTCAAAATAGGTCTTATCAAAACCCTATTTATTATGTAACATGTAGTATTTACTGCATCTGCCCAAAAATATTTAGGAATATTTGATTCATTAAACATAGTCCTTGCTAGTTCCTCAAGTAATCTATTTTTCCTCTCAACCACACCATTTTGTTGAAGAGTTCTAGGTGCTGAAAAGTTATGCTTAATCCCATATTTTTCACAAAAATGATTGAACTTTTCATTTTCAAATTTCCCTCCATGATCACTTCTTAGAGCACTTATGCTGCAGCTGTTTTCATTTTGTAAAACCTTGGCAAGTTTCTTAAAAGCATGAAATGCATCATTTTTATTTGTAAGGAATAAAGTTCAAGTAAATCTAGAATAGTCATCAACAAAAACTAAAGCATAATAGTTTCCACCAATACTCATAGTTCTAGATGGACCAAACAAATCTAAATGCAGCAATTCCAAAGGTTTTGATATAGACACATAATTTTTTAGATTAAAAGAAACTTTAGTTTGTTTTCCCTTTTGACATGTATGACAGATTTTTCCTTTTTCAAATTTCAGTTTTGGTATCCCTAAAACAAGCTCTTTTGAAACCAGTTTTTCCAAATGATTCATGTTTATATGTGCAGCTCTCCTATGCCAAAGCCATGAACTATCTTCCTTAGACATGAGACATGTAAAATTAGTTGCACACATATGATCAAGATCAAGCATGTAAATGTTTTCAATTCTCTTTCCTAACATGCAGATTTTTTCAGAATTTTTCTCAATGATTTTGCAATGATTTGTTTCAAAGGTAATTCTAAAACCTTTATCACATAACTGGCTAATACTAAGAAGATTATGCTTCAAACCTTCAACATATAACACATTTTCAATAAGGATTGAAGAAATGTTACCAACATCACCATTTCCAAGTATTTTTCCTTTGTTATTATCTCCATATGTGATAAAGCCTCCATTTTTCAAGGTGAGTTTGACAAACTTCCTTTTGTCATCACACATATGTCTTGAACAGCCACTGTCTAGATACCATAATGATTCTTTGGCCTTCAAGAACACCTACAAAACACAATCAATGGAGAGAATTTGGTACCCACATCAATTTGGGTCCAACAAAGTTAATTACCTTTCTATCACGCTTTGGCTTCCAAATATATTGACCACTAGGAACACCAAATTTTCTGATTTTGCAAGACTTTGAAATATGTCCTTTGTTCATACAATAAAAACATGTAATGAATGAAGTGTTGGATGGTTTTCTATATGAAAATAAATTTCTATAAGACTTTTGTTTCTTTTGAAAACCATTTGTAAATCCAAGTCCAGCTCTATTTGTTACACAATTTTGAAAGCCGAAGAGGGTATCCAAATTGGTTCTTCCCATGGTGAATCTAGCTAGAACTTTATTCAAATTCTCAATTTGATTTTCTAAAATTCTGCAGTTTTTGCAGATTTTTTCAGCATGTTCACCATTGCAACTTGAAGCTTTATAAATCATTTCAAGATTCTCAAAATCAATTTTTGAATCTTCCAGCTCTTTCTCTAGCTCTTTCACCTTGTTCTCTAACCAATTATTCATTCTTTTAAGCCTATTGTTTAAACAAGCAACTTTATTAGCTTCTTCATGCGATTCCAGAAAATTTTGCAGCAGCTGATCATAATGAAGACCATTTTGAGTTGTTGAGGAACTTACACTACTTGCTGTATCACAATCAGTCATAAGGCAAAGATTGACCTTTTCATCATCACTTGAAGAATCACTAGAGGAGGCATCATTCTCATCCCCTGCTATATAAGCCTTCTTGGTTTTGAATGATTTTTCATGCTTCTTTTCTCCATTCCTCTCTTTGTTTTGTGAGTATGGACATTCAACCTTAATATGTCCCTGTTTTCCACAACCAAAACAAGTAAAGTTAGAAGAAGCTAAATCATATTTTTTATTATACCTCTTGTTTTTGTAATCTTTGTTCTTGTATTTCAAGAACTTGTTGAACTTTCTCATTAAGAGGTTCAGATTTTCTGAATCACTTTCTCCATGTGCTTCATCATCACTATTCTCCTCCTTGTGAACCAAAGTCTTTAAGGCCAGCCCCTTCTTTTTCTTGTCACTTTCTTCTTGTTCAGCAAGTCTATTCAGCTTAAGCTCATGCTCCCTTAGCTTTCCAAAAAGTGCAGCAACACTCATTGTTGTCAAGTCCTTAGATTCAGAAATTGTTGTTACTTTGGGTTGCCAACTTCTATTCAAACATTTCAGCACTTTTATGTTCAGCTCCTCTTTCTCAAACACTTTTCCAAGACCTATTAGATGATTTACAATGTGTGTAAATCTTTTCTGCACATCTAAAATAGTTTCTCCTGACAGCATTCTAAACATCTCATACTCTTGGATTAAAGTGTGCTTCCTAGCTCTTTTTACATCAGCTGTCCCTTCATGTGTTACCTCCAACACTTCCCACATTTCTTTGGCATTGGAACACTGTGAAACACGAAATAATTCATCAAGATTAAGTGCAGATGTTATGATGTTCTTTGCTTTACAATCATATTGCGCTTTCTTTTGTTCATCAACATTTAAACTTTCTCAAGGTTTCTCTTCTTTAGGGATATACGGTCCATTGATTATAGCATTCCAAATACCTTTATCAATTGATTCAATGAAAATCTTCATTCTTACTTTCCAAAAAGGATAGTTTACCCCTGAAAACATTGGTGGCCTGTTTATCGAAGCACTCTCTGCAAAAGGCAATTTTCCTTCTGCCATGTTTTGAAATTTTCAGAAAACTTGAATATTTTTCAAGAACCAGCTCTGATACCAATTGTTAGAATAAATGGCTGAGTTTAAGAGGGGGGTGAATTAAACTCTTAAAGATTTTCGAAATTTAAGGCCTATTTAGAAAAACCAGATTCAGAATGAAGGTGAAAAACAGTTCTTTAAAGGTTCTTGAAATGCTGTTTATCAATGTATCATATATCCAATTCAATTAACAATTCAAATATCAATTGTAGAATTTAAAAGAGTAGGAAAATAAGATCAACACAGAAGATTTATACTGGTTCACCTTTCAACAAAGGCTACATCCAGTTTCCTAAATACTCAAATCCAATCAATTCACTAAATTTCAGTTTTTACATGAACACTAAATGAAAAACGAAAACTAGAAAAACTGCACCTGATCTTGAACCCTACAAGACCTGTAAACTCTTGTAAAACTCTATTACAAGAACACCTTAATCACCCTGATTTAGAGACGCAAACGCAGCTAACAATCACACAAGAAATTGGATTGAATTCACCTGGAAAATTAGTCTTACACTGAAAAACAGAGCACACAACAAACAGAAAACAGAGTGTGAAATCTTTGTAAAAATCTCTATTCAATTTGATCTTGGACTTCTTGGAGGGATTTGCAAATTGATTTAGAGTATTAGAAAAGCTTTCTTGCATAGTGGGTTTCTCTGTAATTGATTCGTCACTGAGTTCTTTGAATTTTAAAGTATTTATAGCAAAGCTGTTCCAGTGGTTTAAAACTGTTTCTGATGAAAACAGTCGGTTGAAAACGCGATTTAACTGGTTGTTTTTATTAAAAAGAATTTTCCAGAGAGCATCCTTTTTCTGAAACTTGAAACCAGTCAGTTGAAAACACGATTTAACTAGCTTTTCTAGAGAGCTAGAAATTCTCAATAAAGGCTCCAGAATTTCAACTAGTTTAAATTCAGAAAAACAAAGCTTTAAAATTGAAGAAAGTTTAACTAATTGAAACCATATTTTTAATCAGTTAAAAAACCAGTTAAAACCTTTGAAAACATTTTAAAACCTTTTAAAACATTTCAAATCATTTTAAAACCTAAGATTAAGTCCAAGATTAATTGAAATGCATCTTACCACACATCCTAAGACACTCTAATCCTAAGACACAATCTTCATTCTTCAAGCACGATCATCTTCATCATCAAAGGTGGTTGGAGACATCAAATCCACTTGAAACCAAGTCTTCAAGTCCAACAATAATAACATACTACGTCCAGAATTAATTGATTGAGTTCCACTAGTAGACTAATGCTACAAGCAACAATAAGTATTCTTTTGGCTGGTCACAGTCACTTCTAGCTAACTTGTACACACATTGTTTCCTAAGTCACTTTTAGTTTAAACCAAACATTCTTTCAACGAGCCATTCTTAGCTTAAACTCGAGTATTCTTTAGAAATATAGTCACTCATGACTAACTCCTTTACAAATAATTGAGATGTGTGATTAAAAAATCACAAGGTAGCTAGTATAAAAGAACAACATCTTGCAAACGGGTACAACGTAGAGTTTTGGCACTTTGATTCAAAGTTTGCTTGTTATCTTCTTCTTCTAACAAGACCTTTACATAGTGTTATTAAGCAACTAGCCGTTGGAGTTTGGTTTTGACATTTTCAACTTTAGGTTAATTTCAAACAACGTCTTTATCGTCTATTATGGCTTCACGTGCATTAAATGCAACTTATCATGCATTAAATGCATGGTCTTCTTTTGACATTCCTTATAGCTTGTAACATTTATCCTCCATTGGACAATGAACTTTACTTCTTTTTTTGTCAAAGCTGACTTCAATACATGGTAGGTGTACTTCAAGAGTTGATAAATAAAGGATGTCAAGAATTTTTGTAGACAATGCAGATTTAGGACATCTTCCAAGGCGTGTCGTGAAAAGGAAGTGAGATAACCTTGTACATAAATAGATAATTATTAATGTTAATGTTTCACACGTGCATATCATCTTATTTATTCACTTAGATAATGTGAAACAGTATTGTTGTCAGACGACACATGCATGACTTGATGAGAACTTGTTTGTCTGTCAATATCAATTTTCAGACACAAGTTCCTTTATATTTTAAACTATCTTTTTTTAAGCATTAATTCAAAACATATAGGATCTTGGACTTTTTCCTAACATACTTCTATCAAACTCAATGAAACTTTAAAGAACTCATCAAGATTAAGATTAAGAGTAGATGTTATAATGTTCTTTACAATATAATCATATTGAGCATTACGATTTTCAACATTAGTAAAATCAACCCAAGGTTTTTCAACAAAAACATCATCAACTTTTTGCATTGGAATATGTGGCCTATTAACAATAGCATCCCAAAGGCCTTTATCAATAGAATCAATAAAGATTTCCATCCTTATTTTCCAAAATTGATAATTGACTCACAAAATATAAGTAGTCTATAGATGTATGCACCTTTAGCAAAAGACAAGTTGTTATAAGCCATTTTTCAAAAAACTGGACTAGAACTAGAGTAAATTTTAAGAACCAACTCTTGATACCAACTATTAGTATTTTTGGGCTAAGTTCAAAAGGAAGGTGAACTAAACTATCACCAATTTTTGAAATAGGATGGCAAATGATTGTTAAATTGATTGATAAGAATGCAATAAACCATTTTTGGTACAAAATTAAAGATATTTCAAAAAACAAGGTATATAACAAGTATAAGGTTCAATATAACAAGTAAAGAGAGAGAAAGAGAGATAAAGATACACCAAGATTTATACTGGTTCACTTTATCACAAGAGCTACATCCAGTTGTCCAGCCACACCAGCCAAGTTATCCATTATAATCCACAAGTTTTACAAGCACACAACCCTAGTGATGCAAGAAACATAACCAGTAACCTAAGTCTTGAACCCTAAAAGACAAATATTCCAAACTTGCAAAACCCTAATGTAGATTACCCATTTGAAACCCTTCCCAAAAATACAACAAATAGATAAAATCAAAGCAAATTGAAACAGGTTCACCTGGACAAAAAAAGCACAATAGAAATACCAACTTAGGTGAATACTAGTGTTTTCTCATTCACACAAGGTATTGATATCATTTTTTGGTAAAAAAATCTCCAAGAAAAGTTTTGAGCTAGTATAGACTTTCTTTAATCGTACAAATGATTTAAAAATGGTTTTGATCTCATGTAAAATGGTTTACATATGAAAGAGATATATAAAACTTACTACTAGTTTTAATGGATTAAAACATAAAGGTTTGTATACGAGCTTCAAAAAGTTTAATCAATCAAAAACACATTTTAGCATTTTAAACTAAAGATAGAGAACTATTTATGATTCTAAGTTATTTTAGCAAAATAGATCAATAATCTAATCGGATAAAAAATTTTTTACCATCCATCCAAAATAATCAAGAACATTTTAAAATATTAAAATGATTTTTTAATCTATTAAAAAATTACATATCATAAAAAAAAACTCTAATACATTTTAAGTAAACTTTGTAACAATAATATAAAATCAAATTTAAGTAAGAGAAAACTTGATAAAAATAAAAAATACAACTCAAACTCAGATAAAAGATCTTCGACACTTTATTATCATCAACATAATACAATATGGTTGAAAGCATTTAATCTTTAAACTACAAGCTTGCTTGTATACAAAAAAGTTCTTCCAAGATTATTGCAATTTTATACTTCGTCGGCGTTTCCAAATTGTTATTTTTTAATTATGTTATTCCAAGACTACTCCAATTTTATACCTCGTCGATGTTTCTAAATTGTTATTTTTTTAATTATTTTGTTTTTAGAACTTGTAGTGTTAACAATTTTCATCATCTTTAAATACTTTTATATTTGATTCTGTCTTTATTCCAGAAAATTTTCTAAGATCATATAAAAATATGTATATAAACATGATTTCGAGCTCAGGTTTCCATTTAAAGGCCATTTAATTTAAGTCTTTCTCTGTTTTTCTCGCATTAGGACCATAAGTTAGGAAATTGGGATTAAATCGTCATTTTTATAATTTTTTGAAATTTAAGTAGAAATGATAACATATTAATTATAATATAATTCAATTAAAGTGGTAAAATCAGTCATAATTACCAAGCATAAAACCAATAAAATTTTGCTAGTTCCCTTTAAGAAATCCTGCAGTATGCGTGTGAGTTTACTTTCCCGGTATGGAACACGACTGTCATTTGTACTCAAAGCATGACAAATGTTGAATAATGCATAAATTGATTTGTTAATTTCAGTAAGGTAGGAGCAATGACTACTTTTTTTTCTAGCATCTTCATAACCTGATAATAGAAGTATAACACTGTTAGTCAAATTTTAAATGTCTTTTTTCATAACCAGAAACATAAAAGATTATTTGACATAAACTTTCACTGAACAAAATATTTCAACCTGCCAAGTCAACAAAATTTATTTTGCTCACGATACTTCCTCCACTTTCACTCTGACAAAAGACATGCACAATTAATCCCATATGACTTCTATAAACTCTTTCACACCCTCCTTTTCTGGGAGCTCCTTTCAGGGTAAAACATGCACTCGAGAACAAATTCTGAAATTCAGTGATAGATTTCACAGGAATCTGCACATGAAAACATTATGAAACACCTCATGTTACTTGTCTACTGTTCATCTTTGACATTTCCATTTCTGCTGCTAGACTAAAATGTGAGGCAGCATAAATAGTCAAATAGATTTCTACCTGAGTTAGTCCTTTAAACTGAATTCTGCCACGATCTTCCAAAACCAAAATTGGTGGTTTCTCTGGATTCAATAAATCCATGGCCCGTTCCAGATGATCAACCTCATAAAAAGAAACAGCTATGAATTTCCCATTTTTCTCTGCCAGTGAAAGAGACTCAGCTATAGCAAGCACTGCCAAACCCGGTCTGTCACCAGAGCCCTTAAACAACAAAGGAGAAATTGTTATAGCATGAAAATACAATTTCATAGAAATCAATAATCAAAATTCTTAAAAAACACTTCCCCAACCACTAAACTGAAAAGGAAAACAAGCACAATGACTAAGTGAGCCAAACCTGAATTCTGTAGGTCTTTCCACTGCCCCTAGCTCCATGTGCAATAATAGTGCTGTTGTAACCTTCGAAAGCTGCACACACTAAAGGCTTTACGTCCCTTGAATATATCACCCTAAAAACCCGAAACAGCGGGCCCTAACCCCGAATCTCAAAACCCCGAACCGCGCACCCCGAAACCCGAACCCGAAACCCCGATTTTTGAACCCGAAACCCCGAACCCGAAATCCCGAATCCCAAACCCCAAACCCCAAACCCCGAATCCCGAACCCTAGACCCTGAACCTTGTACCATGAACCCTTAATCTTGAATCCTGAACCTTCAATCTTAAACCCTAAACTCAAAGTCCTGAACTCTGAATCTTAAATTCTAGATCCTAAATCTTAAATCCTGAATCATGAATCCTGAATCTGCAACCCTGAATCCGGAATCCTGAATCTGAATCCTAAATCCTAAACCTGAAACCTAAACTCTGAACCTGAGCTCCAACTTCCAAACTCTAAACTTAAAACCCCAAACTCCAAACTCTAAAAACTCTAAAAATCCTAAATTGTAAACCTTAAATCATAATCATTTTAAAAGATGTTTGTTTAATTTCTTATAAGATCCATAAAAAATTTTAATTTAAAAGATGTTTGTTTAATTTTTACATGATTAACCAATCATACAACGTATTGTGTCAAATTAATTTTCAGAAAACTCTTAATATTATCATAACTATTGAGAATGTATTTATAATTTTGTTTTAAATGTTAGGCATTAATTTCATTTTATCCTATATGAATGCTTTCCATAGATATTTTAGATTATTCTATTACTATTAAAACATTGTTAAAATAAAATATTATATACAATTTTTTAATATAAGTAATCATTTAAATTAAATTGTAAGATTTTCATCTCTAATTCTCATAATTAAAATTTGGATAAATTAAATAAATAATTATGTTGTTATTGTTTTTGTACGCGTTCTTTATTTTTATTAAAATATTCTTATAATAAAATACTAAATAATTGTATAACTTTTTCTAAAATAAATTTAATTATAAATCCTAAATGTTAAACTTTCGAATCCTAAATCAGTAACTTATATATGATTACTCATTTATTTATTTATTTAAAGTGAATCCATCTTAGACCAAAATAATCATATATTATTCACTAATATACATTAATATAATACATTTATATTATAATATTGATTAATATAATACATTTATATTATAATATTGATTACACGATATATTATCTAAAAATATCATTAAACTTTAAATCATAAACCTAGTAATTTCAATTGTACTATGACCAAATTTTGGTTAAAAGTGTAATTTATCATTACTTAGTTACTGGAATATATTATATACAAAAAAATGTTAATAGAACTGTATTTTCCTCTATCACTTTAGTCCGTCCCTAAGAAGACCTTAGTTAATACACTTATTATCATTTTGGTATTTTAACTTTACCAATTTTCGTCATTTTTATATTTGAAGTTTACTACTTATGGTTACTTTGGTGTCTAAACTTTACCATTTACTTTTATTTTCTTAATCTAATAATTTACCTTCTTTAGTACCTTAATTTAATTGTTTATTGTCATTTTAGCTTTTAAACATACTTTTGAAACATCAAAATTAAGTGTTACTAAAATTGCAATAAGTAGTTAAGTTAACTAAACTAAATATGAGTGATTAAATTCAGAAACAAAAATAAGAATAATGTTAGATTTAGAGACTAAAATGAAAGAAATAAAATTCAAGAACTAAATTGAGGATAAATGATAAATTTAAAAATTCAAAGTAACAGTAGATTTTCTAAGGAAACTACTAATAGAAAATTTATATTTTTAATTTTTGTAATTTTAATAAGGCTAAGTGTGAAGGAACTTTTCATAAATAAAACAGGGTTGTTTACTAACTAATCTGTAATATAATACCAAAAGTGACTTTTGGCGTGTGTATATATATATATAAACTTGCAACAACCTACTAAATATCCTATGTCATGTGCTACAAAAGGAATGCTCCTGAGTACGTTTTCAAGGCTGCTGCCTAACCATTTGGGCAAACACCTTGCTCATTGAAACACCAGAAAAATCTCCTACACTTCCCATGCTGCATTCTCTGGAAGATAATCCATTATATGAGCTATACGTTTGGGAAGCCACGTCATCAACATGATTGGATCTGTCATCAACATCTTCTAGTCGCAAAGCATACTCCAAGTGCCACAACACGTCTCCCATGCTAGGCCGGTTGATTCCATGTTCCGACAAGCATTTTATGGCAGTCTCTATGAATATCTGGAGTGACTTTGACTTCATCTGACCTGCAACCGCAAGGCGAGGATCAACAATAATTTCATATGTTGTGCTTCTCCCCTGCCATTTCATTATCCATTCCACTAGATTCACCTTGTCCCTCGTAAGTGATGGATCAATTGCCGGTCTCCCACATAGGACTTCAAACATGACCACCCCAAAAGAGTAAACATCTGATTTTTCGGTCAACTGTTGCATTATTAAGTATTCTGGATCAACATACCCAAAGCTGCCTTTCACTGCTGTACTGACATGTGTCTTATCAATCTCTGGACCAGTCTTTGAAAGACCAAAATCGGAAACTTTGGCCATGAAATTTTCATCAAGCAGGATATTTGCCGCTTTGACATCACGGTGAATTATTGCCTTGGCAGAGCCGGTGTGAAGATAATGTAGACCTCTGGCTGCTCCTATGCAAATCTCGAGCCTCTGCCTCCAACTTAAGCAATGTGTATATGCATCTGATCCAAACATATGGTCCTTCAGGCTCCCTTTTGCCATGTACTCATAAATAATGATCCTCTCATTTTGTTCGTTACAATACCCAATCAATGAAACTAAGTGACGATGACGAAACTGTGATAACATCTCAATCTCAGTCCAAAACTCAGCAAGACCTTGTTGTGATTGGCTTGAGCACCTTTTGATAGCTACCATTGTTTCATCTTTCAAAATTCCCCTGTAAACCGTCCCGAAACCACCAGCACCAATGATCAAATCTTCACTGAAGTTATTAGTTGCCTCTTGAATTACTGTAAGAGGCGTCCGATACCCAATTTCTGGGTTGTGAAAATTCGCTTTACCAACATAGTTGTTGTTATTTACTACTTCGTTAACAGGAAAATTGTCACCTTTTAAATGACCAGTGTGGAGATTGTTTCTTTTTCTTCTACAAAGCATAAGTAAAGCCATAACCATAGCCCAAAAAACAACCATGGATCCTGTCGCTGAACCCACTATGATACCAACTCTTTTCTTCCTACTTCTCTCTGAATGTAGAACCAGACCATCTTCAGAGTTGCTCACTTTCATGATCTCCAGCCCATTGAGAATGGCCTCCGGAGAAGATGCTTCACTTATACTGAAAGTACCAACACTAACATTTAACCTTCGGCTTCCACTAGTCCTAGTGATGGCATCCATGTAATATGGCGCACCAAATTTATTTGATGTTTGTTTACCAAGATCGACTGTAGAAACAAGCCAAGAGTTAATATAAACGTTGAAGAGAGTGTTTGGAGGTAGACTCACAATGTCACAAAAATGAAAGCGAACCAGATAATCAAAGCCGGGATCAACATTAAAAAGCCATGTCACATTAGCAATTGTTCTGGGATCTGAACCCGTTCTCAATCTAGTCACAGTCCCGTATACCTTGGACGGGGCAATATCTAGTGTAATGTTTGTTTCTGTGAAATTAACTGCTGCAACATTGGATACAAAATCCACGAGATTATTGTGTATAAGGTATCTGTCGTCCGAGACCCATAGACGCCACAAAGTATCATTAAGAGGAGACACAGTTTGATTACCCATATTCACCCTAGCAGCAGTTTCCAGTGCCTTCTTCCACAGATCTTTATCGTCCACATCAGGGCTCACAATGCTAACACGCTCAGGAATAACGTGATCAGGGATGGATAAAACTTCTATGGCATTGATAAAGGCAAATGAACCAAAAGAAGGGATAAAGGTTAGCACGAGCTGGCTGTCAGTTATGTTTAAAGAGAATTCTTTTAGCAATGAACCACTGTATATTTGAAAATCATTGAGCAGTGTGATGCTACGAGCAGAAACAGAGAATTTTGCAGTGCTCATATTGTAATTTCCAAAATTGAAAGGGAAGAAATGCAAGCGAATCCAGTGCCTTCCATGTTTTTTTATGGGGAATGTGTATTGAGAAACACTCCTAAAGATCCGAGCCGTCTGGTATAGTTCTGAATCAAAAGATGACGGAATAGGACTGGAGTTTGCCTTAGCCAAAATAAGCTCTGAGGTTGAAAGTAAGAGGGCAGAGGAATTATCGGCTTGAAATAATCGTGCCCCCACCTGAGTATTGTTGGGGGATCCACAGTCTATCAGGATGTTGTCATCAAGAACATCTCCCGACGACACCCGTATCAACCAGAAAATAGATGAAACCCAAATAACGAATTTGTAAACCCAAATACTCATTTTCAGTCTGGAGTAAAAGGATTAACTTTGTCTAATGACAACAGCTACAGAAGTTGTAATTATGAGCATAAAAGTAATGACTCTGTAGCAGTAATTACCTTAAAAAAATTACAAAGTAGAGGGGGACAAAAAATACTTACAAGAAGTTTGCAAGAACTGAAGAGTGAAAGAACTTAGATGGTAGAGATGGATAAGAATATGCAACAGAAGCGCATTTACTTGTCCAGGATCCTCATTTTTCTTCAAAACTCCAATACACAGAAACTAACAAATATACTCAAATTAAATAGATGAAAGCCTGGAGATTGGTCCAGCACACAGCCCAGGATGTGAGAACAGAAATTGTTTCTTTCAAAGGAAAACAAGTATTTTAGTTTCTCTCAAGTAGAAATGACTGCTTAGAAAATCGATTCCGATGGGTTTAAAGTACGAGACAGGACGAGCACAAATTATTTTTAAGACCGGCAAGAATGCAAAATATAATCCTACAGAAACTAATGTACGTCTTGTTTGACAAATTCAAGGAATTATAGGGTAGGAAAACAACAAAAATGAAGGTATAACAATTAACAACTAATGAATTAAAAGACAAAGTGGGTTTACTTGTTGGAACAATATCATGAAGACAGCTAATAGTTAGCAGTAGTTATAATATTGGTTCAAACAATCATCATTTTATATTGAAATTTGAAAGATATGGAAGATTCCTTCAACACGGTCACAGGATAAATGCGTCTATGACTCTACTAGTCTCAAAGACAAAAGGTGCATAATTTTGTCGTTGTCGGGTAGAACGTAGTGTATTCACGCGTTTTCCAGTATCTCCAAACAGCCATACATCGTCCAGTACCGCCGCTTAAACTAATCACAGGTGGTTAATATATATAATTTAGTCAATATATTTTATCGAATTTCAATTTAGTCTTTGCATATAAAAAAATTATTAAATTGGTCTCTGTATGGGTAAACGTTATTGCTTTTATATATGTTACAGTTACCCTCTTAGATATTTTAATTTAGTTATACGTATTAAATTGGTCTTGGCAAAATGATTGATTTGGCATGTGTTACTGTTATTCTCTTTGATATTCTCAATTTAATCTCTATCTGTTGTTAAAATAATCTTTATTCATGTAATTTATTAATTTAATACCGGACCACGTTAAAACTAATGGCTTAACTTTGCTAGAGGTACATATAAGGCAATATGAAAATTATTTTAGTACATCTCTAAAATAACTCAGAAGATTTTTTACTTGGGTATATTTACTATGCTTGTATCGTTAATCCCAATCAGCTTATCAAAATGACACTTTTGGTCAAATTTCAAATTTGTTTTATGTTTATTTTGCTCTTTAAAGTTTTAATTACAAATATAGATACTATCTTTTATTTTTTTTTAATTTTTTTATTCTCTCACTCTTCAACTTTAATGTTTTTTTTTTTTTTACATTTTTTTTTGTGACATTTGAGGTGATATTTGAGAATGAAGTTTACTGAAATCATATTAATATTGGTGAACATCAGCGACAAAATAATTGTGACCAGAGAAAACTCAGTAATTGAAGGTGACGATAATGTGACAGCTTCTGATAGGAGTAACTATCTCAGAGGAAATTGGCAATCAGATGGCTTATGATCGGAAGTAGGCCTTGGTGGCGATAGTTTGTGTCTAACTCTAGCGTGTTGTGATTGTATTTTAGAATATTTATTTTCTAAAAGTTATTTTTGTTGTTTGTGAAGACTTGTTTTTTTTTAATAACATGTTGATGGAGGAGATTATTTTTATTTTAGATGTAAGAACTTAGATAGCTCAAACAACAGTGAAAGTGAAATGCGGGTTAGGTTGGATAAAGAGAAAGATTTTGAAAGTTGTCTCTTTTGAAAAAAGTCATAATCATGAGCTTGGTAATTCAATTTTTGTCTCATGTATATATAAGAGATTGTCTAATGTTTATAAAGGTCAAGTTGATTCTCTACAATGTCAAGGTGTTAAAACATTTTGCATTATGGGTTATATGATGGACCAAAAGGGTGGACATGTTGGAATTGGATTTGTTTGCACCCACTTATATAGACTAGATTGATTTTATCTCTAGTCGATGTGGGATTTCCAACACTTCGGGCGGCCCAACACCTTATGATAGACTTAATCTGACTCTGATACCATATTAAGAAGTGGACTTTAAGCCTAACTCAACCTCACAAAACCGGCTTGTAAGGTAAGGTTTGCACCCACTTATATAGACTAGACCACAAAACCGGCTTGTAAGGTGAGGTTTGCACCCACTTATATATACTAGATTGACTTTATCTCTAGTCGATGTGGGATTTCCAACAGGATTCAATAAAGAAGATTTGTCCAATCATATTGGTAGAAGGAAAATTCTCAAATTAAGTGTAGTGATGTTGTGGCAACTTTAGGATATTTAGAAGGTAAACCAGGTAAAGATCTTATCTTTTTCTCAAGATATGTACTTGGAGAGGATGAAAATTTAAATAATTTATTTTAGATAGATGGGAGATGTATATTTGATTATGACTATTTTGGTGATATTGTAGCTTTTGACAACACTTACAAAAAAAAATTACAATAAGCCATTGGTTATTTTTTCTCAAAAAACCACTATGTTGAAACAATTATATTTGGTTACGCTATTTTATCATATGAAGGTACTAAAATATATAAGTGGATATTGGAATTATTTGTTTCCAATGTTAAATAAACACTTGAAAGGTATTGTTAAAGATAGTCATCATGCAATGAAATAATAAATTAGACATGTATTTCCATATGCAAGCCATAAATTATGTTCATGGCATTTACAAAAAAACAATGCATTTTTTGAGAATGTTAAAAATGCAAATTTTTACAAGATTTCAAAAAAATAATGTATGGAAATGTGAATGTGGAGAAATTTGAGTTAAATAAACACCTGAAAGTTATTGTTAGAGATGGTCATCATGCAATGAGAGAAGCAATTAGGCATGTATTTCCATATGCAAGCCATAGATTAGGTGCATGGCATTTACAAAAAAATGCATTTGAGAATGTTAAAAATGCAAATCTTTTACAAGATTTCAGAAAAATAATGTATGGAAATGTGAATGTGGAGAAATATTTAAGTTGTTTTGGAAGGAAATGGTTTCAAAGTATAACATTCAAAGTAACACTTGAGTTTCTTAAATATATAAGAAGAAGAGCATGTGGGCTGCTACATGTTTAAGTGAAATATTTTATGCTAGTATAAGAACAACATCACTTTGTGAAGCAATTAATTCTTACTCGAAATCATATATTAGAAAGAAAAATACTATTATGGAGTTATTGATGAATTTTGAGCATATCTTGAGAAATTACGGATACAAAGAGTTGAACTTAAATTTTAATTTTATTTATACAAAATTTGTACTTACAATTAGTATTCCTAAAATTGAGTTGCAAGCTTCCAAGCTTTTTACTAGACATACCTTCAATCTAGTGAAAGTTGAAATTGTTAATGCTAGTAGTTTGAATGCAAAGTATAGAATTGAATAGGTTGAGAAGGTTGAGAAGGTTATATTGTGAACCTAAAAGTGAGATTAAAGTTGTGTATCATAGCCCAAACAATACCTTCTCTTGTGACTATATGATATTTGAATCTTGTAGTATTCCATGTGGTCATATATTTTTTGTTATGCACTTTCAATATATTGATTGCTTGCCCATACTTTAATATGTGAGCAATGGTTGAAGGATGACAAAAGTAGTATCTTAAAGAAAATGACATGCTGGAAAAATATATTAACTTCATTAAAAATGTTCGACTTGGTACTCTAAGTGGTACTTTTAACAATCTCTATGATATTGCCTCAAAAGATGAAAAAAGCTTCAATTTGTGATTAATGAAATTCAAAAATTAAGTACAAAATTGGGAAAGTCAGCATAAACATATATATATATATATATATATATATATTGTAATAGATGTAACTAATGAACAATAATTTCGCATATGAATATATATGGTGACCATTATTTTGAAGGTTCTTTCGCATAAAACAAAATAATCTCTTCTATTTTGATTAATCCACTTTCTTCTAACTAAAACTTAATTATACCCTTCATATGATTATGCTCGGTACTTATGGTACATAATACATCTTTAATTCCCTATAATAACCCTAGGAGTGATATTCTTCACGAATGTAATTAAATCAATACATCAAATGCTTTAATTTAACACTTTAAATGGTGTACAAACATAAACATAACTCCTTGAGATATCTGGTTTGTGCATGACATTTCAACATTATTCATTATAAGTGATGTCAAAATAAAATATATATAGCTTCTTGGTTCTCTACTAAACATTCCTTGCTTTTCTTAAAAGTCTTTATGTGCTTCTTTTGAAGATTAATCTTTGAAGAAAACTTATCTTACCCAACAAAGACCTAAGTTGTTTCTTACTACAAAAAGAACTCTCTAACATATAGAATAACTTCTTGCTTTTAACACTTGAAAATAATTTGTGATATCAACACGTTTGTAACAAATACAATTTATATCACAATGTAAATTGATAATTGTAAATTCAAAAATATAATTTATATACTTAAATATATTTATTTATCACGAATTTTAATTATAATGAAATTTACATGCTAAAATAATTATTCATTATAATTTTTAATAATGTAAAAGACTTTTATCCTTTGCAATGCAATGACTAAAATATTATTTGATAAAAAAAAATCAATATACAAAAATTCAACTAATCAAATTACAATAAGTGATGTGAAAGAAATTTATGGGAGGACAAAAAAATAAATGTCACATACTCTATGAGTGGGCTCCAAAGACCAATTATCCCATCATCTTGTCAGACACAGCCAAAGATTCACATAAATGTCACACTATTAGTTTGAATTTGTTGCGAACATTGATGGAACTTCAGTATATTTTCAAATTAAATTCAGGTCTCATCACAGTATTAAATAATCGAATTACCAAGGAAATTTCAAGTAAATGAAGGGCATCTAACATTGAGAAATCCACCATATAACTGAACATTAGTACGATGATTTTGTCATTGACTTCTGCATTAAAAACTTATCTATCAACCATATACGCGTAGATAAGAGGATTTTGTAGTTCAAGTTCATTCAAACTAAAATAAAGTTATGAATAATAAGTTTGAACTTTAAGTCATGTTCAATCAACTGTTTTCGCTCAAACCCTAAGTGTAAAGGGCACAAAGTAAAATGAAAATGTATACACAATAACAAAAAAGGAAAGGTCAAATGGCATGGAATATTCAAACATTACCGGACATTAAAAAATAACTCTTGTATTTAAGTGTAGTCAAATAATATGACCAGAACAAAACCAATTTTAAGAGTCAACAACAACCATACAGTGCTTCCTCTAGTGAAATTTCTCATGTAGCAAAATTTGATAGGCTCCAAAATGTAGATAATAATTCGATCCGCATGAATAGTAACCTGATTCTTCCAATTCAATCCACGTATCATTTTTTTCTTTTGTTCTTTTGTTTACCTGGGTTGAGTATGGGAAAAAACAATACAATTTTGAAGAATAGGAAAAAATGGTGGTACTTTGTAGAGTTGGACGTTGTGGGAAGTAAACATTACACATATTTGTCACAAGGACTGCATTCCCTTCCATGGAATCACTAACTAAACCTTTTACGTAAAAAATTATCAAAAGAATCAAAGCCACTAAAGTGGATATATGTGAAAGCAGAAAGCATGCAACCATTCTACCTCCGCAACACCTTGCAAATTTCCCTCGTATATACTACAAATGACCATAAGGAAAGGCCTGCTGAAATGTAAAGCAAGACAACGCCGGATCCTACCAAAATGGCAGGTCCTCCACGACTGAAAAAGGATTCAACCACATATGTCAAACGGGGACATGATCAACAGTTTTTCTTTAGATTGTAAATAAAAGAGCTTCCTTGAAATGCAAAGAAAACAAATACCTGCAGTCCCTAGTAGCAAGGAGGATAATTAACGCCACCATCTGAGTGGCTGTTTTCCATTTCCCCAGATTATTAACTGCAACAACCTGTTAACTTTTGCTTAATTACACAAGCTCATAACTTCAGATGTAGAGCAAGCAATTGATTCGAGTAAACAGCAAATAAAACAAACCTCTAGAAGCCTGCTACCCTGGGAAGCAGCCCATTCCCTAAGTGCCGACATGGTTATCTATTTGCATTTTACACGAAGAAATTGTAAAACATTTGTTCCCAATTCACTTAAGTTAGTATAGCAGACAAGGTATGATGACTTGAAAGGAAAACTAAAAGGAAAATGAAAAGGGAAACAAAATAACTACATAAAACTAGAATCACATATAAATAAATATGCCTGCATACATGTAAGCTAACATGCACAGACACAAGGGATCTAGAATAATTACCCCTTCATCATGATAAGCAATATCCCCCACAAGTAAGACAGATATTTGTATTATTCTTGATGGTGAATCTTAATTTATCCTGAACTCAGGGTATATTGTTGTGGTCTATATATGTTTTGCAATTATACACCCGATCAAAAAAAAAGTCATAATAACTTTCCTTGTAAAGTGAAATGGGAGTACATATACGCACAGAGTCAGAACCGAGTTCATATTCACTTCTATTCTCACGTTGAAGAATGGATCTGAAAGTTAGACACAAATTTGGTGGCTTTTTGATAATGATTTACATCATCAACACAAACAATAAAGATATTTTGAGCACTACAAAAACAAAATGGTGAACATTATTAGAACATCATTGATTCTGACCTCCAAAGCTTCAGGTACTCTAAATAGCCATACCATGAGAGTAGGAGCACAACAACCATAAGTGAACCTAAATTTACAGATTCAGAATTATGCTATTGATATATAAAACACTGGATTTTACTGATATTAATGCAGAGAATTTAACCAAACCCAGCAATTAATAATTCATATTCCATGGCTAGTAGTAGAAACTGGTTTGAAGCTAATTTAATAACACAGAATCACATTATACATTAAACAAGATAGAATAAGTTAAGGAGATACAAAAGAAATAAGATGCATAGATTCCATTGTTTGAAAGGTCCACAACTAATAAAAAGCCTTGAAATTGCAAATACGAGACGTATGTATGCATATTACCTCTCTACCAATTATGGTGATTGAAGGTATAATCAATAGCCATGGTAATTGTCCAAACACATCAACTTTCAAAGGTCTAGTGCATAATAAGACCAATGTGGCAGAAACCATGAGCTGCATTCAGTTTCAGTAAAAATTAAATTCACATATTGCTGAGAGAAACTTGTAGCTAGCGAAAATTACCTTATCAGCTACTGGATCTAAAAAGGCACCAAATGTAGATTTCATCTTCATCTGCATTGCGAGTAAGAGAATTTTTTTAATAAATGAGTTAAGTTGACAACTGAAAATGCTCCCAACGTTAGGTGTACCAAAAGGGAAGAGAGAGAGTTTGAAAAACTAAGAGTAGGTACCTTACGAGCAATATAACCATCAAGCCAATCTGTAACTGCTGCAGCGGTGAAGATACTTGTAGTAACAACTGTTCCTCGCCAACCATCCATGAAGAAGGCTAAGCAAAATATAAGGGAAAACATTTGATTTGATCACATCAAATCAGTGCACAATATAGCTTTGTAACAAGTCACTAAATCTAGACAATGGAAGCACATGTAATTTGGGGTGAAAATTAGGAAGAAACAATTTGAATTGCATCCTTCGAGATAGGCAGAAGTGCAATTATAACAAGTAAAATAGAAAACGAAACATACTCGCAACAAGAAGAGGTATAACGGCGACACGGCCAAGAGTCAAAATGGTGGGCAAAGTGAGGAATTTGGAATTGGAAATGGCAGGCATTGAAGTACGATCATTCTTAGATATGGACAATTCACGGACATTCATCTCGGCAATCATATTTTTCTGTGATGCCGACCCGCACCAACAACCCAACTCACGCGATTTCGCACTCACAATAACAGACAGAGTATAGGCGCAACGCAGGTGAAAGGCGCAGGCAGGTAGTATTGGCTCCCAAAACCAAACCCTTGTGATTTTGTTTTGACAAATAACTACGAGCATTTCTAATTTCTAACTCTAAACATGTTTGCTCATCACTTGTCCAATCTCACTCTGTTCCGTTAGATGTCCTTTTTTATGGCTTTCGTAACAGTGTATTTTAAAAATAGATTCACTTATATTTTAAGTCGTCTGAATTCCGTCCAATTTTCTATATTATTTTTAAATAAATAGTATTAATAATTACAATTTTAATTTAATTACTATTTAAATTTTTTAAGTTTATGTTAATATCATCCTACTTAAATTTAATTCCTTAAAAGAATAGTTAATTTAGATCTCTTAAAATTTTAGTTTTTTAATCTTTATCTCTAATTAAAATAGTTTAACACTAAACATAAGATAATTGAATAAAAATAATATTTTAAAAAGAAGACAATTAAAAATTATTTGCAAAAACGTAATTTAAGTAATTCATGCAATTAATTATTATGGAAGATTGAGAAAAAAATGAAAGTAAGAGAAAAACTCTAAAACTAAAAAAATTAAATAAATAAATTGAGCATAAGTAATTAAAGGTCATTTATTATACATATATAAGTTCTGTTCAGCTGTACCTATGGATCTAATCTTAACTCTAATTAGATCTAAATATAAAATCCTAAGTTAAAACTAAGAAAATCAAATTGACATAAGTTTTTATGCAAAAATATAGTAAATTTGATCAACTTCCAAACACTATGCTAGCAAAATGCACCTCATGCCAAATCATTGACAAATTTAAGGTGAATTTTAATATGCTAATTTAATCACCGAGTAAATTTTTTAAAATATATAAATATCCGATGGAAATGTTGGACTTAACTTCTCACAACCAAACAATAAGGATTTAACCTTAAATTAGAATT
The DNA here is from genome assembly GCA_030347555.1 of Lablab purpureus. NCBI lineage: Eukaryota > Viridiplantae > Streptophyta > Magnoliopsida > Fabales > Fabaceae > Lablab > Lablab purpureus. Next base: position 22,997,081 of record CM059254.1, read on the forward strand.
ATGGAAAATTCCGAATAAATTTCACTAATCAAATAAAAAAATACATAACACCAAAGGATATTAGAAATGATAAAGATGGTATAATTAAAATTGATAAATCAAGAAATATTCTTGGTTACATCATAATTTATTAAATAATTATGACTTAATTAAGTTTTAAATCTCTAATAAATTTAGATATTTTTAATTGAGTTTCTATTGAGTATTTTAAATATTTAAATTTTTTAATTGAGTTTCTATAATTAGATTTTACTGTTAATTGAGTAATGTAGATGTTACTTTACTATATCATTTTGTTTACATATTATTTTTGAGGTTTTTTTTTTTGTTAATATAAATCAGTGTTGATTTTGTGGTTAACCTAAAATAGATCACTTTTATTGTTTTCCTTCGTAACAACACTACAAAACTTGTTAGATGAAGTCAGAGGGAAGTGAAGACAAAAATAGGACAAATGAAATGTGTTGGATGAGGGTAAATGAAGCGAACAAGAAAATGAAATGAAAACCTGAGTACAGTGTTGGGATAAAGGGAAACAAACTTGAGGTTGGAGTTGTGTACGAAGGTCGTGGATTTGGAATTACATAAAGGTAAAGTTGTCAAATGTTTTCACTTATCATTGTGTTCCTTGTTGTTATTGTCTTTATTATTTGTCTTCTTATGGTGGTTATTATGTGTTTCATTGTAAAGAGGTTAAAATAGTTGTGTTTTATAAATGGGTTTGGCACTACAATTTTACCATGAGGGACACTAATACCTAAACCTGTGAAATATATTGGAGGAGAAATAAATGCAATAAATATAAGCATAAACAAGTGGTCTTACTTCGAGTTAGTGGGTATATTGAAAGAAGACTTAAAATGTAAAAAGAAATTTAGAATATGGTGGTTGTCGAAAAAAAGTACAAGTATTCACTATGGATACTAATGTGAATCATGAGAAAGTAGAACAATGTAAAAAAATTTCTGATAAAGAACTAAAAGGAGTTTTATTTGAAGATAGTGAAGAGAAGATACAATCTACTCTTCACCAACTTCTTCTAGCTTTAATCTAATAAAATTATTTTGCTCAAAAACTATTATAACTTAGAGAAAATGTAGAAAATAAAAAAAAATTAAAAAAATAGATTTTAGAATGAATTAAAAAAATAGATTTTAGAATGAATTAAAAAGGAACATCTGGTCTTTATATAAACATTATTAATGATTTACTTTAAAATTTATTATTAAAATACAACTAAGTATTTACTTTTATCATTTTGAATTAGAAATTTAAATATAAAAAGTAAAAAGTTATACTAAAAAACTTAAAAAGAAAAATTCTCTCACCAAAACTAAGCTTCAATTTCTCCAAAATTTATGAATACAATACTATAAACCTGAAAATCATGTCTCATTCACTAAATACATTCATCTAATGACCCACTTAAAAGCCTAATAGAAACTAATATCTAAAGAATTTTCAATTACTACTTTTATAAAAAGGTACAAATCCAATATAATAAATTAAAAAATTAAATCCAAATTATAAAAAAGTTAAAAGTTTAAAGATTATAAATTTACTATTAACCCATTTTATCCATTGACCATCCTTCCTAAGAAGAAATTAACAGCGTTTGAAAATAGAAAAGTGAAAGAGCATAAAAAAATACATTTGTTCATTACACCCATGGACACTATACCTGGCCGATCTTTACTATAATAATAATGATACATGTTTAACTAGTCTCTTCACAGATCTTGAAAAACTTAAACAAATAATAAATATTAAAGTATCCTTTGAGAAACAAGTAGTTTTTCCAAGGATTATTTGGTAGTTTTTCTAAGGAAGAATGCAAATATAGCTTTTTCCAGAAATCCCTTGAGGTTTACACACCCAAGGAAATGATGGATCTGTCTGGACTAGATAGAATGTTTTAAAGCAGGGATTGATTTAAAAAAGTTTGTTGTTTTACATGATTATGATAACTTGGATTGGAGTGGTTATAACCGAATGTATAGTATGGTGAGGAGAAGGGAAGCAATGGATGATTAAAGTAGTAGCAGGTCCATATCACATGGCCGGCCCTATAGTCATTGGGGTGGTCGCCTTCAAGAGATATAAGCGGATCGATGGCGAATCTTGAGAATAGGGTAGCTATAACATGGGACCAGACCCAATTAAGAATGGTATAACACAGAAGACGAAGCAAGTGTAGCGAACACCGTTTATGCCCCGTGATTGCGTTTTTCCTTTTAACGAACATTTGTCATATGTGGTTTGCAAGGTAGGTAGCTAGATAGCTGCATAATGAATGAGCAGCAGCCAAGTATTGTTCCTTTTAATGGAAAAGGTGAATGGGAGAAATGAGGTTGACGGTGCGTGTCCTTGTCCTCAGTATGAAGCCATTTGTCTTTGACCAACTGAACTAATTGACAGCGTAAGATATAAAGTTAATAAACACACACTCTCTTACCCAATTCCTTCTCTCCATACTCCGTTCCCATCTATCTCTTTCTATCTGTACAACAATGCACAGCTGCCTGCTGCCACTGTCACTACGGCCTCTATCCATAGATTCCCCACTGTTGTATAAAAGAAAAGATTCCTTTGTTTTCTCAGAGTCCAGCTATGCCTATGAGACACAGCCACAGTCCTTTTGGACCTCCCTTCATCTGCATTCTGCACCCAACCTCCACTTTATCTATCACCCATTCTAATTCATTTGGAATCTTTCGGACCCATACACTTCTAACAATAAATAATTTAAACAGAACAAAATTCTGCTTCATATGTTGCACTGCTTTTTTAAATTATAGTGCTGTGTACAGGAAGGAATTCATTTTCTCTTCAACTAAGTGCATGTTTCCATGAGTTTGGAACTTCAAAACTGTTTATATATTTTGCTTTTGCTATACAAGTTTTCAACCTTAGCGTCATCTCTCTAGTGTCGTTGTAAATTCTTTGCTGCCGTACATATGAGCAGCAACACAGTAATATTCAACCCTACTGTTGCTGGGTTATGACTGCAACACCCGTCCCTTTCCAACCCACCAACAGCACAACAGCATCTAAGAAATATTTCCAATTATTTCAACCATTTATCATCATAACACAAAGTCATTTTAATTTTACTTTTTATCATTTATAAAGTAGGCTTAAATATTTTCTCACTCTCATAAATTACTGGATTATCATTCCCTACTAATTTTTCTTTGGCTAAATTTCTTTCACCTCCATATTTACATAAGTTACTCAATTTATTTTTTTATATTATTAACAACCAAATTCTTCAATTTTAAAAATTGATATTATTTTCATACAATTGATTCTAATACAATGATACACACAATTAATTAAGGATTATTTTCTTTATATTTTGTATTAATGAAAATTTTAAAAGTAGATATTTTATTCTACTGACATATAATTTATTGAAAACTATTTTAGTTATATTTCGCGGCACACTTCTTTCTATTTTGGATTTAACATAGTAATTATTTTAAGTCTTTTTTCTTACACATCTCATTATCAGATAAAAAAAGGAACTTATACTACTTTTCAAAGGATTGGAACACCTCCTCATTCTTGAAAGGTCTCAACTTGTGCATTCCTACTTAGAATTATGCATTTCAAATTAAAAAAATGTGAGTTATCAATGAAGGTGGAGAGATAAAGACCGAAGAAAAGCAATTGATCAAATGGAGAGGATAAAAACAAAAATCCATATCAAGGTACGCAATAAGATAGGAGTGTTGATTTTCTATTACAAACAAACCCTAAATCAGAAACAGAAAAGGAGATTGTGTGATTGAAGTTTTGTGTATCGATTACAAGAATTGTTTATTTTATAGTATGTATATACATTTGATGGTCAAAAAGTTGTTATTTTGTACATAATATTTTGTTCTCAGAACTTTTATTTAAGTTTAATATTTTTCAGTTGCTTTTTTTTAGTAGCTTAATTCCTTATTTTGTTAAGTTTTTACATTTCCATGTTTTTTCTTATAGTAAGGGATAGAAAAAGGTTGCAAATTTTTGAAAGAATTTATTAGAACACATTATTTATAACTATATTATTAATATATTATGAACATATTTAAAATGTTCTTGGATAACATGGTTATTCTTGAATGTGTGGGTTAAATCAGAAAAATAAAGTCAATAAACATAAATATGCTTCAAACTTAAACATGATAGATTTGTAGGTTGTTTTATTATATATTTTTTATTTTTATATATTCATTTATTATATTATTATTCTATGCATTATGTGATATGAAGAATTCAATTTTAAGATATATATATATATATATATATATATATATATATATATATATATATATATATATATATATATATATATATATATATATATCGCACAATTATAGACAATGGCACATAATGTCTCTTTTAATATTTACAAGTTTGAGACTTTTGATGACAAACTTAATGCCAAATGCTCCAAGGATATGTTAGTAGGTAATAACATTTAAATAATCATTTAAACAATATGTTTAGTTTTTACACTTGAAATACACAAAATGACAAATTGCTCATTTAATTGGTGGTTTACATGAAGGTACTGATAAACAACTTCACAATAATTCAAGAAGAATTGTGTTTAAGATGAAAGATTTAATAAGGTACTATTTACTAATAAAAGAGCAATCTATTTTTTAAATTCATTATTCACACCAACTAATGTTATGTTTATTTCAATTTTTAAATATTTTAGTGGACAGGTAATTAGTTGTACGTTATGCAATCAACATGCCTTTGAAATTGGAGATGTACATGAATGATCAATCTCATTTAGGATCAATAAATATTTTGTTGGTCCAAGCAAGAATTAAGAAGGCGAACACTAATTCTACAACAAAGTTTCAAACTCTTTATCAAACTCATTATATAGTTCAAAAGTCTTCATAAATAAATATCTACCAACAAGTGTTGATTTCAAGAAAGCTCACATTATCTATTTCCACATCCATATTCACTTTTGGATTTTCACCATATAACATTTTAATTTTTTTTCATTTCATCCCTTTTATCTAGGTATAATACAAGTCTTATAAAAGATATTAGTCAAGGTCTAATGCTAACTCAAATGACACTGTGTTTTTCTTACTTTCCTCAATATTCAAAACTAGACTAAATCTGTTTCAAGTCAAATATTAAGAAACTATTTGAAATCGATCAACTCAAAGAGGTATTTAAATTATTAATAAATCAAATATAAAGGTAATTAAATTATGTTGTATCTATGTTAAAAAAAATTATTTCATATCTTACCTTAAGCTTACATATCATTAGTTTTATTTTTTATACAAGAAAAAAACTTGTGTAACAATTGTCACCACGAGAAAATGTACACTTGAGAGAGATGGATGGAGTTACCATGTTTGTAGTAGATGCAATGAAAAAACAAGTATGATGCAACTTTTACATGTAGTTGTGAAAAATACAATGATAAATATGTGGAAAACAAAATGTATTTTTTGTTTCTTTCAATTTGAGAAAATATTATGATAAAATACTAATTTTTATTATTTTGGTGATATAAAAAGGACAATGTCAATTTTGTCTTTTGGAATATTGATTGTCATAATTTGATAGGAAGGTTAGCTGAAAAGCTTCAAAACATGATGAATTTTGATAATTCTTTCAATGATTTCAATGTAATGTAACATCAGTTTTTAGTTGTTGGCTAAATTTTATCGATATCAATTTGGAAAGGTGAAGATGATCCATTATTATTTTCAGAAGTACTTGATGATATGTTAGCATCTACTTTAGCATGTAGAATCAAAGTACAACACCCATAAAAAAAAATTCTGTAATGAAGATATCTTAAGATAAAGAAGTGATCACTACCATACATCAATAAATGGAAAGTGTGAGGTATTTAAAATGTAGTCTCATGAATCACATTAAATAATTTCATAGTTTATTTTATTACTCATTAATTTACAATTATATGTCAATTCTTCATTACAAGAAAAATTAATTTTACCAACGATCAAAATCCGTCCGTAATTATCTCGTATGAAATTTTAAAAATTTTACTGATGGCCAAAATCCGTTGGTAACTTGAATTTTTATAATAAATTAAAAGAAAAAAAATATTTTAGTTAATTTCTTTTCCTATCACCATGATTTGATTGATACATTGTACAACATTGCAAAATTTGCATATATAAAATAGTATTGGAATACTAAAATAAATAATTATACTAATATTACCTTTTTACATTTGATAGCAATCTATGTTTGTTATGGTGGACCATAAGTTAGAAATGACTTCCATTCAGACCCTTGTTAAACAATAGGTTTTGTCTGGTATGGCAGATCATGACCCAGATACGAGTTGCATTCAGACTCCAATAAAAAGACTATTATGTGAATCACTTAGTGAAGTTAATTGTCTCCTCATCTTGCATATGAGCAAGTATTGTTTATAAAGGTTGACAACACAAATTAAATTAGAATAAACAAATGAATGTTTTTGTTAAAATTTAGTCTTTTGTGGTTCATCAAATGTTTAATGAAAAACATGAATGACAAATATTGAATGTCTTTAATGAAGTTACTAACTATTTTTTTTAATCTAATCATGATTTAGGATTGGAATTAATGGTTCAATTAGTATTCTCCTTTTAAAAATTTATGAATGTCATATGATTTAAAATAAGCATTGGGTCTAAGATTTATTATCAACAAATTAGATTATCAAGAAATTTTTTGCACCAATTAATTTCAAGTTCTATATTTTTAAATTAGTTTTATTCTTTCATTTGAGACTTAACTTTTTAGAATAAATTTTCTCAAAAAGTTGTTTCTCAATTTTATTTCAAAAGTTGGTTAACATATTTTTTACCTTTTAAAATTTATTTGATCATTTTATAACTTGATTGAATGAGTATATCATATAATTTCATAATTTTATTTTATACTTTAATTGATAATTTCCTATTTATAGAATTTATTGAGATTCAAACTATCATTATATAAGATATACATAATATAATTCTACAATTAGAATTTAATTTAATTCCTTTTTAGTAAAAAAACTATCATTCTTTTTTTTATACTCATTTCTTTATACTCGTTTGAGCAATGTACACTGTGTTATCTTTCATTTGTTGAGTAAGCTTTCAATGTTTTTATTTATTTTTTTATATGTTAGGGTAACAAGTGTGATTGATTGTTATATGTTTTTTTATTTTAAAAAATATACACATACATCATATTTACACTACAATACTTCTATTCAAATTTAATTTAATTTTTAATTTTTTTTATATTTTTGTTAAGAGAGAATAGTATAGATATGTGGTTTGAAAAAGAGTAGTTTATGTTTATCACCACTCATTTATTTTTGTCCAGCACACAACAATTGGAAAAAATAACATTCTATGCAAGTATTTCGAAGCTAGTTCTAATATAAAATGGAGTAACATAAAAAAATTACTTAAATAATTTTGTAAAAGATCTTACCTATTTTTATAAAATAATTTTATAATTAATTATAAAAAAAATTGATATACTATTATGAATTTATTAAAACTACTAATGTTTGTAACATTTGATTATATTTTAAATAATTTGTAAAAATCTAAAATTTATTTTCTTAATAATATAAATTTTAATTTTTTTAAAAATATTCATTGATTTTATAGATATTATATAGTGAATAATAAATTTTATATTTATATAATAATTATAATTAAACATATTTGGATATATTTATTTATATAGTTTTATGAGCTTTTAAATTATGTATGTATGTAATATTTATTTATATTTTAATTAATTTTTTTAATACTTGAAAATTTAATTATTTAAAATATTATTTTTATAAATAGTTATATAATAAATAATAAAACATAGTTATATAATAAATAATAAAACATAATTATAAAATAAATAATTAAAATGTATATATTTAATAAAAAAGCAAGACTTTTATAAAATTACCTTTTTTTGAGAGTGTCTTCTGTAAATAAGATTTTCATTTTACACTCTTTTATATTTAAATAAATATTAAATATATATTAATTAAGAAAGAAAATAAAAAATTTAAAATAATAAAAAAACTGATAAAATGTTTAAGAGAAGAAAATTCGTATATGTTTTTATATTTTATTTTTGATAAATTCATTTTCTCTCTTCAACACAGTTTAACATAAAAACTTTTTATTCTTAATCATTGTTCATTTGTGTTGTGTCATTTATTCGTATATGCAAGAGATTTATTAGTCTTCTTAAATATAAATATTATGAGTTATTTAAATGTATAAATATAACGTATATATATTAATATAAAATTATAAAATAAAATTACAAAATAGATCTACACCAAACTCCAAATGTTGATTTGGTTTGGTTTGTAATTTTTTTATGTTGAAATCAAATTAAACTTTGTGTAACTTTTATGTTTGGTTCAAACATTTTTTAATTAAAAATTGAACTAAATTAAACTGCATAATAAATAAATTTATATCTAATTTAATTTTTTAAATTTGTTTGTAAAATAAAATTTTTTGTTTATATATTAAAATTTAGTTATATATTTAGTATATGAGAATTTTAAAATAAAAAAATAACAATTTAAATAACTTTTTTTTATTTTAAACAAATTATATATACTTATAGTGAAATAATATTTTTAATTAATAAATAAATATGGAAAAAAACTTCTCTATAAATATATTTGATGGTTGTTAAAGTTATTTATAGCTTCAAAATTGTAAAATATAGATAGTTTATTTAAGTATTTTTTTCTAAATATTACAAACATCTGTAATTTGAACTCACGTTAAATATGTTTTAAGAAATATTTAAAAAATGTTATAATAATAAAAAATATTTATATTTTAATATTAAATGATTAATTAAAAGTTGTATACATAACTAAAACTCAGTATTTTTTTTACTTAAACGTTATTTTACGTACTGATTTATCTACTTATCGTTTTAGAATGTGAAGACATTATTCATTTTAATATAATAGAAAATAATTCTGATGGTGTCGAAATTAGGGTGTATAATTTTTTGATTTGTTTTTCTCGGAAATCAAAATGGAAAGATAGAAAGTTGTAGAAAGAGTTTATTGCAAGAGATAAAGAAAAAGAAAAAAAAATACAGGGAGAGTTGAATGCACCTATATGAATTTTACTTTTTTTAAAATACTCTTATTGGATTGAATGAGAGTGAACAGCAGGTGTTGAAGTGGGGGACTTACCACTTACCGCACAATGCTAAGTCTATCATTCCCTGAAGAGAAAATATTGCATCTGGTTTCTGGTTATGTGTTGGGCACTGACAATGTGATTTTTGCATTTACAGAAGTAGTGATCGCATTATTTAAGTTGGATTTGAGAATCAACCTATCTCTTACTCATTAGCCGGACATCCTCTGACCAATACTTAAAACCTCTCCTGAAAAAGGAAAAATGTAAAAGACGAAAATATTATTGAAATAGGCAAGTAAATTCTCTCATATAATATAATAATACATATTAATATTTTATAATAAAATAAAAAATATAATTAAAATATTATATCTTAAGATGCCAAATGGAAGTATTTTTTTAATGGTGTGAAGATAGTAACACTAAAAAATTCAGAAACGCTCATTAGGCATTACCCCCACCACGTATATTCATTCATACCTGCGTGGATGGAACAACTAAAGTATAATGGTTTGAAATATCCTAGAAATTAAATTATTTTAATAATTTATAATGGATTATTATAATGGGTTGTGGTTAAACTTAATTTTGGTTGAGATAAATCTGTCAAAAGTTATTGGAAAATAATTAATATTATTTGGATTAAAAGAAAATATTTTTTATATAATAAAAGAATGAAAACATGTTCAAAAGAAAAATTGTAAGCCATAAATTTGTAAATTAAAATGGTTTATTTTAAAAAATAGAAATTTCAGTAAAATTCCCACCTATTCATTCTTGATTAACTAATTTTTTTTAAAAAAAAAAACAACAGCTGAAAAGTGTATTTTTAGGTTGTCCCAAACATGCCTTAAATATATAATAATGGATTAATATCCTGTGATATTTTTACAAGATCATAAGATATTTACATAATAAAGTAAAATGAAAATTTTTCTGTTTTTTTGTGTACACTGAAGATATACTTAAAACAATTTCACATAAATTGGTTCCGAAAAATTTACGTTGGAAGTTATTTATTTATTTTTATACATGAAATAAATTTACCTGTAGTAAAATTATGTAAGAGTTTTTTATGCTTAAATTATTTAAGAGTTTAATTATGTAAAATGGTGTTATGTATTCTTAAATATTTTGTTGTTAATTTGGTAGTGGCAATCATTGAATCACACCTACTCACGACTCAGTCACCATCGCCAAACCTCCTTTTGTTAATTTTTTTTCAACTTTTTTATTCAGAGGGTTCTGTCAAACACGCCGAAGCAGTTGACCAGAGCGAACCCATACTTCACCAAAGACTTAACTTTAAACTATGCCACTTTCATAAATAGGGACTTCGATGTTGTCATTCATCTAAGGTGTGTCATATAAATCACATTCAACTGTAACCCTGGAATTATACTCCATACATTTGAATTTATTTAAATCATACCCTGCTTATAAGGCCATAATATCGAATTATTACCATCAAGGGTGGGAAAACACTTATTTTATTAGGCCATCTTATCAATCTTCAATCTCTCTACTCTACCCTCTCCATCTCTATTTTCTTGGAATCATTTTTTTATTATTCACCAAAAATAACTGCACGTGTTAAGCAGAAACCTTATTTTTTGAAATGAATATAATATAAATTTACTCCTTTTCCCTCATTTTTCACTTTGTTTTTTAACATCCTTGTCTTTTTTTCACTTTCGAATTAACCGGTTAACATAAATTAACATATTAATATTTATACAGAGAGAAAACTTATTTAAAATTATTTATTATATTTTTTTCTTTATCTTCTCACCAGTTCAACACTTACTCAACTTTAACTGAATCTCGTATTTCACTCTTCTATCTTTAAAATTGGTTATAAATATTAAATTCAAAATAATAAAATATTATTTTAAACTGTATTTTAATGAACATATGTATTATATATATATAAAGTATCCGTTGTCATTTGATGTTCTCTTAATTGAATGAATATACAACCATTATTTTTAAAAACAAATATTGAATATGGTAGTTAGTCCGAGAATAGTTTATCTGTCTTCTCTCTCACACATATATAAGGGAGTCAGTGAACAGAAGCATGCATATGATATTAATAAAAAATGAAATAATCAAATAATGGCATTATGGCACTAAGTAACTAAAGTGGACCTAAATGGTACAGTAACACACAAAATCAACAAGAGACAATACATTGATTTAATTTTATTTTAAAAATAATATATGAAAAGGCAGGAACGCTACACGTCGCAATCATTACAAATATTATTCTTTCGTTCTTCTAAAACTGACCTTACTGCCAGCACTGTAGATATTGACCGAATATATGTCATTTTATTTATTGAGGACCGAGAAAAACCACAAAATGTTAAATTAATAACAGTAATTAATGAAAAAAAAAATGAAAACCTATGGTGAAGATGGAAGTGCGAGGAAGAAGGGTCTCTTAGTTGAAAAGATTGAAAATTCCATCCTAAAAGTAATAAACAAAAAAGAGAGAGAACTATAGTTTCACACTCACAGGAAAAGGAAAAGGAAAAGGAAAAGGAAAAGGAAAGAAAAGGTGAAAGAAACACAAGGACAAGGAGGGGGGAAGGGTGGAATTTGAGAAAAGAGGAGTGGGAATCATGGAGAGCCATTTTCTGATCGATCGAAGTGGAGGAGTTGACCTCTACATTTTGGGCAGTCTTCAACCTGCTTCGGCACCATGAAATACATGAGACAGCCCTTGCACCCAGCCACCACCAAAACATTCTGTTTCTCTACCGATCCCTGATACTTCTCTTTGGATGAAGAAGGGCATGACTCTGATGAAGACTCTTCGCTGTCGTACCAGCTCTCATCTTCGGATTCACAATCCCTACTTACACTATACTCTGCCACTGCTGCTCTTCTTGGATCCTCCTTTGCTTTCATTCCGTTCCTCCAGTTAATGTAATAAATTTCCCCCGTCTGCATATATATGTATGTTAAGTAATCAATTACACATTCACCCTCAAATTCAAAACCTACATGCTTCTTTTCACTCAATAACAAATTAAAAACAAACAGCCCCAAGGAATCACGAAAATAGAAAAGGAAAATAACACACCTCTCTTACCCGGTTCAGAATTGCAAATAGCTAGGATCAAACAGATATATTAAAGGAAAATCATACTTTTTCCCCTGGTCCTTCTCTTCTGCAAGACTAGCTAACAACGACCAGAGACAACATACATGTGTATATACTATATACACACGCACACCTTACATGTGTATTCACAAATTAAATTCCTCAATAACAGAAAAGAAAACGATAAATGCTAACTATTATTTGAGGATGGTCTAACTCTGAAAAGTTGCATCCTGCTTCCCTAATAAAGAAAAAAAAAAGGAAATGAAAAACAAAATACTTTTTCTAGGGTTTTGGTGTGAGCATGTGCAAAACTGTTGTCTTGGAAAGAAAGACATGGGATAGACGACAACGTACACGGGCTCCAACCCAACCAAACCATTGTGTGAATGTGAAGTGGAAAGAGAAGAGGGAGAGGCAAGATCCAGTTTCATGCAGGGAGTACAGGTTTAATGATTTGTTAGAAAAGAAGAGAAGAGGAAAGATTAGAGAAAAAATAACAAAAGGGGAGGAGGGGAAAAAGAGAAAAAGGAAAGGGGGATTGAACCTTTAAATCCAGGCATTGTTCCCAGTGATAAGGGAGTGAGATGTGAGAGTTGAGCTCTAAAGTGGTGTCGGAGTTAGAGATATGATTATCATCCGACTCCGTGACATCGTCTGAGGTGGATGAGATTCTTAAGCCTGCTGCTACTGCTGCATCTGTGGCCGACCCGTCTTCCCTACTGCTCTGGTGGTTATCGTTGTTTAAAGAACAGTTTTGAAGAGACCTCTCTAAGGAAGCAGTGATCGCCTCCATATTTTTGGATTGGAGCTGTCATTGTGGTCAACAACAATTAATGGAAACCACAACACAAAGGTAGCTACCACCATATATATATATATATGTATGTATATATATATAAATTAATTAATTCGTTATCTGATCGGATAAGATGCGCCGTTATTACCTGCGACTGCGAAGCTCGCCAGCCAGCAAAATCAAATGAACAGCTAGCTAGCTGCACCAAAACTAGTTGTACTGAACAGCGCACATACCCCCCACAGAGAGATTTTGGAAGCAATACAAATGAGAACTAACTGGCTACGGAGGGAGGCTTGAGATATTGACATTGTTGTTCATTTAAGGGTAGAAATACATACATCTCACACGCTCTCCCTGTGCGCGTGTCCAACTCTCTTCTTCACGATGTGGGGTAGCAGCTGTCAGCTCCAGGGAACCACTGTGGGTTGCATTTTGTCTCGCTTCGCTGCTTTCACTGCAAACTTCACGCGCTTCACCACTCTTTATTCACCTCACTAACTCAATTAAACTACCATAATACTTCCCACAGCATCACACTTTTATTTATTTATTTATTTATTTATTAAACTAACAACTATACTCCTTAGTATCTCTATTCTTTTCCGCATCTCAATCCTCCATCTTTTCTGTTAAAATTTTCCCTGATTGTAATTAACTACATCATCAGAACGAAAAAAAAAAAATACCCATGAGAGAATTGAGGGGATTGGGAAACATTGAGATTATCCAAGAACTGAACATAATAATAATAATATAAAAAAAAGTGGAAGTGGAATCGTGATTACCCAAAAGAATGCCGGGACTTTCTTGAAACCGTTTGTAGTCTTTGTTGTTTCTTCAACAATATATATATATATATATATATATATATATATATATATATTCACTTAAATATATTTTAATCCTAGAATATTTTCCCAGTTTTCATTTGATTTATTTAATATCTGTATTTTAACAAAAAAATAAATATCCTTTTTTATATACCAAAGTATAATTAAACTCATTTTTCTTAATAAAATATAGGCATTCTATACAAGCATTGATATGTATTATAACTTCCTCTATATATGTGCATATATATTATCCCGCATCTCTGGTAAACTCATTAAGAAACACGAACAATGGAATACTGTATTTGTTATGTTTTTTACTGGGGAAAACATACTTTCAGTCGTGTGACATGTTTCAAGTGCTTTAATATACTTTTTTTTAATTGGATGAGAAAAGGTAAAAAAAGTGATTATCTTTTTAGTTTTATCTTATCTTTATCATACATGTATGAGTGAATGATTATATATAAAGTTTAAAATTTTAATAGAAAAAAAAACTTGTTTGTAATTCTCTTGTGCCACATATTACGAATAGAGGCTAACATACAAATTTAAAAGACATGTTTGATTTACGCATAAAATATCTTTTTTGTGATGACATATTTTTAGTACAACTTTATCATGTATTTTTCCAATGTAAATTACTAAATTTTATGACTAAGACTAATTAAGTACCTGCTTAATTACATTGGATAATTTGAAAGAATGAATTAGTATATAGCTAACTTTAATCTTAATATCTCCTCAAAGAAAAGGACACCTCTTAGTATAAATTGGCATTCATCCAAAGTATCTTCTAATATTGGACATGTATTCTTTAAAATTGAGTAAAATTAGGCACGTTAGATATGATATATTGTATATATAATTATTTACAATTAAACAATATTATAAAATTTTGATTGGAGTAAAATTTGGGATAGTGAGGGTGGGAGTTGAAAAGGTAAAAGATGAATGAAGAAATAAATAAGAAATGAAAGAGGTGTAATAAGATAGAGGATGGAATTGAAATAGGTAAAGAGAAAGAGAATTTTGGGGGTGTGAGAATAAGAAAGTGCAAGAGTGGGACGCACAGATACGGACAGGAGCATGGCCGAATGTATCGGGGCTGCTGCTGCTGTGGGTGGTGGCAACTAATAGGTAAACTTGAGAAACACAGAAGACAACAAGAAATGGAGAGTGAGTGAGAGAGAAAATAGACGGGACAATTAGGATAGGATTAGGATAGGAGGGGAGGTGTTGTGTAAAGTAAAGGTGCATCTTATTAATTGATAAAGTAATTTGAATTGAAACCTCACTCACGAGATGGCATGCCACAGCCTGATAGCAGTAGATTTAAGAAAACTATTTGTATTCATTGTTGATGCGAAGCGAACGAGTGGAGCCGTTGGATGCGTTGCGGAGAGGCCCAATGCACATCCGTCTGCACTTATTCTGTTTGTGGAATCTGTTCTGAACTCTTGCGGGTCATCTGACAACAATGCCTCTGTAATGCCCCCACTCTTTTTTTCTCACCCCGGGATCATACCATTTCTTTTTCTTCAAATTCCACTTCTCTTCTTTCTTATTAACCATCTCTTCAACTCAAACTTCTTACTTTCCCCAATAATTTCTTAATTCAAATCATATAATAGTTATTATATTACTCATCCTCATCAAAATCTACCGCTACAATATCTACTTGAAACCTCTCCAGTAAACAAGTATATACACTAGTATTATTTAGGAATATTTTTGCAGGTATAACATCCTTGAACACATTATACCTAAAAAGTCATTAGACAGTTTCTCATGATAAATATTTACTGTAACTATAAAATTAGTAGAGTAAATATAATGTTTTTCATGATTACAAATATTTTATTAAATTTAATTACTCCATTATGATATTATACAAAATCAATATGTATTTACCTGTAGTTGTAACTTTAATTACTACGACTAAATATAATAATGTTTTATAAATTAAAAAACATCGAAACATCTTTGATGGAAAAAATAAATAAAATGATATTAGGTGGTATTTATTTATTTTATTCATGTTTGACACCATTTCAGGTTTAGATAAAGCTTCTTTTATTGATGTGGGCTCAATTGTATGATCATAGGTTCATTCGATAATAACACTGCAATAAGTTTTAGGCTTTAAAAATCTCTGCCTTAGCTCGGGAAGTCATAGAATGTGTATTGAATATACTTTGGTCAAAGGCTCTTGTATCAATAATAATACTAGGAACAATAATAGTGGGATCAAGGATCAATAGTGTTAGTGTTTATAATCAAATCACCATTGGTAAAAATAGTGGAATTAATAGGATTACATTTATCAGTTATACACCAGGTTTAACAAGAGAAACTAAAACATTAAGAGGAATACTAGTAAAAGAATATTTTGACTCAGGAATAGATGAATCAATAAAATATTAAGATTTGCTTTGTTGATTATAAAATGATTAAGATTTACTTTGTTGATTACTATAATCAAGAAGGAAACATACGTTACACATATATTTTAACTTCTGACTGTTATGAGGTTGTAAAAGAGAATAGTAAACATAACCAAACATATTTAAGAAATGATAATTAAGAGGTGTTTGGAAAAAGATTTGATGAGGACTCAAGTTGTTCAATCAAGGAGTGGGTAAGCAGTTGATAAGAGTAGTAGTACAAGTTGTCCTCAAAAAATGAAGAGGTAAGGAAGCATTGACAAGAAGAGTTAACTCGGTTTCTACAATATGTGTATGCTTTCTCTCAGGGATGTCATTTTGATCATGAGTGTGGGGACATGAAAATTTGTGTTTAATTTCATGTTTTCTTAGATATTTGGTAAATTTAATGTATTTTTTGCATTATTTAACTAAACAGTTTTAAGTTTCATTCTATTAAGTACTCAAAATATTTAAATTTGTTAATTGAGTCCCTACTGTTAAATTTTGTTGTTAAATGGGTGATGTGGTTGTTACCTTGCCTTGCCATTTTGCATACATTGTCATCTTAAAAATGTGAGGTTTTATGGTTAATATAAAACGATGTTATTTTGTGGTTAACATAAAATAGATGACTTTTATTATATTTCCTCGTAGCAACACTGTAAAACTTATTGGATGAGAGTGAGCAGGAAGTGAAGATGAAAACGTATTGGATGAGGGTAAATGAAACAAGTTGGATAAGGGTAAGCGAAAGTGAAGAGGAAAACGATGGGAGAAAGAGGAACAAACTTGAGGTTGAAGTTGTGCATGAAGGTCATGAATATGAAATCACAAAAGGGTAAAGTTGTCGAACGCTTCCATTTTTCATTGTGTTCCTTATTGTTATTGTCTTCATTGTTTATCTTCTTATGGTAGGTATTATGTGTTTCATCGTAAAGAGGTTAAAATAGAGATTTTGTATAAATGAGTTTGATACTACAACTTTACCATGAGGGACACTAATACCTCAGTCTCTGAAATATATTGGAGAGAAATTGATGCAATAAATCAGGACCTACACAAGTGGTCTTACTTTGAGTTAGTGGGTATATTAAAAGAAAAGTTAAAATGTAAAAGGAAATTAGGACGTGGTGGTTGTAGGAAAAAAGTACGTTGAAGGATTTAATAGGAGACGAGGAATGTAGAGAGTTATCTATTTTTGCGTTAACTTCTAATTGTGAAGTGAAAGTGTTTATTATGGATGCTAATGTGAATCATGAGGAGGTAGAACAATATGAAAATTTTTCTAATGTAGAACTCAGGGGATTTTTATTTGAAGATAGTGAAAAGGAAAGGATTGATGGAGAAGATGATAGGTTTATTGATGTTGGGTTGAAAAAAAAAAGGGGAAAATGTAGCGGTCATTACCTGTGATGAAAATCGTGACATAAGTGATAGTTATGTAAGTGATGAACTACAAAGTGAGGAATCAATGAATGAAGATGCTCAGAAAACATATTCAAGGTTTAAGAGAGAAGGACTAAATAAAAAATTTCAATTCAAAGTAGGGATGAATTTTGCATCCCTTAAAGAATTTAGAGAGGCCATAGTTGAACATGCACTTCTAAACATTAAGGATATTAAAGCAAGTACAAACAAGGATACCCCGTACCAATGTAAGAGATGTAGCAACTAATGACACAATGTGCGAAAATGTCCTATCCCTCCATTTGTAATTAGGTGAGGCCATATAAAACATTAGAAACCAAAATAAGCCTCAAATTCAACCTTATGTCTATTTAAAAAAATTAAATATCACTCTGTTTTTATTTTAGTAATAACATACTATCTCTTGGAAATTGGATTAAGTTTACTTTTTTACTATGGAAAAAGGAAAGAAGGCATTTACATCCACTTCAATTGTTGCATGTACATTTAATGTCACCAATAAACTTTATATAAGATATGCAATTAACTTTGTTTGATTGTATTTCTAAACATTTATTAACATGTATAATTATATGACATGTCATAATAAGAATGTACAAATTGAAGATTCAGAGGCTCTATTAGATTTCAATTTTATATGTCATATTAACTTTTACCTTCAAGAAGTTTGAATGACACACAAATTTGAATATTTTTTATTGTGGTTATGTTTTTCATATTACACTATTTTATATGATACTTTTTGGGTGCTATTAAAGTAATTGTGGTTTTAGATGTTAATGGAATCCTTGTAGCTTTTTTAGTTGTGGTAATTAGTTTATATTATTACAAGATATTAATCTTTTAGCATTTTTTCTATATTTTCTAACTATTATTTTATATCTTTGATTGAAAATTGTCTAAATGGTAAGAGAAATAAATCTTTTGCCATTATAAAAAGGTATTATTATTATTTTTTATTTTTAGTGTGTTATTAACTTATTTTCAAATATTTACTTTTCAAAAATATTAATTGAAATTAAAAAAAGTGAAAAAAACAAGGATGATAATGCAATTGGAAAAAGTAAAAAATTATAAAAAAAAAATAATTTTACTTGTCATACAATGAATATTTATGCTAGCACTTCTACTTATAGATAAAGAATTACTTAATTATATTTAAAAAACACTTATACTTATAAATAAAGAATTACTTAATTATATATAAAACAATTATTATAATATTTTTATTTAATTATTCATTAATATTTTATTTAACTGCGAATTATATGAAAATTCATAATTTTATAAAAATATAAAATAACTTAATAATTAATTATTTTAATAATTTGACTAATAAATTTGTTAATAATTTTTTTAATTTTATTTTAAGAGAATTTACAATTAAATAATAATAAAAAATTCAATTGAAAATAAATTTTTTTGAATCTTTAATAAAACAAAATTCTTTAATAAAAACATGGTTAAAAATATTAAATTTGTGAAAAAGTTAAAACTTAAGTTAAGTGTATTTTTATTTTCTATGAAAAAATACATGAATAGCCAAAGCATTTAATAAAAATATCTGAGATTAATTTAAAAATTTTAAATACTTTGAAGACACTCAGTTAGAAACATTTTCAAATTTATTAGGTTTTTAAATCTTAATTATTATTTTTTTATTTTAAAAATAAGATTATAATTTTATAATATGTTTACTTTTTTTTTTATCGGAAACAGATATTTTTATTTTTATTTTTATTCTGTCAAGTCTTTTAAATAAAGTTTAACATTTTCGTCGCCATGAACAATCTCTATCGAGGTTAACAAAAGAAGAATATGTTTTCTTAAAAAAGAAGCAATTTCTTGATATTTTCCTCTTCTATCTATATTATATATGAGAATTTGTGTTGTGCTGAATTTTCATTTGACGAGAATTGGTGGTAGAAGAGTTGAACAGGATTAAGTTACAAGAAGAATAATCTAGGGCTCTAGGTAGTATTATATAAATGACTGTTTATTTTATATAATTAAAATGTGCACTAAATAAGTAGTTTTAAATATATAAATATACCATGCTTAAAATTGAAAAAAAATAGTATTTAAATATAAAAAATATGTTTAATATTTGTGATCAATAACTATACCACACCATAATGTTATTTTTGAGAATATATTATAATCTTGGTTATTTTTTAACTTTTCATCTGTGATTTTTATTATTTTATTCTCTTCAATATTAGTTTCCAAGGTTTTAAAAGTTCATAATTTTAATTTAATGTTTAATCTTATATTCATTTAAATGTTTTATTTTTTAATTAATTAAATTAATTTTATAATAAACTAAATAAATATATCAATTTTAACATATAATTGGTTAAATAAAAAACATAAAAGTAAAATAAAATTAGAGATTTGATCAAAATTTCATTTTTTTTAAGAATTGCGAAAACTTAAACTACAAAAGAAAACCAAAATAACAAATCAGGAATTAAAAAAGAATCATTAACTCGCTTCTATTATTGATAAATTTTGAAGATATTTAATTTAAGTTAAACTAAAGATAAAATAGAAATTTAAAAACGCTTGCCTGTCTTTGAATATAGTTATTATTTGCATATATAAAAGATAAGATTTTTAATATTGGCGTGCCGGACAAGTATTTGGTTTAGGAAGGGGAAAACGCGTTTGGAATAATCGCCTTATTATTTTGTATTTATTTATGTATATCATAATATATAAAGAAGATATGGATTTGCATAACATTTTTTGTGTATATTTTTATATAATTTAATCCTTACTCTAAGCACATTTTGGTAGATTTCTTTTTATATAACAAAATTGTTATATTAATTATTATTTTTGTAGAAACTCACATAATTGTTTAAAAGTGAAATTTTAAGTTTAAGTGAATATTAGAAAATGAATTTATAAAGTGGGTAAATGTTATAGTTTTAGCATATATGCCACTTGCATAGAAGGAAACGGGCATGACACGTGTCTTGACTTATAAATAAATAATAAAAGAGATGAAAAATAGTAGGGCTTCGGTAGGAGAAGAGAATGGAGAAAAAGGATGAAGTGGTGGTTGGTGTGCCGGTGTATGACGGTGGGGAAAACGTATACCAGAGGGGGGTGATCCCTCCTAACGCGGTGGTCGGAGATCCTAAGGGCATCCCCATCCACCAGACCATTTACAGGGATACTCCTGCTCCGTTCAACTGCCCTTACTGCGGTAGCACCGCTCTCACTACCGTCAGGTATGCTACTCTCTTCTCTTCAATTTCCAATCAAATCAGTTACCTATCCAAGATCAAATTCGAATCATGTCACAACACGATTTCCCCTTCCTCCCCTCGACTCTATCAGGATCTTGTTCGTTAGGCTTAGGCCTGTGTTGCTGGGATACATACACACTCTGTACTCGTGCAATTCCCTTGAAATATTTGTTATTCACCTTCAGATTTAGGTTTTAAACCTTTCTCCACATTCACTTCACTACCAATTACTTAATTTGGGATTGCCTTACTTTTGTTCATTCCCAGGTTTAAGAATTTTTTACATACATCACTATCTGTTTTCTGAAACTTTGCTGCCAAAAACAGATCAAAACCCAGTTTGGCTGCATTTGTCGGATGCTTGATGCCCATGATGCTTGGAGTTTGCTTTCTTTGCCCCTCAATGGACTGCCTTTGGCATAAATATCACTATTGTCCTAAATGTCAAGAAAAGGTACCATCCTACTACCACTACCTCTTATGGACTCTCTGTCTCTGGCCTTAATATTAATCAATACCATTCATCCAAATGTCCGATTGCAACTCAATGACTTTATTTGTAATGTTCGTCTGTAGGTTGCTGACTTTCAGAAATCTGATCCCTGTGCTGTCATGGATCCACCACACTGGACCCAGGAGAGCTTTGCATTGTCTGGGTAGGATGACAATTCTGCTATTGCCATTTGCGCTTGCATTTTCTGCAAGCTGTAACTTCATAATCATATGTTAAGAATTAGCTGTTACATGAGCATGGGACAAAAATGAATTCTTATTACTTACCGAAAAAAAAAATGAATTATCTACCTGTACATCTTTTGTTGCACAGCTATAATAAACTCATGTTTTGTTAATATTATACTTCGAGGGGAATTGCTGGCATCCGCGATCTGCATGCTTTGTTTGGGCCTATCTAAGAAAATAGTTGAATTGAATTGTTTGGTGATGAGGAGATTCAACCGCATACTTATAATAAAGCGGTGGCTATGTTATGTAACAATCCAAGTGCTCATGTTCTTTTGTATACCTAAAAGCAAATTATATTACCCTGAAATACCATACAATAAAACATTCTATTTGTTCATTTAACATAGTTATTTAGCAAGGAAATTTTTGAAATTACCATTAAGAAATAATAAATGATTTTTTCTTGAAAAATTATTTGTCTGCTATAATAGACACAACCTTTATTTCACAGCCCTTTGTTTCAAATATTGTTCCAAAGACTTCTGTTTTGGGCTCCCGAAGATCTACTTAAGTAAGATATGCGGCGGCGCGATTCAGTGCTATGTCATGTTATTAACGGCAATAGTATAATGAAACAAGCACAACTGCTATTGGAGGTACCTCAAGTTTAAGCTGTTTTCATGCAACAGTTATAATAGTTCATTTTTGTCATGATGGAAAGCTTAAGTTATCGAGTGCAGTCGCGTTTGTCAGTTCGAATAATTTGGAGATATATGTAATAAAACGGTTTGTTAAATTATATATAGCCAGAGATCCCGTAAATTCTATACATGTAATTTCATAAAAATGTCATTATTTTCATTTTCTAGTTTAACTCATATACGTTGCCCGTGTAAAAAAAATTCAGTCATAACCAATGATAAAGCAGCTTAAATATGACTTCAAAATAACTTGTCAAAATTAATAATTTTTTTCAATACATGTCAATGTAATTCAATTACAATTACAATCTCTTAAGCTATCTTTACTGCAATATCATCTCAAAGAATCTTTGATAAATGTTGTAATTTTTATTTTGTTTTTATTATTGGTTACTGTGAATGATTTTTTTTTGGAATAGTTATGTGACATAAAATTTATTTTTTAATTAAAAAATAATTTTTATTTCTATCATTCAATATCTAATGAATCATAAGTTTATTGTAATGTCAATGAAAATATCTAATAAAATTTAGGTAATAAATTTATAATTTTAAGTATAACTATGTATTAAAGATATTCTTAGTATGGATTATTTTTCCTTTTGATAAATAAAAATTACTCAATTGCTTTTCCTTTTTTATATTTAAATTTCTCAAATGAAGTAGTTGGTGATATTTAAATATTCTTGTCTCCATCTTTCACCAAGAAAATAATGAAAATGTGAATGAATTCTCTTTTTCCTTTTATAAATTTTGATAACAATTTTTGGTCATTTAGTATGTAGACTTGCTAGCCGCCTTGGTTTATCCTCCGTCAATGGTGAGTTAGAGATAGAATTGGTTGCCTCGTCTGCCAACCAGTTTTTTTTAACTAAAAAACAATCTAAAAAATTATTTTTTTATCATGTTATTTAAATTATATAAATATAACTTAAATAATTAACACTTTAAATTAAGTTTCAAATCTTAGTTATAATAAATAAATTTAACATCTAAAAATAATAATTATTTTAATTTATTAAAAAACATTAATTAATCGATTAAATAATTTAATAAATATTTATATAATTAAATGTGCTTTTAAATTATACACATTAAAATAAAACTAAAAAAATTAAAAAAGATGATTAAGTCAGTTAATTTGTTTTACCACCCTTATTAATATGTATAGTATGAGGTGAAATTTTGTTCATGAAATATCAATTAAGGCTCCGATAGCCTTTATCCCATCAAAAAGTATGGTGGGTTGTTATTTGAACCCCTTTTTACCTTTTACACATCTTAAAATTTTTAATTTGTTCCTAATCCTTGAAATTAGGGATGTTTAGAATTGAACTGATAAACAAAATTAA
Organism: Lablab purpureus; assembly: GCA_030347555.1. Classification (NCBI taxonomy): domain Eukaryota; kingdom Viridiplantae; phylum Streptophyta; class Magnoliopsida; order Fabales; family Fabaceae; genus Lablab; species Lablab purpureus. Next base: position 23,020,852 of record CM059254.1, read on the forward strand.
AAAATAAATCCAAAAAAATGTATAACCAATTAAAATTGATTTTTTATTGATTTAAATATTTTTTTTAAAACATAATCATTTGGATCAAATTGCAATTTTAAATTTTAAAATCGATCTAAATCGAATCGAATTTGAAGTAATTATTCAAATATTATTATGTTTATTATCTCACTCATATACTAGAGATGTGTATTTGAGGAGAAAATTTAATGTGATTAAATTAGTTTATGCTTATAAATATGTGATAAAGGAGTAGCACAATATGTTGAACATATGAACAAAAAGCTATAGTCGTTAGTTAGGTCTCAACTCTTTCTACTTAAAAGTGTATAACCTAAATGCTTGTTAAGCTGGAAATCAAATTTGTGACTTTGACTCTGATACCAATTGTTATTTTAAGTGCTTACCACTAGACTTAAAGTTATAGTTGTTAGTTAGGATGCAACTCTTTCTACTTAAGAGTATATAACTCAAGCGTCACGATTCAACTGTGACTTGGCTCGCATGGCTTTTAGCCTAATTGACCTTCTCCATGGACAATTGATGTCACCTGTAACAATAAATATATTACGAAAAATTATATAATAAAATTGCAAAAGCGATCCAACCAAACCTAAAAAATTGGTTTTGATTTTTTTATATTCAAATCGAACCAAACTGAGTCACATGAAATTTTTATGTTTGGTTCAAATGTATTTTTAATTAAAATTTGAACCAAACTGCACCGAAAACACCCATATCTAAAATATTATTTTGTTTGCACTCATTTATTCTAAAGCCTTTTCTCCTTCCTTCTCACCTACAACTTTCTTGCATAGTTATTCACACTTTCATTTTGATATGTCTTTATTACTCATAAATTCTTTATCTTTTTCTTACTCACTTTTATTGGTATCTCTTTTATACGGGCATTCTTTTCTTTCATAGTATTATACAACTTATTTCTTTATGTGTCTCCAATTTAATAGAAATTAGTTTTTGGTGTATGTAACAAATTTATTTTTTGTTGTGTAAAAAATAGTTTCTATTATACATAGATGACTTTTATATATAATCACACATGTAGTTAACTTTATATAATACAAATATGAAATAACACGTATATAAGGTACTAGATATATTTGTGGGATTTCTTCCAAGAAAGGTACCTTAAGACCTAATAAAGTTGAGCAAACAAAACTTGTTTCTTCACCTTGTAGATGTAGAACAACAATTGCATAATAAGATGTGGAGGTGGTGATTGTTGTTTATGATTTATAGAAGTTTATTATTACTCTTAGACTTAAAGTATTGAAAGTATAGTCATAAACTACAATCCACTTTTTTAGAAAGTCCTTTAGGCTTTTTTATATTAACGTTCTTTGTGAGACATTTTCAAACATTAGCTTTTTTATTTTGCAAATGAATGTATTAAGTATTCTCTTTGTGTGTATCAAGTATAGATTGTGTAGATCTTAAATGGTGTGTTTGTCACCTTTGTTGAGATGGGTGAGTTGCACTCAGTTAATTTGAATGCGTTATAAATGTTAAACGTAAATACACTTTGTAGGTGTTGATTTATGTTACAACTTGATGTTTGACAAGATTACAATGCACTTATTTGAATTCTATCATTGATATTTCTTTTCTCATTTAATGTAAGAAATAAAAGCTCTATGCAATATTTTTTGGCATTAATGCTTATGAGACTGTGTGATGTAAACTCACAAAATGTGATGTGACCATGGATGAAAAGAAAACAATTCAAGAAGAGGATGAGAGCTTAGAAGGATGAGAGACTTCTTATGAAGTCCTTATAACGAATATAATAAAAGATAAAAAGAAATAAAGAAAAATTACAATGGAAAGTTTACAATAGGAAGACTTCAATATCTTGAAAGGAAATTAAAAAATATAGTATTGTTTGTAATTTCTAGGAAGTTTCTATAATATTATAATAGTTTCTAGGAGCTTATATTTGATGTCATAAGTGTGAAGATACATGAATTCACTTAACTACTTCATGAATGAGGAGGGTAAAAAATTTCATACACCTAACCACCTCAAGATGATGAATTATAGTTTCTTTTCTATGTCACCATCATAAGCTCATGACCACCCAAGGTGCTTTCCACTTACACTAGTTTGTTTAGCTTTCTTTAAACACTTGTTTGGATGATTCTTGAATCCCTCTTAACCTATAAAGAAAAGCTTCTTTCCCATGTTTACACACTTAAATTGAATGAAATGGGTGAGTTTGTGAGAATTTTATTGTCTTAAGAGTATGATACCCCTTTGATCCTTATTAAACTTTTCCTTAATTTTGTAGCTCATTACAAACCTTGAAAGTGAAAAACAATAATATTCCCTACCTTAGGAATTGAAGGAGCTTTGGAATTATTTTATAAATTAGTTAAAAATAAGTGTATGGGTGTTACCTTTGAGTTTATTATTGATTTGATTAATATTAAAGTTTTGATGCATTGTAAGTTGATTAAAAGTGGTTTGGAACAAAAAGCATGAGAAAATGAAAAAAAAAATGGATGAAAAAGAAAAAGAAAAATAAAGAGTTAATGTTGGATTTTAGCTTAATGTTAGGTAGCTTTCTACATGTTTTAACTCATTCCCCATTACTTATCTTTTCTCTTTGGTTTATAGTTTTGTATCCTTTCTTTTATCCTACCTTTACCTTGGCCACATTACAAACTAATAAAATCCTTTCGATCTTGAGTTGTACGTGTTTCAAGTAGAGTAAATGAGAGGTTTGTCAAACCTGTGGTAATACTTACTTTCATGATGTGCCTTTGAGTGTAAACACAATCCTAAACACTTCTAAAAGTGATACACATACTTATCAGAATTTTACCATTTTTTTCCCTATGATTTAATTTGATTGTAATTATTATTTACTTTTATGTTTTGAAATAGATTTTTTATTGTATTGTTTCTTTTACACTTTGGATATATGATTCATTTTCTTTTTGGCTCATATCATTTTCCATCTTAGGATCTATTTGGAGGTTTGCTTTCTAGTTTGTTTTCTTGTTTTCTTCTTTAGTGTTCATATTTTCTTTTCCTAGTTTTTTTTTGCTTGGAAGTGCAAAAACTAAAGTATGGAGGAATTTGATAACACATATTCCGTACACACTTTTATAGCTTTATTGCACATTCAAAACACTTTCCATGTGTTTTATTTTCAGTTTTTAGATCATTTCATATTAATAGTAATAAATTGGATTCATTGTACAAAATTGCTTTAATTTTGCATTCTTTAGCTAATTTGTCCTTTTCTTATTATTTTGGCTATAACTTTTTCTATAGGTATCATTTTGGTCTTATTTTAATGGCATTGGATTCTACATTTCAAGGTATTTAATTTGAACACAAACTTTTCTGGATTTGAAGCTTTGAGCTATTTTCTATTATTTTTATAAGTTCAAATGGATTTGTTGAAATTTTATAATAAAGCCCATACGATTTGAGTTTCCATGTTTTTCTTTAGACCTTTTTAATTTGGCCTTAGGGACTTAATTAAAGCCCACAATTAGGACCATTTTTGTTTCATATTGGAGGACCTATAAATAGTTTCTTTGTCCCCTAAACACGCATATAGAAATTAGTTGCTTAGTTTTTTAGTTTAAAAACTTGCCACTTTGTATTCTTTTTCTCTTAATCTCTCAAGGTGTCTTTTTGTTTTCCTCCTTTATGTTCTTTGTTTTCTTCATCCATGGAGAATTAATATGTCAGGATCAAGATTAAATAATCCAAATTTAGTTTTACGCTGATCATTTAACATTTTGAGTTTCTCATTCTTCTCTCTAATCTTAGATTTACTATTTGTGATATCAATTTGTGTCTATAATTTTAGAAAACAAATTAGAAATCGATAGAATCTTGATTTGATAATTAGATACAAATTAAATTAAATGATACTTTGATTTAATTTGTATAACCAATTTAATTGATTAATTGAATGTGTTAATTATTCAAATTCGGAGGTGAATTTTTAGAGAACTATGATAAGAGGAACTGTTTGATTCTTGAATATGTAAATTAATCTTTGCTCTCACAATTTTGTTTTTCATCAAATTAGGCTTTCTTGAATTTTCCTTCTTTGTTTCAAATAAAAAACCTCAAATTAAATCATATATGAAGAATATTAAAGATTTGATATGATACGAATGTGTCATTTGAGAATCGACTCTGAGTCTCTGAGTTGTGCCCTATATTAGAAAATTTTGTGAAAATTTAGAATATTTTATTTTTTCAAGAACAACATTGGAACACTGCTTCTTTACTTGACTACAGCTAGACCACTATTAGTTTGCTTTCAAGGTTCATGCACTCACCAAGTTTGACACACTTTGGTGTAAGAAAAATAGTGTTGAAATATTTAAAAGATACTATTTGGTTTGATATTAAAAAGGAGATGGAATACTTTAAGATTATGTTGATAGTGATTGGGTTGGTTCTATTGATGATTAAAAAAGTACATTTGGATATATTTTTTCACTTGGTAGTAGAGTATTCTCATGGAGTTCTGAAAAACAAAATGTAATTTCCCAATTTTTAGTTGAAGCATAATATATTGTTGTAGCTGCTGTTTCAAATCAAGCTTTATGGATTAAAAAAGTTTTGAAAGACTTGAATCACATGCAAAAGAAGGTTATTGTTTTATGTTGTGACAACAATTCAACTATAGTTATTGCTAAAAATCAAATCTAACATGGAAGAACTAAGCATATTAATGTTAAATACTATGCTATAAAAGAAGTTGAGAAGAATGAAAAAGTTTAACTACTATAATGAATGTCTGAAGAGCAAACTGCTGACATTTTAACCAAAGCACTTTCATATGCTAAGTTTAATAAGCTAAGAAGCAAGATAAAAGTTTTCAAGAAAAGTTTTAAGGAAGAGTGTTAAAATAATAAGTTTTAAAACTATAATTTTAATGTTGTTATTATATTTACTTATCAATTAGCTTGCTTGTTACAATATTGTTCAGTCTTAATTTACTTTGATTTCAAATATATTTGTATCCTAAATATAGTGAGTACATGATATTTGCTAACAACATACAGATATAATGATAGACTTTCATTTCTTATGTATTTGATTAAATACAATTCAAAATATGAATTAGAATATGATTAGGAAATAAATATGAAAATTATTTAATTTTTTTTCATCACTTTTCTCTTTTCATATTATGATTTTGTTATATATTTTTATGATTAGAGTTGTTTTCATTTTCAATATATATTCCATATATTCACAAGATAATATACATGTGAATGGAGAGTAAGTTTTGGACTTTTGAACTCATGTTTAAGTTTATTAACAAGTTAATCTAAAATTTATTCAGGTTGTATAAAATTTTATTTGAAGTTCTTATAAAATTAAAAATTTTATTTGAAGTTGTTAAAAAATTAAAAATATCTCATGATCAGGTGCATGGATGTTAAATTTAAAGAATGCATTTCAATGGTTAGGGGCTATTTTTCTTTCAATTTTTTTAGCTTATGTAGATACATACTTTAGAAACTTGAATAAAATTTACCCAAAAATTAATTTATGAAAAATGGTTCATTAGTCTTTGGTCTTGAGGAGATTGCAAAGAGTTAATCTGTCTTATCTGTGAATAAATTGAAATTGAATGTCTAGGAGACCACAATGATTAAATTGCATAGACTTTGATAAAGAACAAAAAGTGACTCTGGAGAAAGGGTGGGATTGAATTTGATTTGAAGGAAGGCATGGCGGGAATACGGGTCCCTGAATGTCATCATGCATGGCAAGCGTTTATTCAATCATCTACAACAATATTAATACTCTTGCATCCTAAACACAGGTTCACAACACCCTCATCTTTATATTTCTTTTCATACATAATAGAGATTAAAGATCCAATTACTTTCTATCTACAACTCAGTCTACAACTGTGACGAGTTAGATGGTTCAAAATTTTGTTCCCACCCTTTCCCCTTTCTTAAACGTCAAAAGACAACTGTAGAAGGAAAGTGGTGGGGCATAATATTACATCTTTCTAAATGAGGTGGTCAATGGTCAAAGAGCCAATATAATTTCTTCTACACGTGAGGTGTTGATTATACACTCAACAATAATTATGCGCTGGAGAAAGAGATATTATAGAGACGGCTTTTTGTTTTGTACAGTAATACTATTGTAACTTTTTTGCCTAGCTTATGGTGAGTGAGAGTGGATAATGAGAGAGACAGAGACAGAGACAGAGAGACATTGATGTGGTCTAAGTCTGAAATCTCCAAGTCACTTCTTTTAATGAGGAGATCATGGCATTATCTGTCTAAGATCACACAAAGGGACTCTTTGATGCTGTTGGTGTCCCTCCCACTATCATAAAAGAAGATACAAAGTACAGTAACATGAAAGATAACAAACCACCATCAACATGCATGCTCCCTGCTGTCAACCAATTCAACCTATTCTGCCCTCCCAAGTCAAAACTATAGTGTTGGACTTGGACCCATTAACACAACATGCATTAAAAGACGAGTATTTCATTTGCATTTGCATTTGCGTTTCACATGGACTGAATGGCAAACCACTAAAGTAGCAACCAATCTTTCTATTCACTTTCTTCATTCCTAGCTAGTGCCTTTACTTTTACGTGTCCAATCACAAAGGTTACTATGATGCTTCCGGTTAACTAATCTAACATCATGGTTGACTAATCAAAAACTAATTTAACTTTATCATTTATTTCTTACAGTTTTCAATAGCACTATTAATATTCCTCGGTGCTTTGTGTCAGAGATAATTTTTTCTAGTAATAGAAAACAAAACCAACAATTATTCTCCTTCTTTCAAATCACACCATCCATCACCGAATCTAAAGCATAAAATTATTCTTGTTTTCAAATGCAAGCTGACAAGAGGAAGAACAACAATTTAGTTTAACATGTGTAATTGCGTAAAACGACCCAGGATCGCCTAAAACATCTTTGTATTCATATTTCTCTGTTACTACTGTTATAGCCTTAAACTCTATTACTTCAACATTAAATAATTAATTCATATCCTATTTGATATGATACTTATTTTTACCTTCAACGTATTTTTTAAATATTTTTCACGTATACATACATTCCAGAAATGCTCCTTTAAAATTACAATAATAATAATAATATAAAAAAACATATCTCGCTTTTAAATGCACATAAATATTTTCCTTGTTAAAAGTTCAAATAGTGTTTATAGTCTTTGACCGAACTAAATATATCAAGAATAACAATTTTTCAATCATACAATTATACATATATAGATAGATTCAAATTGAATAAATCATTAAGATATAAGTATATAACTTTTAATATACTAATATCCTGATAGCAGGCAAAAATAGTTATATATATACATAGTTATAGAGGCCTATAGAATCACTAATTTGTATGTTTAAAAAAGAGTAATGATATTTACACGTAAGACCACATTTGTGAATAGACAAACTAAAGAGGGTAGCATCCCATATCCATTTACGGGCACAATAAAATTCCCCATATATATGTGATACCATTCCGAAAGCATAATTGCATTAAAGAAAGAGGAAGATTTGGTCTCTATTAGATGTTTTTGCTATTACTATTATTATTATTATTAGGGAGTCTTCGACTACAAATAGAACCATCGATTGCTGTCAGCCGGTGTGAGGGGAGGGGTTCTAAAATTCTATTCAAGGTTGCTACTTCATGGAGACGAGCATGAAGGCGCCTCTTCACATTCTTGCCATTTGTCTTCTCCTATCAGACACTTTTGCTGTCGTAAATGCAAACTCTGAAGGTAAACCCACCCCTTTGTATATATATATATACATTCCATATGTATCCAGCCACTTATTTTGAAGAATCTTGTCACAATAGTATTTTCTGCTTTGTTGAACTTGAAAACGAACAGGTGATGCTCTGTTCGCGTTCAGAAGAGCTGTGAAAGACCCAAATAACGTTCTACAGAGCTGGGATCCGACTTTGGTAGATCCTTGTACATGGTTCCATGTCACCTGTGATGATGATAAGAGAGTTACCCGACTGTAATTAACTCCATCTTGTCCTTTCAGTTTCTCACTTTTTTATTTTATGTGTGTATGTGTGATAATTGCACAAGAGGAGAAAAGTTTGTCTGATAATTGCATACTCATGCAGAGACCTCGGACACGCAAAACTGTCTGGGCATTTGGTTCCAGAGCTAGGGAGGCTCCAGCGCCTTCAGTTTCTGTAAGCGTCGTACCGAAGTTTGTATTTATCTATTCTATTTTCTGAAGCTGTCTGGCAGACATTACTAAAGATCAAATAGCTTATTAATAGAATGATGAATAATGATTTTTTGCATGCGTTATGCAATGAGAGAACGTAAGATTTGGTTTGGCAATGTGCAGAGAACTGTACAAGAATGATTTGAAGGGTCCAATACCAAAGGAACTTGGAGACCTCAAGAACTTGGTTAGCTTGGGTCTCTACCAGAATAACCTCACTGGCTCCATCCCCGCCAGCCTGTCCAACCTCTCCAACATCAAATTCTTGTAAGTTAATTAAAATAAATAGTGAGTGGACCTTTCACCAAGCCTAAGCCTAAGCCTTTTATGATACAAAACTACAGGCGACTCAACAGCAACATGCTCACTGGAAGAATACCGAGGGAACTCACTAAGTTGGGAAACCTCAAGATCTTGTGAGTCTCTCTGCCCTACACTTTCAATATCACACGTCTCTTCATTCTCCATCAATTATAATTTCTAAAGTTTAAATTCGTTTTTCTTATGTTATGCAGAGACCTATCAAACAACGATCTATGTGGTACTTTCCCGACATCTGGCTCCTTTTCCAAGTTCTCCGAACAAAGGTGAATCCATCTAATTATTCATCTGAGTTTGCCAACTTCGACTTCGTTACTATTCGGAAAATCGATATTATTACTTGCACAAATTTTATGTCACAGATTCTGTACATAGGTTTAAGCCGCCACATCGGAGAGGTGATAATATCATCAACAACAACAATAAAAATAATAATAACAATAAAAGCTACATCCCTTGAACTCAAATCAGTGCTGACAAGAAATTATATAAACACCATCAAAATGGGAAAAAGGCGCTTATAATATACTTTTGACTTTTCAATGCCGTTTATTTGTAGAATTTAGCTATTACTTTCATGCTTCTATATAACATTTATAATGGCATTGCTCTGTTATGATTTCACGCTCCTCTTACCTCTCGATCCATGCTCAAGTAGTTGATCTACAAGTGTGAGAGAATTAGCTGATAGTTTATATTCCTGCAGTTTCAAGAATAATACAAGACTTAAAGGACCAGAATTAATGGGTTTCGTCAGATATGATACTGGAGAAAGCTGCAAATGAAAGATTATATCTACCAAATAACGAGTAGGAGGAAGCCAATCTCGATCGTGCGAACGGCGTATAATGGGAAATGTCTATTTTCCTTGCATCCGTCCCAAATTACTTGTATCAAATTACCGATATTATGCATTGAATTCGAATTAGGACCTCGGCAATCCTTGTCTTGGTTTCCAAATCTGTGCAGCTAGTACGGATATGTACGGATGCTTTGGGATGTCTATTTGTAATATATAGATAGATATAGATTAATGATAATGACAGAAGCCAGTTAAATTTAGTTATTTGTATTTTGCATACAAGTTCTAAACAAAATCACCCCAATAAGTCCACAACGAGAGTACCCATTTAGATGACCCAAACTAATTCTACCAGTTCATAGAAAATGCCACGGTCCCTAGACACAGTGGCAATTTCTTGAGTGGTTCCACGCCTGCTAGTGTATAATTGCATGAGGGTCCACTTCATTTCTCCTTTTTTTGGTTATTGCAACGTGAACGTTTTATTAGCCACATGGTGATCCAAAAACAAAGCAGGGAAATTGTACGAGAAAAGAATCGAATTCTCCGAGAATTGATTTGATGTGTTCATAGACATGTTCGGTTAAGAAAACATATGAAAGCAAATTTCACTTACTGAAAGGTACACAATTTAATTAGACAGTTGGATAGCTCGTAAAGGGGAGGCGCGATTGATTGGTTACTGTCATTGCTTAAATGTATATCTCAACAATAAAGCCGATGGGCATTTATTTCAAAATAAGAAAAAAAAAAGCCCATAAGGTTGAATTAACAATGATGATGACAAACAAACGAATATTAGGTAAAACGAATATATACATCTTTGCAACTAAGCAAAACTTGACCTAATTTTTCTTGGCCCTAAGCTTAATTTGCCAGGCCGTAAACAGGCTAACTTCAGACGTAAGTAGAATTAGTCTGGACAAGTATCCATTGACCATACCCGGGTTCATCGCATAACATTAGTCAAACATCCCTACATCCCTGAAAAACAGTTAGTGAACATTAAATTATATACAAGTTAAAACTCAAATTTCTCTCAGTATTGGTAGCAGGAACAAAGAACAATAATAAAGCAATTCTCTAAATCTTACAATTAGTTTAGAATTCAAAATTCTCCAATGCATTTTAAAAACTGGCCCGTCATGTCCTAAATTATGCAGCTCATCAATTATAAACATCTCCACCTATTGCACACGTTATTTTACCGAGAAGATGAAAAAATAGCTATGAAGTGAGTTTCTACATACACTTATATTGGAAAGTAGTTGTACAAAATAAAATGTCTGAGTCCATTTAAAATAGATGTCGCTTGCACCAAAAATATTCTTAATTCCAATGTGCATTTCCACTAGAAAGTATTTGTATAAAGATTTAGGGTGATGAGGACAAGTTTCACTTTGTCATATCTTTAAAATAAAAATTTATCTTTATCCTCATCTCCATCCTCATATTCAACGAATACAAAATTTTTATCTCAACGGGTCTACCCATACCCACACTTTATTGTTTTAAATATTAATTAAATAATTCTTTACAAAAAAATAAAAAATCACATATCAAAGCATCATGATATTATTAAAGATTCAATATCAATTTTTCTCCAATGTCAAATATGAATAAAGAAATTATAATGACATAAATCTCAAATCAATATATCAAATATTAATTGAATAAAGGTCAAATAATTATAGAAGAAAGTACAAATAATCCAATATGTGCTCTAGAAACAAGTTAGGAAACTAAAAATTGGAAAAAAGCTAATGTAATACCTAATAAACTAAAGGTGTTTTAGTAATTTAAAATAGTGACGGAGACGGATATTGCAAAGGGTATGGGGACAGGGAGAGGAACAAGGACGGGACGGATATGTACATCCTCATTCTTGTCCCCATATCCAATTTAAAAAAATTGTGTATTACTCCTGTTCATATCCATACCCAATCAATGCAGGAATGTTCCGTCAAAATCGGAACAGGTTCTGACAATATTCCCGAGGACAAGTTTATTTGTTATCCCTGTAATGTAATACCTAATAAACTAAAGGTGTTATATTCATTTAAAATAGAGACAGAGACAGATATTAGAACAGGTATGGAGACATGGATGGGATGAATATGTACATCTTCATTCTTGTCCCTAAACCCAATTTAAAAAATCAGTATTATTACCAATACCCAATCAATGCAGGAATTTTCCGTCAAAATCGAAATAAGTTTGGACCATATTCACGAGAACAAGTTCATTTGTCGTCCCTATAAAGATTATGTAGTTTATTTTGTCATATGCCAAACTATTCTAAACTTTAACAAATACAAAAATTTTATAACACATCCCCTCACCCAAATGCCCTTTGAGTTAAAGCATGGATAATACATACGCCCACATGCCTTGTGATTAAATTCAAAATTTTATTAGAAGAATGGGGTGACTAAGAGAGAATTCCCGATTACTTAGAAAGAGAGGGTCTGAAAGTATAACACAAGTTGAAATTATTGAGATTTAGGTACTGCCAGAGGAAAATGAGAGAATAAAAACTGAATATTATGACATTAGTATCAACTTCATATGATATGAAATATCTTGTTGCAATACATAAGGTACTATCCATAATTTATCCTAATATTTTATCATAATCCTAATTAATAAAGTCTTATGTGATAAACTCACCTACTCCAAATTACACTAATTATAGAATAAAAAGTATTGGATATTTTTCATTTAACAATTTTATTCCACTAGATGGGGATTGGATATCTTTCATATATTCTAAGAACTTTGAATACAGAAGTAGCTCAATAACAGGTGTCCTATAACGATGGTACTAACAGGTTCTTGATATTATAGAAGTAGGTACTACTAACCTTTATCTCCATTTTATCCCATTCCAAACCAGGCAAATTGAGACAAAGGTTTTGCCATCTATAAATGAAATTTCAACACTTTCTACATTGTCTAAATTTCACAATGAAAAAAAAAATCAAATAAATCCAGGAAAGCAAAATAATAGAAAAAAGTAAACAAAAAGCCCTGGTTCAAAAAATACCTCTGGTCTAAATATCCAGACAACAGCCTCAGCAATCTGATGATGGCTGACTACTAGATAACGCTAGTGGCATCAGAGGAGAAGCAATATTCTCAGATATAGATGATATATGAGAAGAATCTAGTGTTCTAGGCACATGTAATGCTGCAACTCTAGCGCCACTTGAAGGTATGGAGAAACTACGAGCCATGGCCTGAGGTGGCATTGGCAATGGAGATGCAGCACTTGATGCAACCAAATTACTTGCAGAGGAAACCTTTGGACCTCTAGACACCAATGGACCCGAATGACCCACCAAACTTAAAAGCCTTGAATTGGACGGGAAACTGGTTGGAGGCCTAGGAAGTTCATGAAGCTCACTTATTTTGGGTGAAGACATAAGAGTGGGAGAAGCAGTGGGAGATACGTTTGGAGATGATGATCGAGGCTGAGGAATTGGAGTTGGCAAAAGAGGTCCAGAGAACAGTTGAACACTTTCTACCAAAACCGGCTTGGTAGGCCTGGGATTACTTGTCAACGGGCCAGAAAAGGCATGTCTTTTAATCTTTTTAGAGTGAGCAGAAATGTAATCACGGTTTGAGGATAAAAGACTATCTCCCAGAGGAATGGGCAATCTCGTGGAGGCAGTATTGCTGTTACTTTCCTTGAGTACTGACTGAGCACTTCTGACAATAGAACCAGAAAATTCATCAGTGATATCTTTTTCAGGTTTCTTTTGTTCCAATGGGGATGAATGCCACAAGTTCTTTGTAGGTTCACTTAAATTCGCCTGCACTTTGGAAGGTTTTGGTTTATTTGAACCTGAAGAGATTGAACTCTTAGCATCAACTGGTGTGGGTAGAACATATGAACTAAACTTTCGTGATAAAGATGGGCGCATCTGTCTCGGTTTTTCACTTGTATCAGGTTTAGCATCGGCAAAAAGCGGGGCAGATTGGCTCCCTGTTCTAACCCTAAAGGAAAACAAATTCCTTTGAAGTTTGTCTAAGTTTTCCTGCAAAGAGAGCAAATGATTCATTATGCATATCTGACGTACTTTAAATTTTATAGGCAAAAAATAAATAAAACTGAAGATAATAGATATCTTTTACCTTAGAAGCTTCAGCTGTAAAACCTCCAGGAGGTGTAAGTTCTACCTGATCCAACTGTAAAGATGCGAACATGGTTAAGCAGCATGTCATCAAGATGAGTAATACAAGCTAACTGAAGTGTTCTATAAACTTGAAAATTAAAACTATATATATTGTTTTGAACCAAAATCTTCTAAATCAGAAGTTCATTACTGAACTTCCATAGCATTTTTATGCATTGACCAAAGAAATTAAAACTCCATAGTTTACTTGAAGAGGTTCTTGTTCAATCCATCCATCTAGCAGGATTCTAATTAAACTGTATTACTCGTGTGCATAGGGCAGTTAGTCACAACTAAATAAACAAAGATGCAAAACTTTTGAGCATAAGACTGTTAAAACAACTTTGCCCACAACTGTAATGCTCGTGGACTTTGATTCCCAAAGGCGTGCCTACAAAACCTAATATCCCTCTAGCAATTTATTAATGCACTAATTAATTTTGATTTCGCACGCACATACACACTTTAGCCTGCAGTAGAATTCAAACCCTCAACCACCACCACCAGATGAGTGCACAATCATTCACCTGCTCACTTTTCCCTGTTAGTAGGTGTAATTGCCCAGCCTTCATCAAACAACCAGTTCTAAATAAACTCAAGAAACAAAAAAGTGGAAGAAAGAAAAATTAAAGATTCATAGTTACTTAAGGTACTCACCTCCATGGAGTTTCGTGATGTAGAAACATTTTGGTCTTGTTCAGTTTGTCCATAATCAAAACTCAGCTCACCATCATCATTCTCATCATAACCACCGCCATCATCATCTCCATAGTCACCTTCATACCCGTCCTCCTCTTCAAGACCACTGAACAGGTAATCAACGTGCTGCTGTTCAGTTACAGATTGTACAAGTGGTTCTACTGTCTCAAGGGATTTGACTGCTTTCTTGAAGAAACACAACTGTTTTTGGGCATAAAAGAAAGCAATGGTAATCAGCATAAAAATAAAAAAGTATGAATTTCCAATTCTTACAAGGAAACAGGGGCATATGAAGACCTGAGAAGCATGGTGACGCGCTGCCTGTGTTAGAAGACTACGTGATTGTCCTTGCTTCAGAGATTTCAATCGGAAAACAAACAAAGTAGCCTCTTCATCATAATCATCATGAGCAGTTTGCAACTGCTGCAAAGAAAAAGTTTCCCCTTTCCCGCCTTTAGACCTGCCTCCTTCTCTGTATCTTGCTACCATATACTCATATAAGTCTCTGCAGATCATACGACACGATGACAAGGCGTATATCAGTATGACAGTCAAAGATAAAACCAGATCCAACAAAACAGTTCAAACCTTTTCTCATCACATTGCCGCTTCATCTCCTGGTCGAGTATTAAAACAAAAAAAAAGATGAAAATTACAAAAGGATCTCCAGGTAAAATATAAAAATTAAGATATTTTAGGTTATAGCAAAAAGAAAAAGTTGAATCTGAAAGTTGAAGGAGAGTGATGCATGTAAGTGTAATAGATAGAGGTATAAAAAAGATTAGAAACCTCAACAATTCGAAGTTCATTCAAGAGAGACTCTGAGGGAATGGTAATTGTCTGGATTATATGAGAACGCTGGAATGAGATAGAAAAGAGTGATGAAAAGCGGAGAAATAAGAAGGAAAGATAAAATGGAAATAGAGAGAAGATTAGGAAGTGACGTAGTCATCAATGAGTTTGTGGAGTTTGAACTGGATTTTGCCCAGCATGAGGATAAGTTTTCCTGCAAGAATAAAATGGAAAAGAATGGGGGAAGGGGTTAGTGAAGAGATAAAATGAAAGGGTGATGAGGTGTGTGTGTGGAAGTGGAAGTGGAAGAAGAAGTAGAGTGCCAGTTTCATCTCCGTGGTCGTTTAAAGCGGTCTTCTCGAGAAGACAAGAGCCCATGTCCCGCAAGGACTCGGAGAATTCTGTAAGAAGAGAAAAATAGATGATATGAATGAATGAATGAATGAATTATATGTGTGGATGAAGATGATAATAATATATCCAACGTCCCAACCCTACCATAGGCGCTGCTGGCGGTTGCAGCGGCGGCGGAAAGCAAGGTGTCATAGCAGTCCCTCATGTCTTCCATGTCCTGAAGACCAATTGCAAATGAATTCCATCGGAGAAACCCTAAAACTAGTGGTGTATGGTATGATATGTTGAAGAAATATAAATGGAAAGGGAAATGCGAATGTGAAGGCGTGCCTGCGTGGCCCGAGAGAGCTCGTCAAGCTGGCCCAGAGGCTGGATGGAGTGGGAGGAGGCATGCTTGTGATTGTGATTGTGAAGCGCCAGACCCCGCAGTTTCTTCAGAGAGCTCTTCATCGATGTCTTCCAATTGTTTCTCCTCCTCTCTGCGATTAACTTCTTCTGCCTAGTTTGTTCTTAATGAAGGAAGGATTAGAGTGAAGAATGGGAAATGGAAATCGCCGACAACAACGACAGCGAGGAGGTGGTCAAATCCCCTTCCCCATCCCAATCAGACCATTTCTTTCTTCAACCGCTTCCTCTGCTTACGCCAACAACCCCTCCCACGCAAATTCCACCACCCCCCAACCTTCCATTATTTCTATTATTATTTTTTATTAATAATATTATATTTCTATATTCACTATTACTATTATATTATTCTACAAATAAATTATCCCTATTTCCTTCTCCTTCTTATTATTCAGTTACATTATCAAATACTTTCATTCTCTGCTCAAAAGTCAAAGCAACACCTTCCATCCATACAATTTCTTTTTCCAAACAACAAACAATAAAAAATCTTGTTCTCCAAAACCATTTATGTAAACTATTCAACTTTGACTTTTTAAATAATTCCAAAACTATGTTCCCAATTTAAACAAACACATTTTTTAAATTAAAAACACTTCGTATAAAAAAATGGCCTTTAAAAATGCCATTTGTCTGCAAAACTCATAATTATTTATAACATTTTGACTCCACTCCAACACTACTGTAATCGAATTTGAATTCAGAAGAATTTTCTCTGTGAAAGTGAAGTCGACTTCATACATGTGAACATAATGGTTTTCATGCAACTCTCGGCTATTTTCGAGTAATTAAAGCTTAGATTTTATGCATATTCCCAAATCTTATTTTTAGGACTTTTTGAGCCTTTTGTGAGATTTTAGTTTTGAAAAAGTCTTGGAAACAAAGAACGTGCAAAAAGAACTAAGAAAACATATTTTGGAATTTGTGGAAGATTTTGATGACCACATCATCATCACCTACATAAATTTTGATGACTACAGCAAGTTTAAAGAAAATATACAGCTCTAATCAACAAGTCTTGTTATATCTTAGATGAATTTAGAATTAAAGTTGTAGACAATGTTTCTCTCCAACAATCGGACACAGGTGAGAGATTTCAAGCATATCTCAAGAAGTAGATGCCATATCGACACGAAACCGGTGCCTAAAGGACAAATTTATAAATAAGTTTTGTGAAGAACCAAGCCAACAATAGCCCGGCATGTACATGATCGTAGCCATGCACAGGTGACAGGCTGCAACACTTTGTTTTCTTCTTTTTTATGCGTGTTTTAGTTCGCAATGAACTTGAATCCCTTTTAGGTTTAAGGTTTAGAAATTTATTTTAGTAAGCCACTAATCAAGGGAACCTTGGAAGAAGCAAGGATGATCTAAGACGATTTATCTTCTTTCTTTTTTATTTCAATGTTCTGTTTTTTTCCAGATGTTTTGAGTTCTATTTTTGGTTTCAAAGAACGGGACCCTTTATTAATGAATGTTTAATTGAATTGTCTTTATATGTCTCTGTTCTCATTTTGATTATGTTTTATCAATGTTTGATTCTTTTATCTATACAATAGTTCTAATTACCATTCAACAAACCAAACCAAATTCAAACATCGGTACACATCTACTATATATTTTTCATTATTAATATAATAAGAATAATAACAATAATAATAAATTATTGTTAAAAATATATGTTTAATATCTTTTTATTTAAATTAGTTTCTAACAAAAATTTTAATTTTTATTTTAAAATATCTTTTCATAAAAATAATAATATATTTAATTATTACTTAGTTTTATAGAGTTAAGATTGAGAAATTATTCATATTTAATATTTGTTATATTTTTATTTTATATGTATAGTAGAATTTTTTTTTACCATATATCTCTTATATCTTATATATCTTTAAAACATATTTTCAAAAGTTCTAAAAATCTCAATCATTATATATTCTAATATAAATCTCATTATAGAATTGTTTATTTTGTTTTACAAATTTGATTTATAAGTTTCTTTCATTCTTCATCACCCTTAATAACATTATCAACTTTTATTAAAATGATGTCATTAACTTCATTATTTTACTTGACTTCGTCACTACTATCACTAGATTCAATTAAAATCATGGTACAACAAAAATCTTTAAAGTAAAAGTGTTTTCAATTAAAACAAAAAAAATATTTGAGAAAAAGTGAACAAAAATTAAATAAAACTTTTTCAAAAAAATCATATACATAAAATTGTAGATTGAATAGTCAAAATAAAGATAGAAAATAATTGTTAGACAAAATAAAGACAAGTATCAATAAGTTTTAATTAATTCATAAATATAAATAATATGAGTGAAATACACAAAAAAATCTACAATAAAAATTTGGATTTTTTTATTCAATTAATTATTATTATATTATTTAATATATTTATTAAATTTTGAATAACATATTTTATATTATATTATTATATTTTAATTTAAAAGACAAAAAATAAAGAAAACATTTAATAAAAAATTATAAATTAAAATCACATAAATCAATCCAAATACAAAGTAATTTGGTTTGGATATTTTCTACTTCTTAAACTGAACCAAACTGATCATGTATATTTTTTATCTTTAATTCATATGTATTTTTTTAACAAAAATTCAAACCAAATTCCACTGCGTATACTAAATGAAATTGACTATAAGAACTATTTCAAAAGGCAATCTCTTAAGTGATTTATCAACACAAAATCCAAGAAGAAAAACTTTCCAAGGGTAAAAGTTAAACTCATCTACGCAATGGGTAGAGATAACTGGAAAAGGTAAAATAAGCAAAGAAAGTGTAAAAGGAGGCAAATGGAGAAATTTCTTCGATTGATAACAGTAGCGAATATGGTTTGGTGGTTATTGCTGAACCGAAAGAACGCCAGACAAAAAGGTAGCTGGTTATATAAGAAGTTTTGGGGTTCACGGTGACTTACAGACCAAACACCATCCACAAACACAACCAGGTACCCGCAGCCTTGTTCTCCAGGATACGGACCTCACATCAAGTCAAATATCTCTAGCCTGCCGATGAATCTTAAACAGTAAACGGAAATGAATCAAAACAGTAAGCTAGATCCTGCAGTAAAGTGGTCCACTGGAAAGAAAAAGAAACTCATAATGTATTCAAAAAATTGACTTAGTTATTGCCAAACAGAAACCAGAAACACAGAAGACTTCCCGCCCTGTGTCATGGTTTTCCAAGTTATTAAACATTAACTTCCTCCCATATATATGCTTGCTGAGAAGGGGAAAAAAATGTATGGGATCTGTGAGTTCTGAAAATTAGGAGTATACAACAGAATTCTTAAACCAAAGTCTAGCATAACCCACGAGTTTAAACCAGCATTCTTTGGTTGCAATTTCTTCCTGCTGTTTTATGGCGGAAATTGGGGGGAAAATTGTTTTTGTTACATCAAGGATTACCAAAGAACTAATCAGGACACGAAAGTTCTCCAGAACTTTTAAGCAGCTGCAGCCAAAGGCACCGTTCTGTGGCATGCTCTCTTCGCAGCTCGAACAATATCTTCAATCTGTCCATCCATAATACCAGAAAGCTATGAGATTTAAATTATCAATAGAAATGTACCAGAAAACCTTGATCAAATTAGCATCTATCAGATACCAAAACACGTGTCACACCAAACCATCAAGTCCAGTCTATCATTACACCCATTCAAAATTCAAAATAGAAATACATTTCTGAATCAAAATAAAGAAAACAAATCTTCCAAAAACAAGTTGACAATTTCAGAGGAAACAATTGATATTCTAGAATTATTACCTGTGGGACAGCCATTCTCTCCAGATTAGCTGCGTATGGCATAGGAACATCAGCCCCAGCAATTCTCTCAACTGGTGCGTCAAGATAACCGAAACTCTCCTCAATGACAGATGTGCTGCTCAAGAGAAGTATACACTCACATGATTGCCAAGAGTTGACCAGAAAAAAAAAACATACAAAGAAAGTCAATGCAAAGAGATAAACCAGATTTCAGCTCCAACACCATGCTGAGGAAATCCTTCTTCAACTGTCACCAGCCTGTTGGTTTTCCTGACAGAAGTATTGATTGTGGATCGATCAAGCGGTCGGATTGAACGCAAATTAATAACCTATGTGGACAAAAACGTCACTAACTATTATCATAACCCAAATGAAATTTTGCAAAAAGAGGGGAAAGTTCATTATAAACACTAGCAAATCTTACCTCAGCACTGATTCCTTCTTTAGCCAGTGTCTCAGCAGCCTAAACACCAAGAACAATTATTTAAGAATGTTGGTCTACTTTGGTAGTACAGAAGGGGTTAGAGATTTTTTATTTTTTTAAAGTAAATTATAAAATGCCGCATAAGACACCAAACCGCCCAGAAAATGAATAGCTATTATCATTAATTCTTTTCTTATTATTTAATATTTAAATTTAAGACAACTATATCTTTCTGGTACTTCCAAAAAATGACCAATTGAACAAACGAAGTAAACAACACAATATAAAATATCTATAATACAAAGGATCTCACGGTAAACAAACCTTGAGAGCATAGCCAACCATTTTCGAATAAGCTGTAATAGTCACATCTTTTCCTTCCCTCTCAATCTGTTAGTGGTAAAATGCATGAAACAAACAAGGATTCAATAAGAATGCATTATTGTGTGGTAAATAACTAAATTTGGCTATAAAACAAGGATTCGTATACTACAGATAATTAACTACCTTTGCTTTTCCTATGGGAAGGCAAAAACTGGAATCAAGAGCTTCAGCCGAAACAGGGAATGACTCACCATATCTAGGGGACATAATTTACAAATTAAATATTCTTTTGAATAATAACTGATGTTAAAACTATGGCAACTCATTTTATTTTTTTGGAGGGAGGGGGGATGGGAGAATCAAGCAGCACAACTTACAGCAACTCATTTTCAAGGAAAACAACAGGATCAGGGTCCCTTATAGCAGCTTTAAGCAAACCACGTGCATCTTCAGATGAATATGGTGTCAGGACTTTCAACCCAGGGCATGAAGCATACCAAGATGCATAACACTGCAGAAAAGCAAAGTTGAAGCGTACACAGATGAAACCTAAAGTATTTATCAGTTCCATAGCTCAAAAGCAGAGTAAAATTCAATTCAGAATTTAATCAAATAGTTAAAGAACGTTTGTACATAAAAAAAAAGCAGCTTTGAGAAGCACATACTTGAGAATGCTGGGCACCAACCCCAGCAGCAGCACCATTGGGTCCTCTAAAGACAATAGGTACAGATATTTGCCCAGCAGACATGTAATTGGATTTTGCGGCAGAATTAATAATATGGTCTATTGCCTGCAACAAAAGTTAAAATACAATGAAAGGATTAAAATTAAATAACTAATCAGCAAACTAATAAACCAAGATGATGCAGCTGCATACCAGACAAATGAAGCCAAAAACTAAGCCTCATTATACATGTTGACACAATATTCTTCACAATTTATAAGTATTCAATATTCAAGCTACCAGTGGTCAACATAAGGCCCTACTTCAAGCAGAGGATAGCGTTCACATGTAACCAACTTGAAGCAAAAACGTCTGGCATCCAATAAACTAAATTGATTCGTATGGCATTGATGTGATGTTTAAACTATTATTTAAAACTCTACAGATAGCTTGATTTTTAAAGTCAAATATGATTGGCACTCTTAACAATAAACTGAATCCCTCTTTTCAATACAGAGATCAGCAGCTTGGCCCAACAACAAATCCTTAGCTTTATATCTTTAACAGGGTAGTCAAACACAGAATTTCAAAAGCCTTAAGTTTGCCATCCCTGCAATGCACAAAGCATGACTTCAGGTTTTGATAGAGCAGCAATCACAAGCCCAAAACATGTCAAATCGTGACCACTATTGATGACTTGTCATGTGCCCTACTCATTTATGTTGGCATATCTAGGAGGCCTCCTCCTCTAGCAGTATGCCATTTACCAGCATGCATTTTTTCGCATCCCACCCTCTCTCTGGTTTGAGCTTCACCAATATCCATTGTTTGCATCGTTTTCCAGCAACCTGCTGGTGTACTTTATAGTAACTACCATTCCTGCCACCTCAGTGCACTCTTGGACATCTCATTTTTGCTTTGATGCTCTCTCCTTTTTGTGTTGAGTAGTTTGTACTTCATAACCCACATGATGTCATCCCTCCAACGCATCAGGTTCTCAAACTTGTCAAGGTTTGGCTCTCTACTCTTTTTATCCTTATGATCCTTTGTTGTCATCAACTAATTAATCATTAAAAATTATGCCTAAGATTTGTCATTCATGATGAATGTATTTCAGGACTATACATTATGACTT
Organism: Lablab purpureus; assembly: GCA_030347555.1. Classification (NCBI taxonomy): domain Eukaryota; kingdom Viridiplantae; phylum Streptophyta; class Magnoliopsida; order Fabales; family Fabaceae; genus Lablab; species Lablab purpureus. Next base: position 23,043,015 of record CM059254.1, read on the forward strand.
TTAATTATGGACGACTATGTTTTCTACAGAGTAATTTTTATTTTTTTAGCATTTACATGTCTACTAGAAATTAATTATATCATTTATCTTATATACATAAAAAATTCAGAATAGCAGTCATTTTGCTCTTGCGCAAAGCATTTTTTGGGTTGGGTATGCATACATACAAATGTGTGTGTGTATCTCTCCTGATTATCAAAACAGCCTCACAGGAGTCAACATTTTTTCCTTGTGGAATCAATCATCGTGTATTGAAAAACTCAGCACTCGTATTCCTATCACTAAAGGGAAAACTCATACAATGTCATCTAATTATCTTCATGGGAAGCCATGTCATCTAATTATCTTCATGGGAAGCCATGTCATCTAATTTAGGTGTATATATATATATATAGACATAAATTAAGTGCTGCCTCGGTAAGAAATGTAACACTTAAATCCACACTCAGTTTAACAAAGAAATGATGCAATAAAGATATACTCCAACCTGCATGGAGAAGTTAAAAGTCATAAACTCCACAACAGGCCTTAGACCATAGTAAGCAGCACCAACTCCGATACCAGCAAACCCAGCCTGTATTATATTTCACAAAAAATTATGTTAATCCAACATATGCAACTATGTATAAATCCTGTTCCTTTTTTTTTTGGCTTGGGATAAGCAGTTAAGTTCAATTCATAAAAGTCCATCTGATAACCTTATTTTTAGGATGGAGAATAAACCAACCATGGTATTGAAAACATAATCGAACATGGATATAAGAGTACAATGTTAAAGTGAGAAGCTGAAAAGATCAATTTTCATGTTCAATAAGCAATCTGTAACGAAAACTTAGAAGCAGCACACACGAAGAACACAAAAGCCAAATACAACATCCCATCCCTAATTCCAAGGAATGCATCCCAAAGCCATCATATTATTAAAGCTTCAATTTGTTTATTTTATAGGATGATTCCATTAATGACTCGTTGAACATATTAAAAGTTGGACCTTGGCAAGTTCAGAGAGAAATTCAGAAGTGGTTAGATGCCAAAATCTTATAAATTTTATTTGGAGAAGGTTCAAGGTGAAACACATGTGCTTTATCGCCAACTCTAACTCATAACATTGTGCTTAGGTTACTCATGCCAGCATCTTGCTAATTCAGAAAATGAAGAATACCAACAAATAAAAATAAAGGATCTGCTTAACGTGATAGTTTGAGTTCAGCATTTTTTTCTAATTCTGTATAGATTTTTAACTGAAAATTGAATACGTCTCAATGCGGAAAACTTTTCTTTCTTGTCGTATGATAATAATTACAACTAGGTCTGATAGACCAAATGTGTACCAATTTGCAGCCATTGTTACCTAAAAGTAAATCCAGTGAAGAAACGTAAAGAATGAAAGGGAGGGACGGAAGGAGATGGTAAATAAGTTGCAAATAAAAGGGGGTGGAAAAGTATGAAGTACGAAAGAGATAGGAAATGTACGCAAGGAAAGTGACCTCAGTGATTGGGGTATCGAGAACCCTGTCAGGGCCATACTTCTCGAGCAGCCCCTTGGATATCTAATATGAAAGAAGAAAGAAAGTTAAGAGGTAATAGATAATAGTATCGAGTTGTTAAATCCAGAGGTTGGCAAGACAACTAAACTAACCTTATATGCACCCTGATATTCCCCAACCTGCACTTAAACAGAAGCAAAATGAAGCAACAAACTTGAGAGAAGAGCGCAAGGGCAAAAAAATAATAAAATAGTAAAAACGAAAGAGAGAATAGAATAGAAGACAAATGGATGACCTCTTCACCCATCAAGAAGACTTTAGGATCAGCTGACATTTCCTCATCGAGTGCGGAGTTGAGAGCCTCTCGAACATTGATCTGCAGCGAAATGCGTGAATCAGAGAAACGGCGAGTTTGGTTGATGTTTGATAAGAGATTAGAAGAGAAAATAATACGAACCTCTTTGGCGGCAGAAGAAAAATGTCTGATAGCCGAGAAGGCAGGGCGAATGTTCTGTGCCTGCAAATAAAAGTGTGCGCTCTGTTCTGTTCATCATATGAAGTAGAGTGAAATGCAATTGCAATTGGAATCAGACAAAAGTCGTACCTTGTGCCTTATTATACCCCACATCTTGCTTCTTTGATCTTCAATCAAGCAAACAAAAACTAGCAAGTCACAAAAGCCGTAATCGATCAACGAATTTCATCTTTTTAAAATTAAAAATTTAATGAATAAATCGACAACAAGCAGGAGAAGCAAATATGAACAAACAACATCTACGGTGGAAACAAAAACCCTAGGATTAAGTAACAGGCGCATGTGAGGATTGAAAGAAAGATCTGGAAGAAGATGCAGAAGAAGAAGAATCCGCACCTGTAGCTGTAGCTGGATCCGATCGCCACTGGCTTAACGATGCCCACACAGACAAGTATGAAGCAAACCAAACAACCCACACCCTTTTTCTCTTGCCCCTCGTCCCTTCGCTGATTCATTACTATATAATTATTTATTTATCGTTATTCTTTTCTTTTTGTTCTTTTTTTTTCTTTTTTTATTATGCAAATTCATTTTTATTGAATATTGTAAAAATAATTTAAAATAAGGAAAATCCTCAAAGTAAAAAATTATACTTATATTTATGTAAAAATCCACTATTATATTCTTCAAATTTAGATGACAACATTTTAAAAAAAAATTGTAATAGTTATCTTATCCAATTGAGATTTGTTTGTATAATTTTAGAAAGTAAAGAAATAATATTTTTAAATACCATCGTTTTAACCCTTAAAAATTATCTTTCAAAGTATTGAATAAAAAACATAAACAAAAAAAGGACCTTAATTATAAAAATTAATATACTCGCTAACCACATGGGTCAAAGCGAGGTAGGTAGGTGAGGCAGGCAGGCACAGGTTGCTGTTCCTCCCCCTCACGCCACATTCCAAACCCCATGAACAACAATTGTAAGCTGCAAATTAATAATTAAAACAAAATTATAATAATATATTTTTCTTATTAAATCAATGTACTTTTTTAAATATATTAAATTATCTAAGTCTTAATTATTATTTTCCAAAATTCCGTTTCAATTTTATGGAATAAATACTGTATAAAAGAATGTACTGTAAAAAAAATTAAAAAAGTTTAATGAAGATTTTTCTCTTTATAATTTACCGTATTTTTATGGTGTCATTTTTCTAAATCGTTTTTGTATTTAATATAAAAATGTTCAATTTTTAATCTCTGTCGTTTAGTTTCGTTAAAACAGTGTTAAAAAGTTACGTAATGATAATGGTAATTTCAAAACGTATCATCAACAGCTTAATGTTGCCTGCAATCTGATTTTGATGTACTTTTTAATTCATTATTAATGGGTGTAATTTCGTTAGGATTTTCAAATATTTAAAAGGAAAATTTGGAAAATTTATTGTAGTATCGAAACAAAATTTATAAATATTAAAAACTTATAATATTTAATCAATTTTCTCAGGATTTCTTTCCAAGAGTAATAAAATTTGGTTGTATTCAATAGAAATTGTAAAACACTAAAAAAGTTTAAATAATAATTTTCAACTCAAGCTGTGAATAAATGAGAGTTCATAACAAGATTATAAATAAAAGCATAATATAAGTAATATAAAAGCAAATATAAATTGATATATTACTTATTATAATGAATATATTATATAGACATTATGAGTTCTTGTTTTTAGAATACAAGATATAAATAATGAAAAAATAATTATATTTTTAAAATGATTATGATTCATATCACATAATAATATAACTGACTTTTTATTGTTTGTATATTGTATGATTATCAATCGATCTTATAGATAGAAACTCATTTATAATGTAATTAAATAATATTTGTATATATTCAAATATATGTAAGTATATAAACCTTCAAATATTAATAATTTAAATAAAACAATTTTAAGTATGTGGACAGTTTGGTCGAGTCCTTTAATATATTTAAGTATTACATCATATTATCACATTATTAAGTAATTAGGGTTTTCATTTTTCTTACTATTATCTATTTATGAAGTGTATGACTTGATTCTTGCTTAATTATTGATAATAATAATATTATTATTTATTTTTGTTTGATAATGGTTATATCTTTTCTAAGAGTTGTATTTCTATTTGTCTATGTTACATTTGGTATTTAGAGACACCAAAATTTTTGCTTAATTTCTTATAATATTTTTTCTTGCTAATTTTGTAAAAGATTTTGAAAAGTTCTTATTGGTTATGTAACTTAGTCAACATGGATAAATTCTTTAAAATTATACTTCATATATAAAAAAACATATGTTAGTTATTTTCAACTCTTTGTTAGAATAATAAGATATGTAAAACAACTAAGAAGGAGTGAATTGGTTTTCTTAATAAAAATTAAATATTTTTTTTATTATAATTTGATTAAAAATGTATTTAATAAAATTTCCAATATAAATTTAATCTCTGCTTAAATAAAATTAGAATATAAAACAAACGAGCATAAAGTAAGTTGAATATAAAAAGTGTAGAGATAGAGAGAAAAGAACACAATTATTTATGCTGGTTTAGATCAAAGCAGATCCTACTTCGAGTGATTTTATCATCTCAAAAGAAAATTATAGCAACTAACTATCTTAAGTTAACATATTACAACTTACAGTACAACGAAAAATTAAGATAATAGGAAGTTTATAAAGACACCTCATTTGTACAGAACAAATTATGAACAACACATTCCTTTTAGCATAAGGAATGAAAAAACATCTCCTTTAACAATCACAGTAAAGGATGAACACATCCTCTAAACAACACAAAGGATGAACAAGCTTAAATCCTAGCAATAACACAACTTTCTTAAGTAAACCACTTAAAGAAAATAGACTAGGTTTTCCTCAAGCTTAAAATAAAGCAAAAACAATTATATTCTGTGTATTTTTAAAAGCATTGACCCCTTCACTATTTATAAACACAAAGGTACCCAAAAGTCTGTAGAATACCAAAAGTTTTGCAAAATCAATTAGAATAATCGATTATTTCTTAAGATAATCAATTATTATAAAGATAAAATATGAGATAATCAATTATTGCACTTATGATAATCGATTATTACTCGAAATAATCGATTATTCCAGAGACAAAAAGTTTTTTAAAAGTTTTTCAAACTTTGATAATCTATTCTTGTAATAGATAATCGATTATTATGATGTTAAGTATTTTTTACGAAAAACCTTTTTTTTTAATGTTAAAGATAGAGTAGTGTACATGTTAGGATCTTTAACTTAATACCTAACTATTACAAACAAACATATACATGAAATACAAATTTAAAGCTTCCATATGACTCTAAGATCCCAATATTTCAAGTGTGAAGGTCAAACTTCTTCTTCCAGAGTCATCATCAAAACACTTGTCATCCGCTAACACCTTTTGCAACTAAATGTGCCTTGTATCTAGTTGCTTCAACTCTAGGTGTACCTTCCTTCTTCTTGAAGATCCATTTGCATCCAACAATCTTTTTTCCTTTTGATGGTTTCACTAGCTTCCAAGTTTGATTCTTGTGAAGAAACTCCAATTCCTCACCCACAACATCAATCAATTCTATAAACTCATCACTTGAGATAACCTTATTGTATGTCACGGGTTCTCGAGCTTCAATATCCTTCACAATCAATATTGCAAAAGAGATAATGCCTGCATGACCATATCTTATAGGTGGTTTTATTTGCCTTCTTTCTCTGTCTCTTGCGAGACTATAATTTTGTAGTGGAATATGCTCTTCTTTAACAACCTATTGCTCTTTCTCAATAGGTTAATCATGAGTGACTTTATCATGAACAGATTGATCTAAAGTAATCTTAACTACTTTCTTTAGTGGTTTATAATTAGGCTCCACCTACTTGCTGATAATATTCTTCTAGTCTGCATCACTAAACTTCTTTGTTGTATGAAACATGAGTGATTCATTAAACTTCACATCTCTACTAATTATGAATTTTGGTGGCTCTGTTTTGGTACACCACAACTTGTAACCTTTTATCCCATATGTATAATCAAGAAATATGCATTTTTATGCCATTCGTTCAAGTTTATCTATACTTGCATGAGAATACACTAGATGACAAAAAGTTCTTAGATTAGAATAATTAGTAGGACAACTAGACCATACCTCAAAAAGGAGTTTTTAACTCAATTGCAGTTGACAAAGATCGATTCACTAAATGGAAAGTCATATTAATTGCTTTAGCCCAAAATTATTTCGACAATCCAGCATTAGAGAGCATGCAATGAACTCTCTTAAAAAGAGTTTTATCCATATGTTCTACAACACTATTTTCCTGAGATGTCATCCTCACACTACAATATCGTATGATGTCTTCTTTCTCACAAAATAAGTTAAATTGTCCTTCATAAAAGTCTATATCATTATTCATTTGAAGGCATTTAGTTTTCTTCCCAGATTGATTTTTTATAAGCATTTTCCATTTCTTAAAAGTGATAAAGACGTTATTCTTGTGCTTAAGAAAATAAACCCAGACTTTCCTTAAATAATCATCAATGAAAGTCTTTTGATAAAGCATGTGCATGACCTCACAAGTCAAAGTGAATATAATCAACTATATCCATAGATCTATGGACAATCGTGCAATTTTACTCTAGTCCGCTTCCCATTGACACAATGTTCAAGTCAAGTTTAGCAATTTTATTGTCATATACAAGTAGTATCTAATTCTGAATCACAGGAGCATGATACAGTTACAACACCAAAAACTGTATCGCCTCGTAGCAAGTAGAGACAATTGATCAATCTTCATTTGATCACAATAAGAACACTTTTGGAGACTTTAATAACTTCATCTGTAGAAAACTTGCACCCTTGAAAATCAAGAGTACTCAAAGAAATAAGGTTTTTCTTCAAGTTTGGTATGTGTTGAACATTAGTCAAAGTTATCGCAGTATTGTCATGCATCTTGATTCAAATTGTTCTAATGCCAATGATCTTATTGGACATATTATTTCTCATATGTACAACACTGTCGTTAATAGATTGGTAGGTAGTAAACCAATCTCGATTAGGACACATGTGGTAAGAACAAACATAATCAATAATCCATAAAACATTTTTAACACCTTTAACTACACTTGTGCGGAATAGTCCTTACTAATACAATGTTTTTCCTCAGCCAAATCATTGGATTCCTTAACCAAACTTCTTTATGTTCCTCTTATGATGGGAACACAGAGAGACATATTTCTAATTTGGCATATTGGAGACCATAACCATCCTTATGATTTTAAATTTATTAGGGTTAACAGGCCAAATATGGTTTTCACTTGTTAGAGTCCATATCAGTTTTACTATGACAATCTAAAGGCTTATTGAACTCACTAAAATTAGATAACTTTTATTGAGCCCAACAAAATGTAAATAGCTAATATAAATATCACAAATAATGTATATAGCTCACATTAATTATTTGAAATAAATTTTCTAACACTTGTATGATGGAGATAAAGAGAAAAACAACATTATTTGTTGCTCACTGGAGATTTTTTCTTTCATATTTTTTATTTTAACTCCACAACTGATGAAGTAAATTCAGAAATATATGTTATAATAGAATCTCCTTCATCCACATGAAGAGTGTACAATCCTTGCGATGCGCTAAGACTGGTTATTATCTTTATCATAAATAAGGACTCTAGTTTTGACCATAATAATGATGTTGTTTGTTTTATCGTACAAAACTTCTTGTAACACATAATTAATTATGCATAATTGTATCACAAAAAGAGTCTTATCATCTTTTTCATCCCACTCAAAGTTTGTCATCATGCTTTTCAGAAAGTACTATTTTGAAATTTTGTTGAGTTAACACAACCATCATATCCGAAGTTGATGTGCCCATCAAATTGTTGAATATCAAATTTTGTAATTGTCATTATGAACACAAATTTTTCCCATAACGCTTTACACGCTCTAATACCATTTTGTTCTAATAAATGAAAAAATACAAGCAAAAAAATGGATTTTTAGTTGAATTTGGTTTGGTGACAACCAATGGAAGTAGAATATATTAAATTTTGGATTGAATTAGACTTCGTGATAATCAATAGAAATAAGAAGTATTGAATTATAGATTGAATTGAGCTTGGTGATTTGTGGGTAGCTCATGAAGTTACAAAACTTGTTTAACCTGTGAGTTGTGCAAGTCAGGTATAAAAAACTGTATTAAGGAATTATAAAAAATGCTTTACTCCTACATGGTTTGCAAGTTATATGAGTGGTCTGTAGAGTTTTGTCCAAATACTTAACTCTTTGTTACATTTGGTTGTAGTGTGTTGCTTTGAAATCAATATAATTAAACCATGGAATTATAGTTTATATGGCTTTTGAGGTGAGTGATGTGGTTTTTGATAATATACAATGAAAAATTATGAAATAAAATAATTTCCTTAGAAAAAAAACTACATATAAAGTTAATTAAAAATTTGACCAATTCCTTCTAACTTCATTCCGTGTTCAAGAGATTATTTTGTTACACATAAAAGAATGAGACTTAAGTCATTTGAAAACAAAAAAGTAATTGCAACCTAACCTTTTTTATTGGAGATTTTTATGAATAAGGTTTTTAAGGATAACAATAAGTGGTTAGATTTGCTAACACTAAATTAATACCCATCAATTTAAAGTTAATTTTCCTAACAAAACATTAAATTTTTAAGCTTTTAAATATATGAAATCTTTGCTAAATATAAAATAATCATGAATACTAAAAGAAATGAATTACTTAATAATATAAAACTATGATAATAACAATGACTATGAAATATAATGTGATTGGAATACCATTAATAAAGTGTTCTTAATTCATATACATTATTAATCTAGAGCTTAGCTCATATAACTTTCTACACAATGATCTATGCATTTCAAATGAATCTAATAATATTTTCTTGAATGTTTTTTAATACATGTGAAATTATTGTATTTAAGTATTACAAAAGACATATTTAACATAGTTTTACATTTATAAAGTATTTTACTTTGTTTTGATTTAAAAATCTTATCTTTATTTTTGAATATATATTTTTTATTTTTAACAACTTCACATTATATTTTAATTTATTGTTATTTATGAATAATAATTTGAAACATATACATTTCTCTACAAATGATTTCAAAATTTTCAAAACAGGACACTATGGATTCTTTGTTATTTTTGAGAATTATGTACCATCATATCCTTTTCATTGAATATTTTAAGATTTTGCACATAAAATGAGATTCAACTTAAAATATAACAAACAATTAAATAATTATCCTTTTTTATGGTAGTGTTTTATATAGCACAAAAAAATTGAGATGTTACTTTTTACAGATATTGTAAGATTAACAACTACTTTTTTATAATAACTCATTACTAATGTAATTAATTAATATTTTAAGAAATTTAATTACATGGAAAAATCAATAAATTGCAATAAATTGTTTTATTTATTAGGTTTTGTGTCTTTTTAAAATTTTCTAAATTGCAACAGTAATAATAATATATTATAATTTTATTAATTTTTCTTTTGAATTATTTTTTTATTATGTCTGGATTATTATTTTCTATAATAAATTTATAGGTTATATATACACACAACGATTGTTCATTCAATAGTTAAGTTTTTAAACATTTTTTAATTATGATATGATGATTGGATTTTAACAATATATAGACTCGTCTATGGTAAATGAGTTAAATATATAACTATTATGAACTACATTTAAAACAAAAAATAAAAAGAAAATTTATAAAATGATAGATTGTTATAACATGCCAGGAAACTCTTATTATATATTTATAAGAAAATAATATAATTTAAAAATATATAAATTAAATTTTACAAGGTGAAAACAGCATGCAAAAATTGTATTTTTATAATTATAATAACAACATAGATAATGGATACATGGATGTGTGGGTCTAAGTATCACGTTACAAATCTTACCATTTCATAATAAATTGTTTAAAACCTAAATTATAAAGTCCTAATCATATTTTGAAATTCTCTCCAAAATCTTTTAGTAGAGAAAAATAAATAAAATTTACTGTCCGTATAAACAAGTTTTTTAAAAAAGTAGATAATTGATATAAGAAAACTTTTATGTATTAATTTATTATACATAACTTAATTTTAAATTTTGAAAATATTTTTTTTAAATTTTTTGTGCTATATATATTTATGAAAAAAAAAATCTAAAAATGATATTAGATTATTTGGATATTAAAAAAGTAGATAATTGATTGTATTAATTTATTATATATCAATTAATTTTAAATTTTGAAAAGATTTTTTTTAATTTTTCTGCTATATATATTTATGAAAAAAAAATTCTAAAGGTGATATTAGATTATTTGGATAAAAAGAAGAAAAAGAAAGACAGATAATAATAATAAAAATAGGAGAGTGGAAATAGTAAAATCAAGGAATGGGAATAGAAAGTTTCATGGAAGATGGATAAAGAGAATGAATGAAAGCCCAAAAGAAAAATGAGAAGGTTGAGCCCAATGTGAAAATAGGAAAAGGGTAAGCTGGTCGGTGGTGGGTAGCAGTAAGAGCAATTTGGAACAGAAAGAACAATGGGCGGTGCACTGTGGGGGACACGGGTGATGGAGATTGTGAAGAAGCATGACTCTGGAGGACTCCTTTGGAAGAGAATCAAACTCACCACCACCCGCAAAGCCAATGCTAAGAAGCGTCTCCTCCGCGTTTGGCAGGTTTACCTCTCTCTATGCTTCTATTCCTCATTTCTAGGGTTTCTTCTTCTTCTTCTTTCTCTTTCTCGACGATCACATCTATCTTCTCTTTTTCTGAATTGGATTTCAAGAATGAAGCTGTCCTCAAGGCATGTTCTCAATCATCTGCTACTGTTGATGCTTCTGCTCCTGTTCCTGTCAACAGCCCTTGAAAGATACATGTTTCTCGGCACTCAATCTCTCGCAAAATTGCTGGATTTTTCAATTACACAGTCCCTTTTCCCCCTTCAAAACCAATTTGTAACCACCAAACCTCTTACTCCATATCTATTTTTACAGACTGTATTGCAATGTAATCCATGCTTCGATTCTCTCTCTTATCAATCTAGCTATGCTGTTCCTGTCATATGCTCGATACAATCTCTTCACTGTTATTATTATTTCGGTTTCTAGACTATTCTTAGCTATACTTGCATACTAATGCCGCAATCTGTTGCTTTTCTAAATGTTTATTTAGGGATTTTTCACTGCCAAGTTAACCAGAACCATTTTTTAACCTATTTCATAGAGCTCTTGATCAAACTTATGTGTAAACTCTCATTTCGTAAAAAACTTATTCCAAAAGTGCTCTAGTTTATTTAGTCAATCAAAGGAGTATTTAATTTAGCATATCATGATCGATGAGATTTGATTTTGAACTGCATGTTTTGTGCATTTAGGATGAAGATCTTTTTTTATATTTATTTTAAAAATTGTATAAGAAAATTGTTAATCTAGGTATCTCAACTGTTGTGGAGGAGTGAGTAAGAATTGTGTTTTGGGCCTTATTGTTGTGGGGCTCTTAATTTATGGCCCGTCAGCTTACAATATGGCTGGAATAGAATTGGTTTGTGATACTGGTAGCGGGGGTGGAGAAGTTGGGGGAATTGTTGCAGTTGTACTAAGCAACCCTTGTGAATTCCTCTAGGCAAACAACAACAACATTAAAAGATGGGTGGTTTGTGGAGCTGGTCAAAGTTGATGGATGTACATATTCCCTTCTGTGCAAGGCAATCTTTGAAGGAGAAATATAGGAAGCCTTCTCAACCTGATTGACCTAATCAGGTGAGCCTACAACCCAGTTTAGTTTGGATTGGAGTGAGCGGGTGAGGTCATGGGTGGTCTACCATGATAGGCTGCCCACGTGATTGACAAAACTTTTGCTCTGCTCTCTCTCTCTCTCTCTCGTCCTTTATTTTCTTCGTGAAAATGAAACTTAAATACAAAAGGTGACGTGAAGAACTCTAACACCCTTAGATCATTCTAAACCACCATCTCTACAAATTCCGTTCGCCAGTTAATTCTTTTTTGTTTCTTTCATATTTAACTGCACTTTTCTCCCCCTTCTTTTTAATTCTTCTTTTAGTTTCTACTGCTCAACTTTTACACATTTCTCTAGTTTAATGAATTCGACAATGTTAATAAGATACTTTTAACCCTTTTTTTTTATAGAAGCCTTTTTAGGACATTAGCTATATTTATAGGGACTTCTGACATAATGAATTTCATTCTTTATATAGTGAGTTCCGTTGATAATTGAGTCATTCAAAATTTTAATTCATGATAAAAGAGTGTGATGATACCATTATCTTTTCTAACAGCGTAAATTAAAGATTTATTTCAAGCACTTTTTAAGGAATTCATTTAAAAAAAGAGTGAGAGAAGTCTCCGTATATTAGGCAAAGATTATTTTTCTGGGAAATATAGTTAGAGGGCAAATATAAATCCGAATTTCAAAATCGACCTTACAAAATATGTTGAAAGAATATACTGTTTTTTTTTACTTGAATAAAAGCATGTTCTTAACATCTACAGTTTCAGAGATTGAATTTACAATGAAGTAGTATATTTCCTATTTTTAAATGCTAGAGAGCTAAAACCTTTTTGTTACTAAAACTACGACTAAATGATAAAATGACGAAGGAACTTATTAGGGATCTCAATAATGTTGGTGTAGGTTTGATAATATTTGTTTCTGTACCTAAATAAAATTCATTTACATTTTTATAGTAAAATTTCATAGCATGTATATTTATACTTACTCTTGTACTGTTATAAATATAAATATTAATTAAATAATCTTTGTATAAAATAAAAATTACAATTAAAAAATATGGTATTATGTGTTTTTTAATGTAAAATTTTATTAAAAAAATTATAATTGAATAAATCTTAAAAAAATATCAAATAAATACTGTAAAAATGTTAAGTGATTATAGAAAAGAAGAAATAATTATACATTATTGAAATTTTAAGACATCTAGATTTTAGATGCTTAAGTTAGAATAGCTCTCCATAATTTATTTTAAGTTGAGATCGAATATGTAGAATGCATTATAAATAATTTTTAAATTTTTTTGAGATTAAACGTGTTAGATAAATAATATAAAATTTGATACTAAGATCAATCATATAGTACTTTTTGTTATAATATTTTTGTCAATACATTGAGATTGAACATAATACATTGAGATTGAACATATAACATAAATAACATGAAATATTGAATATATAACATAAATAACATGAAATTTGGTACATAAGTTAAAATCAGACATCTAAAATGCATTAGGTATAACTTAACATTAATTACTTATATTGAAATTAGGCATTTGGAATAAATAATGAATTCTTTTGAAGTTAATTACTTGAGTTGAAATTAGATGCATATAATGACTATTACGTTAATTACTAGTATTACTTGAATTTGATATCAAACATCTATGATGTGATTTGTAATTATTTTTTGGTAGTTAGTTAACTTAGTTAATGTGAGACATAGAATTCATGATGAATAACTATAGGCTTGCACAATTACTAACTTTTTTCTTTTTTGTTACCATTGATCGACTACTAATATTATTAAAGATTTTTTTGTTAGTTTTAACTAAGTTTGTTATAAATTTTTGCATCGGCCTTTTGTTATAACTAAATCTATTGTAGTATTTCTCTTCGAACTTCATTTAAACTAAGTATATTATAGTTCTTTTCGTAAGCTTTAGTTTAGATTAAATAAGTATATTGTAGTTTTTCTTGTTAACCTTAGTTTAAATTAACTAAGTACTTTATAGTTTTTTTTGTCGGTCATAGTTTAGACTTATTAGGTTTATTGTAATTCTTCTCGTCATTCGTAATTTAGAATAATTATGTTTGTTATAGATTTTTTTATTGGTCTTAATTTAGCTAACTAAATTCGTTGTAGTTTTTCTTGTTAACTTTAGTTTAAACTAACTATGCCTATTGTAGATTTCCGTAATTTAGATTAATTCTGTTGTAGATTTCCTCATCAATCTTAGTTATACTGAAAACTCCAAATTTGATATGATCCGGAGAAAATAAATTTAATTGAATTTTTCTATTTAGGTTTAGATTTGGTCAAACTTACATATAATAATTAAGGGATAAACTGTAATTTTATGAGTCTATACATTTGTTAGTTGGAGATTATTATAACATTGTGCTAGTTTAATCAGCAAATTGCATAATTATTCCTATATTTTATTTATTTTTCTAAAAGGTGCAAGTTGGATCAGTTGTGTTGAGTTGTAGTGTGCAAGGTTTGGTCAACTCCTAGCTGGCTAGTGGCACTCGTGTACAGCAGTGTTGTATGCGTGAGGTGGAGAAATTTAACCAAGAGGGAAACGTAGCTTTCTTGCGTTCTATAGCTCAAAATTAGACGTTTTAAAAGACTTGAGAAAAAAAATTTTACACATTGTGTACAGAATGCTGTGAAGCTATCCCGACAATAAGAGAAACTTAACCTGATCACTTGTTTTGAAATTTTAATGTTGAGAAATGTTAGGTTAGCTCGCTTTGCATTCCGTATATACACTATTTTATGGTTACCTGACCTGACAAAAGAAAAATAATTGAGATTGTGAATGATTGAGTAGTGGGAAGTGTGATAAGTTGGACAAGTAATTATCATATGTTTAATAAAGTCAATATTGGTGATTTGGAAAATTGAAAAAAAAATCAACTAGCGGACTTGTTAAGAATTAGAAGTAGAAAGGAGATATGGATAAGATACGCATACTTGTGAAGGTGGAAATAAAATCCTAGGACTTCATGGACCAAGGTGAACTGAACAATCCCTCCCTCCTCGTGTTAAAGCTATGATTAATTTTTTAAGAAATTACCATGATGATGTGCAGATGTTGTAAAATAAATTAACAAAAAAAACGAAAGCAATTTTTATTTAATGAACTGTTTTGCATATATATGATTGGCATTGTATGGCGGTTAGTTTCACAAACCCTGTTTCCCATGACCCCCATCTCCTTCTCCGCTTACTACTGCTGCTGCTGTCTACTGCTATTTGCCAGAGTCAATAATAGGATGATGTCTGCATTCCTTGTTGAATTTTTTTTTTAATTGTAGTAGGTGATTAAGGTCACAAATAACAGCTCCCGTACGGGAATGCCCTCAAAAAATAGAAGTACCATATTATTGTTTTGCAAAATGACCGTTCATTTTGCTTTCCCTAAACTAAAGGAAGAAGAACCGGGAAGTAACTAGTTTATTGTGCGACGCTGATCTCGCAAAGCTTATATTCTTATTTTATGTTTATTCTCCTGAAAACGGTGTTTTATTTTTGGACTCACCCACACATACATTGAACCTCTTTTGTTATGCTTTCCATGGATCTTTATCTTTTGCTCTGTGAAAGCATCTCCTTCGGGGACTGAAAATTAGTATTTTTTAGCTAGCTAAAAGAAGCGTTGCATTTGCATTTGCATGATGATGAAGGGCATTAGAGATTGAAGGAAAAAGAAGAACTGGATTACACACTAGTTTTAGTAGCATACTCTCCAGACCTAGACTACCCTTAGTGCCGGTTGAAAATGAGAAGATAATTACAGGGAAAGACAATAAAAGAAAGCTTAGGTTGATTTGAGATGAGATGGTTGTAAAACAAGTGGTAGTACTAGAATGAAGTGAAGGGTGTCAAGGTTTTCTTCTAAAATAAGGGAAGGTGTTGGAGCTACTGCTCTCTTCATGCTCATCTGATTCATGGGTAATTCCACTGGCGGCAGAAGATGAGGAATCAGTCTTGTTCTGCGCCAAAAAGTCATAGAAAACCATCTTCGACTTCCTCACCTTCCGGTTATCCACTCTGCCTCTCAAACTCTCCATCTCCTTCTCCTCCCCGTTTCTATCACCACTTCTCCTCTTCAAAAATATGCGACACAGGACCCAATTTTCCATGGGAACTTGAACCACAGGGCTCTGCCTCAGCCTCTGCACACCCACACACAAACAAACCAAAAATATTGTATGAGTAATTAATGCATGCATGCGGATAATTGGTAGTTAATTTGCTTGCTCTGAATCCTGACCTGAGACTGGGAGGAAGTGGGTGCGTTAAGGAGGCGATATTCATGCATGATCCAATCAGTTCTGGATCCATGAGGTGGCTTTCCTCTGTAGAAAACAAGTGTCTTCTTCATCCCCACAACCTGGTTCCCTTTTGAAGTTACAATTTGTTTGTCCAACCCAGTGGCCTTCCAATAACCTGAATCGGTGGCTCTGTTGGAGCGGTTGCCGTTAGGATACTTGGCCTCTTTAGTGCTGAAGAAGTACCTCTCTTTCTCTGAATCACCTAAACACACCATCCACAAGGCATTGCAATTAGACTTAATCAACTGGGAAGAAGAGAGAGGGGAAGAAGAGAATAATAGACACCTGGCAAATCCCAAGGATCAGACTTGCAAACATCAACCTCAGGAATGATGGAGGCTGGTAGAGGGCAGGAGAAGACCTTACGCTTTAAGTATTGCACAACCAGTTCCTCGTCAGTTGGGTGGAAACGGAACCCCGGAGGCAATCTAAGCTCCCCATTCTTCACAAAATTCAGTTTCTCCATTCCACCGCACCCTACCTCTTCTCTGTATATCTATACGAATATGAATATAGTATAATAATAGTAATAATAATAGTTTCGTGTAGTTGGGTGGGTGACAATTGAGGCACTCGTGGGGGAGTTCTTATAAGTCCATTAAAGCGTAGAGGAAAATAAAGAAAGGGGCTGAAGAAGAAGGGGAAAGGAAAGAAGAAAAAGGAGGGGAAAGGGGGTTATTATTATTGGATAAAGAAAGCAAAAGGGTATGGAGTAAGATGCAGTGTGGCTTCTTTTATAGTAATGGGTCTGACAGGAAGGAAGGAGAAGAATAAGACGACACATTTGGCGTAAACCAGACTCAACCTTCCTTTTACTTTGACGTTATATTAACTATGGTTTAAGGTTTTATTATTATTATTATTATTATTATTATTATTATTATTATTATTATTTTGGTTTGTCTGTGAGAAAAGAAAAGTTGTGAGTCCAGACCAGACCAGAGTGACTGCTGCCAATAAGAAAACAAAGCCCAGTTCCTTGTGTTATTTATGGTTGCAACTTGGAATTAGATTGGAGGAGGATTCGGTTGGGTTTATCCAAACAAACCACTTCTCTGTCCCTTCCTTGGATAAAACAAAACAAGTTCTCCATTTTTTTGTTCCTAACAAAATTGGTCCCGAGTTTACTAAATTTTTATTTGGGTTGGTTTTAAATTTATGCCAAAGTGAGGAAGTTTAGAAAGGAAGGGAAATGGGGTTGTTTGTTGAAATGAAACGAAGGAAGGAGAGAAGAGGTGCGTGAAGTGAGGTTATGTGATGGGGTACAGCTGGAGGTGACCCAAGGCAAAGGCAAAGGCAAAGGGACTTTATCAGTGGCATGGCACTGATTTGGTGAAAGTACACAACTAACCCTCTCTCTCAGACTAACTTCTTTCTATTTCTGTTCTATCCCTTAACGGGGAACAAACCAATATGAATGAATGAATGAACGAACTAACAGAGGATTTTGTTTTTAGAGCAGCTCAGCCAGAGAACCAACTGTTCATTTGTACGGAAAACTTAACTCTTTTGGTTTTGGTAGCAAAGCATGCAACTTCTTCCCACTCTGTCGGTGTTACCTTTACTTACCCTTCCATTTTACACCAGTACTACTTTTCTTATCTCAATTTTCAAATTCCCTTTCCTTGTAACGACTTTCACAAACTCTGATTTCTTCTGAGATTATTTACTATATCTTGCTACTTAATTTACCTTTTAGCTTTGATTTGGGCATGGTTTTCATTTTTAAATGCTTTTTAGATCACAAATAGTTAATTATGTTTCTGGGACACTTTTGAAAATTGAATTGATTGTATTTATGAATTCTTCTGATAGCACATTCATTTAAGGAGCCGTGAACGTAAACACACACTTGGGAAATCATTTTCAAATCAATTAAAATATTCTGTTAGCTTTTCAATAACTTAAGGGTCTAAATCACGCTGAAATGGACTAACCATACAAATTGGCATATATTCTTATTAAAGCTACATGCATAAAAACTATGGCCATATAAAACCAATGAGAAAATCTATTCTATCCCAGACAGACATGATCCTATGTATTGCAGTCTTAATTGTCATAATATATTTCTTTGTGGGCCTATTTTCTTTTTATTTTCCACTAAATAATGGAAACGTCCACGTTACTTGGGAGTGTAGAACAAGTGTTTTTAAATTAAATTAAGTACTAGTCAAACACCACATAACTGAGCTCTCTTTTTTTTTTTTATTTGCTATTCTCTGTGTCGGGAAAATTGCAAGTTCATTAATTCCTTTATTTGACGGATAATAAGTTATCAGGGGAGTCTCACTGCAGAGAATTCAAAATACTTTATTTTGATGGGTCCGTAAAAATAGTGTATGCTTTTCTTCACATTCTCATCACGTTGGTGAATATTACCACCAACTTTATTTTATTCATAACTGATGAAATTATCTATGTTCTTTTGATAAAATTCATAAAAAACATTAATATTAATGTATGCATAGTTACAATTGGCAATATGTTCTTTGATTAAATCTCTTTCACAGGTTTAATGTTTTAACATTTTTTTATTTGTAACAAGACTGCTGCTTTAATTTTCTTTTATTCAAAAAAAGATATTCTAAAAAAATAGATGTATTATTTCATATGAAAAGTAAGTGTAAAATAAGTTTTTTTATAACTCTAAAATATCTAAGGTTTAGCTATATTTAAAAAAAAAAGTGTTTCTTTTTATCCCTTCTACTTGGCATAACTTTTGATTCTTCAAACGTTGTCTAAATCAATTCTGTTTGTTTTATAAATTGTTATTTAAATTTGAATGATAAAAGTGATGCATTTCAAATCAAGGTGACTTAAAAAAGACAAAAGGGGTAACAAGAGCTGTAATAAATTGAATTTAGCTTTTTTTAAAGAAACGAAAAATATATTTTACTCTTTTTTATTTAAAAACTAATTTGTAGAGTATTGAGAAAAGGGCGAGAAGGAGAAAAAAAGATATTGGAGGAATTGTAGAAGAGGGATTTATGGCTCAAACTTTAACATTTAAGTGAGTCGAATGATATATTGTGTGATTCATGCAACCGACCTCACTGTGAAGTGTAAGATTTTGTTACTGTTGTTATAAAAGCAACTTATAGTTGACCAGTTAATTTTAAAAGATCAATGTAAGATGGAAATTATTCAAAAAATAATATAAAATGTAAACCTTTGTGTAACCATTAAAGTTCAGATAAAAAAATAAAAGTTCCCATTACCATAATAGTGATTTTTGTATACTCATCAAAGGAAAAAATAAATAAATTTGTTTTGAATGTGCATTTTGTTTGTGAAGTCTCTATTAGAGTATGGGATTATCATTGATGTCAATTATTTAAAATATACTACTTTGTCTCTTTCTATAGAGACAATTCTTTTATGTGTCCTTGGAACAAATCATGCAAATAATTATAAGAGAGATGATAAGTTAAAACAACTCCATTTTAGAGTTTAATTTAAACAGCTAAAAATGGTACACGTTGCTCTCTATTTGTTACGTAGTATGTTAAATGGAATCGGGTTACATGAATCACAGGTGACATCTGCACACGTTCAATAATTGAATTTTGACTAGTTTTCTTAATATTTTGGATATTATTATTTTTTACTCTAATCACAGTAATTTTGTTTGTATTAAAACAAATGAATTAATAGGTTTGAACAATATATCTGGGATGATATTTTGGGGTTTAAAATGTTTAGTTAGTTAGTTATAAAGTAATCTGGTAATATTAGTTTGTAAGTTGATGAGAATTATGGTTAGAAGTCGGGAAAAGGGTTGGCAGTGAGAAGGAAGTGTGGAGAAGAGTGTGATGTGATAATTGTTAAAAGAAGTTGAAATGGTGAAGGATGATGAAACCCAGAAAAAGTGTAGAGTAGTAATTATGGTCCTTGAAGAGAAGAGAAGGATTTATAGAGAAAGTGGGTTTTACATGGAGAGAAAAGGAAGAATATATAAGAAGGAAAAGATGGAGAAATGTAAAATAAAAAAAATGAAATAGGAGAAAGGGTGGGTGAAAGAATAAAGGTGAGGGGCCCAGTTGGTTGGAAAAGGAGGGGGCAACCACGTCGGACTAAGGTCGGACTAAGGGTAGATGACAAATATGGTACCTTCAAGTGATGCCCCATCCAAGATTTGGTCGATCTTCTTGTCTCACTGTTTCCATCTCATCATGCAGTGCAGATATGCAATGCAAAATGCAAAATGCAATTGAATTGATGGGAAAATAACTCCAGAGGGGTGAGACTATGGTGGATGATGGAAACGTGGGACGGTTGCGATTGTTTGTTTGTTTGTTGTTAAACTGGAGCCTCAAACATTGACAATTCAAGAAGCCCAATTCCGTGGGGAAAGGGGAAACTTGTTGGCCTCAAAAACATAAATAAATAAATAAATAAATACAAGCATGGGATGAGATGAGATTCCCACAAGCAAAATATTGTGAACCCACTTCCACATTACAGATAAACTAATAAATAATAGGCAGTGAAAAAAAAAAAAAAAAAGAACAAGGGTTTCGTTTCGTATGCCACATTGCGGCTCCCATTTTTCCCATTTCAACTTCCCTATTCTCTCTCTTCTCATAGGGTCAAAGGACTTTGCGTGTGGGCATTCTCATCCCCCATTTAAATTCTACAACACAAACGTCAAACCTTCCAATTATTGTGTTTTCACTAAATATTCTTATTCACTTCAAAAACCTTTTCCAATCTCTCTCTCTCTCTCTCTCTCTCAGCTTCCCCTCTTTACACCTCTCTCTTTTAACTCCCTTTACATTTTTCATTTTTATATTTCTATTTCTTTTACACTCCCCTCGCCTTTCCTTATCAATTAATTTCTCATCACATCCTTCTTTTAATAATATTATACTTTTCATTCTCTTTCGCTGGCATGTGGAATTAATATTCCCAGGGTTTTGCATTCAAGTAATAGATCATGGCGTGCATGTTTGGATTGATTAAAGTTATAATAAATTTTGCTAAGGTTTTTTGTTCATTTAAAGAAATTGTGTCGGTTATCTCCCCTATTATGCTTTATGTTGGAGTAAAAGCCTGTTGTTGAAGAAAAACCAATTCCTCATCTTACATCTACCTCACTCTTTTGAAATAAAATGAAAAGGAAAAAGCATTTAACATTTATGAAGTAGGGAGACGAGCTTAACACGGAAAAAGGAAGAAAATAAAATAAAACAAATGAAAGGTGACATTGAGGAAGAAAGGGTGCGTGACACCTCAGCCTAGATGTTGTCAACTGGTGACGCATGATGCTGTGTTTTACGTTTGAGAGGAAAATTTTGTTTAGGCATGATTTGCCATGTTTGAAAGTTCCTTGCTAATGGTACTCATCATCAGCTTTTGAACAGAAATGATATGAATTATTATGGATTCATTGAAGTGGTGGGTTATAGTTCTTCACTTTCATAAGTAGAAGTGGAGGACCACAGGATTTGCATGATGTGAAATAATAAAATTAGAATTAGTGTGATACGTATGAATATATGAAAATGAATTAATATATTTGATAAGGCGGTGGATATGTAGGTTGATGTGGAGTAGAAGAAAGAAGAAAATAAGGTATTGTGAATATAGGATTTGGTATGAAATAAACGAGTAGAAGTAACCACAGATGTGGAATGAGCTTATTCAGTAGAACAAAAGGATGTACAGGAATTCAAAAGTGTGCATTGATTTCAAGGTTGACCTCACTATTGTTTGTTTATTTATTGATTTATTTGTAAATTGTGAATGTAATGGTAATGTTGACGCACGCATAGAGATGCCTTGAGAATGTGGTCCTTTGCTTTGGTGATTGGGTACTTGAAATAAGGAAGTTCCTTGATTTTGAAGCCAGATATTTGTCAACCCGGAAAGCCAAATTATGCAAAAGGGGCGAAGGAATAAGATACCGCTATCTTTCCGCTCTTTGTGTGCGAGAGTGTGTGAAAACAAAGGAAAAAAAGTTATTATAAAAATGAAGAATGAAAGAGTGGTGGTATTGTAAATATGGATGGGGAGGGAAGCTTAATTAATTAATTAATTAATTAATGGGAAATTCCAGCCGTGACAGCAAGCAAAGCAATTGGTTGGTTTGGCCATCTCTTTCTCTCTCATTCATTCAGAAAATGATGTGTTTGAGAGCGTCTATTATGCCTCACAATCCCAGTGTGAAACAATCAGCCCCACCTCTTTTGCGTTAATTAAAATGATTTTTGTCCATTCCGGAAAGGATTGGAGGACGCAGTAGAAGAGAAGGAGTTGCTAGATTGGTATATTTGAGAGAGTTGGTTGGTGGTTGCTAAGTAGCATGAAAGAAAGTAGCTTTGAGGAGATACCACAATTACAAAATCCTTTCTCTTTTTTCCCAACCAAAGTTTCAAGCTTCCTCAAAGGGGCCACCCCATCTCTCCTTTCTCTCTCTTCCACTTTCTCTTAACAAATTACACACTTTATTCCTCTTTCTCACCTCCTAACCATTTTTATCCTCCTCTCCCTCCCCCTCCCCCTCCCCCTATAACCATCACAATCTCACTCACACTCAAAAGCGTAACCCTCAAGACTTCCAATTCCATCAACCTCAAACAAACACCTCCCACTTCCTCCTCATTTATCTTTACTCATCTTCAACACCATCCTATTACATAATAACTCATTCTTCTCAACCCAGCCCATCTCTGTTGCGCTTGACCAGGCCCATCACATAATCAATTTTCAATAGGTTGTGTTTTTTTTTCTAGACCCTGTATCTTCTTGTAGCACCCCCGTAACTTGAAAAATTAAATTATAATGTCTATTTTGTGTGTGCCAAGTTTCTGATCAGACTTTCTTATAGTGTTATATTAATAGGTAGTTATAAGGTTCAGAACTTTGGATTATACTATCGGAAAACTACATCTCTTTTACCAAATTCCAGAAAATTTTATCTACAATATAATTTTTTTATCCCGAATTAACTAAAGCGAAAAGTTCCTAATAAAAACAGTTTATTTCTAAGAAATAATTTCTAATAAAAACAATAATAATAGATAGGTAAACTAAGAAATAATTCTGAATTATTTAATTCAAAATAAAAGAAAATGCATTCTTGATTAACTGTTTCATAATCGAAGCAAAGATGTATTTTTTATAATCCAAATCAAACTTGTTAATCTTATAATTGCAGATTATACTATATTGAACACAATTTTATTTTTTGATTACAGAATCTAAAAAATTTATTCTGACTCTTTTAGAAAAAAATATGAAAAAAAAAAGAACAGTATAGTCCTTTTTTCAAATAGGTAGTGTGAAGAAATAGAATAAAGTTTGGAGATAGCTATTTACACCCCCGTTTTTAGAAATCCCCCTTCGCTACTGGCTTTTTAAGCCCACAAAAACCCACTACTCCTGTACATCCACATACTCTACTGCACCCATCACCCACCGCTACAATCTTCTTTGTAATCTCTGTTATAGTTTTATTGACTATTATTTTATTATTGCTTTTCTTGTTTCATATCTAATCCAATTGAAAATAGCACATCAACTTTACCTTGAATGTTCACCAAATATACGGCGATGGAATGATCTTCTTTGGGTGATGGATTTCAAAATACTTTTTTTTTTATAATTATACTATTTGTATGGAATATAAATAGATTGAGTTTATGCCTCATCCCTCTAAAACAACTTGACTTAATTAAACTAACATTTGAGTTGTTTGTTTAGTTTGATTGTGTAAGAGCCTGTTATTTAGAC
Source organism: Lablab purpureus (assembly GCA_030347555.1). Classification (NCBI taxonomy): domain Eukaryota; kingdom Viridiplantae; phylum Streptophyta; class Magnoliopsida; order Fabales; family Fabaceae; genus Lablab; species Lablab purpureus. The sequence continues at coordinate 23,066,927 of CM059254.1, forward strand.
ATTTTTTCGAAAGAATTTATAGGAGATAAACTATCTTTTTATTAGTGCATGACATACTGTTATCTATTTATTACTCTCACATTTTTTAAGGAAATATCTATATGATGAACTAGTTAGTTGTGGTTTGGAAAATAACTTTACTACTCTTCTTTGGAGGAATTTCCTTAACTTAGTCATCACTTCTTTCGTAACAGGAGTAGATTTTCAGTCTTTTATTTTATATATTTTCATACAATAACTTTTTCAAAAAAATTTCTTTATAAATTAAAATTAGTTTATCCAAAATTATATTTATCTCCTGCTTTAATTTTTTATTTTATTGGGAAAGGAAAACAATTCGAGTTTATAAAGATAAGAAAAATGTTACCAGGGGGGTAATATGTAAGTATATTGTGAATATCTTGATTTTAATCATGCCTGAAACTTCAACTTATTATATTTGATTTCCAGCACTAATTTCGATACACATAAATGGGAAAATAGATATATAGTGTTGATCAAGAGTTAAAGTTAATAAATAAAAGCTTGTGTTGATTAGTTAAGAGTGTACTCTTATGTTGATTAGTTAAGAGTGTACTCTTATGTTGATTAGTTAATAGTGTAATCTAACTAGCATGTCATATTTATCTTCATCTTCAACTCAAAAGAAAAAAAATGGAATAATTAATGTGGTGTAATATATGTGTGTTTTGTGATTTTTTTCCCACATATTATTTTTTTCAAAAAAATTACTCAAATATATCTATTCTCATATTATTTACACAGATATCATATTTGATTGTTCATATCAGAATTTGGTATTCGAAAAACCGAATTCTAACCTACGAAGCGTCCACGTTGGTCCATTTTTCCACATAGAATTCGGTCTCCGGAAAATCAAATTCTGAGAAGGCAATTTTAATTTTTTTTCCTTTTGCTACTCGGAGAACCGAATTCTGAATATGTTTTTTATTTTCTTTTTTGTCTCTAAGAACGGTCGTTTTGCGCTCCCAAACAAGACTACAAAAACAACGTCTGGAATGATTATTCTCATAGGAAAACGGTCGTTCCTAGACTAGAACAACCTTTCTCATGTCTTGTTTTATACAAATCAGAAGAACCGAATCAAAAGAAAAAAAATAAAAAAGCCTACTCAGAATTCAATTTCCAAGGAACCGAATTCTGAGTGACAAAAGAAAAAAAATTAAAACATCCTACTCAGAATTCAGTTCCCTAAAAACCGAATTCTGAGTGGCAAAATTTGTGTTTGAGGTCGCATCATAGGTCAGAATTCGGTTCCCAAAAGACCGAATTCTGACATAAATAGTAAAATGTGATATCTATATAAATAATGTGAGAGAGGATATAATTGGATTTTTTTTTCAAACAGTAATATCTGGAAAAAAAAATCGTGTTTTATAATATCACAATTGTTTTTACCACACTTGCAAATGTAAAATAATGTACCTTTAAACTACATCTGAAAGAGAGAAGGGTATAAATTGAATGAGATATGTCTAAGTTTATTATCAAGCTTCTTACATATATAATCAATTATAAATTTTAAAATAATGTAAAAAAGCTTTTAACTATAGTAAACAATAAGTTCATAAAATAGATAAAAATTAAACCTAACTCTAAATACCATATTAAAATAAGAGATAGAGTCATATATTAAATTCTTAATATTTACATAACACATACGAATTATGTGTTTATTAATAGAAAAAATACAAGAAATAGAACTAAACCCTTTACATTAAAAAAAACATCAATTTTAATACATCTAACCGTATTCTGTTATTTGTCTATGTTAGAATTGTAAGATCAAACTCTTATTAAGGTAAAAATTATATAGCGAAATAAGTGTATATAAAGTGAAGGTATATATTATCATGATTAATTGCTTGGGTGAGTGGATTTGTTGGGCAAAATGATTTCATTGAGTTATAGCAAGTGGGTGGATTATATTCAACCACACACATACATTGAGTTTGTGACATGGATCCTTTGCCTACACTCCAATCTAGTCAAATTTTGTGATGATGCTATGCTGAAGGTGGGGACTGAGTACAAAGCCAAACTACAAAGTTGATTGATTCTAAAGTATTTGTTGAAATATGTATGGGTGTACGTGCATGCATATATGCAGTGTTGTAGCATCCCTTGGGTTGGCTTGGTCTTCACACAGTTGGAAACTAATTTTGTGGGATCACTTGTTTTGATTTTGTACCTGGCTGCTTATATTATCGAACAAATATGGTGTTAATTATGCTTATAAATGAGCCTACTGCTACATTTGGTCCGTTGAGGGTAACTAGGCATAAATACATGACTACATATATTATGTTAATATATAATTAAACCCAGGGTAAGAATTATTTAGAGTGGTTGATGCCAGATTCTCTTGACTTTTCTAACATTTTGTGGACGGTTTTTAAGCTAGTCCCAGAACACAGGCATTATTAACCTCAGATTTTATTCTTCTAATAGAAAACATGATTGATTTACAGCAAAAGAGTATCATGATTTATGGTGGAGAGCACTAGTTTGACTGTAGCCCCCGATTTTATTCCAGTATCAAGATTTATGGTTGATGAGGCTAGTTTGACGTATCTATGTCGACCCACCACCACATGTACGTGTTCAAAGACTGCGTGTTACTGTTCAAATCACAAAATTAAATATGTTTATCATTTATATATAACAATTCTACTCTTTTCTTTCATCCCATTATTATTAATCAAAGGTTGTAAAGTAAAGCACCTTAAATAAACTTTTCATGGTGCTCCTTCACGATGCTAATCCAGACCTTCAAGACAGATATCTATTTCCCACCAAACGGCTTCCAAATAATCTCTATCACAAAAAATCATATTTAAACCAAAGACAAAATCTACAATATTAAAAGTAACACCTCCATTTTTCTACTCCATCCCATACTATACCTCAAGCATCTCCGTTCATGAAATTGTAATTTTTTTTATAAATCCAGATATTTAAAAAACACTGAATAATTTTTTCACCTTTTATTTATTTATTAACAATTTTCTGGGGCATTACGTATGTTTTCTTTTTCTTCTAATGAAATTATAAAACTACTGAGGTAACGAGGTTGAAGTAAAGTGAATCCCAGCAAATTTATTGAGTTTGATTACTTGTTACAACAACAATCGTAGCTCGGATGCAATTCAAGAATTGAAAAGGCTTGAAAGTGATGAAATCCATAGGTCTCGGCACATTCCTTCGGAATAGAATGCAGATAAACCGTGAAAGATCATCATGTACAGTTTGCCCGCAATGCAAGTGAAAAGCAGAGTAGTTCTTAGGGTTGAAGGACTCGAGTGAATCAGCACATGGAACAAGCCCCCCCTTTTCACTGTGGTAGATGAGTGAAGGAAGGACATGATTTTCAAACTACTGAATTTTGAATGAAAAAGCATAAACGTATACTCCATTTTAGGGTATATGGAGTGGAAAAATAAAAAAAAAAAAGGAAAAATTTATAGTGAAGAAGTGATAGATATGAGAAGTAATAAGATGAAAAATAAAATAAAAACAGTGTATTGGTTGTTAGACGTGAGTTATTGAATCCTTGGAATATGGAAATGAATTCGATGGTTGTACTACGTATCCTGTCTAGCTTTTGACCATTATTTGCTTTTTCTTTCATAAGATTGGTAGCTTTGAACTATCTTAATTAATAGCAGTGACGTGAATGGATCTTGCAAATTTGGGGTCCTATATGGGTTGATTGAGGAATGAAGAAAGTGGAACGGAACAATGCTGATTCCGTGCTGGCGTACGTTTTCTCTCTTCGCGTATTGACTAATGATGATATGTGGTGACTGAATGACACAAATTAAAACGGGGCTTCATTTTATGGAATGTACGATGCCAACCAAAAAGATTAGCATGCATGCAGTAGGCATATCTTCCCCGGCCCTCGGAACATTATATAGTATAATTACACTGTTATTAGTATAGTACTATATATTATTTTATTCTACCTGCTTTCTTTCTCATCAACTCTGTACATATATATATATATATATATAGACTTGTCTTGTGAGACCATCCTCACCATCTCTGCCTCACATACATTCAAGTCTTTCTTTCTAATCAACCTTTCTCCCTTTCTCCGCCCCAAAGTCAAAAGGACGCCTAACATGGTTATCACTCACCATACTTTGGCATTTACCTTTGGCATGCTGGGTATGTACCAACCTACCTACCATTCTTCACCCTATGCATCTTTTATCCTCCATTCCTTCTTATTGTTTCAAATTTTTTTAACCTTTACATATTTCCGTATTTACATTTTACATTTCAATTTTTTTTATATATATATATATATATATATATATATAATGACTTTTCTAGTTAGACTTTTATTCTTATGAGACTTCCAAATGTTATTACTTCGTACATAAAATTAGTAAAAAACTGATAAAGGAGATACATGAAAAAGAGTTTTCCTTTTTCTGTAAAAATATCAGATTGCGCAGTCACCAAACACCAATTGGGGTGTCTCTTCGTTTTCGACCAGTTTGTCGGTTATTCTGATGCTTTAGCGATTGGTCAGAATTCAACATTTAACTGAACATCATTTTCTCTTCTTCTGACGTGGTTTGTTATTATATATATTTGTTTAGAAGGGCTTAGCGAATAGACCTTTTTTACCTGTGGTTGGGTTATTTTATAAAAGAGAAATGTTAGGTTATATATGTGTACCACCCCTTTATGCTTTACAGTAAGTTAAAATTCTTAGGCAGCGAGAGAAGAGAAGTGAGAAAAGTAGTGTTCTAATAGGTGCAGCCGGGAGTGTAAATTACTCAAGTAAAACAAGTATGATGTGATATGTTTAAGTATTTTTACTTCAGGATTATATCGATATCCAGATATTATACCAGGCATTCGATTAATTTATGTCGAGTCGATTAGATCATTTCAAACTTCTAATGCAACTGTCACTGAGTCGCGATGGTTGGTTTCATTATATATCCTATCCTTCCTTTTTTTCATTTTCCACCAAATCCTAATTTGTAAACATGCACGTGTACACATTTCATTTAATATAACTAATATTAGTTCCCGTTTTTTGTATCAAGCTAAGAATTGTTCTCTTTTCGATGCACATGCAGGTAATGTCATTTCGTTCTTGGTGTTCTTGGCTCCGGTGTAAGTACTTGATTATCTATATCTATCTATCTATCTATCTATCAACGAATTCATTGCTACTAATTGTATTTGGCTAATGGTTTTATATTAAAATAGAAAAAAGAGATTAAACCAAATTTAGGTTAACGATAATCCTTATTAAAACGGAATATGTTTGAATATTGCAGGCCAACATTTTACCGGATATACAAGAAGAAGTCGACGGAAAGTTTTCAGTCACTGCCTTACTTGGTGGCATTATTCAGTTCAATGCTTTGGTTGTACTATGCGGTGCTAAAGAAAAATGCTGTTCTCCTCATTACAATTAACTCATTCGGATGTGTTATAGAGATCATCTACATCATCCTGTTCATCACCTATGCAACCAGGGATGCTAGGGTACGCTTATCTCCTGTACAACCTTAAATAGTCTAGAACTAAAAGCATATACACAAATTTTGCTAATTAATAAAATAACTGAGCATATATATGTATGTGTCCATGCAAGCGTGTTGGTTCCAATTTAAACACTATAATTTGTTAATTTACTTTAACTGCAGAACTTGACCATCAAGCTATTTTCGGCGATGAACATGGGCTCCTTTGCTTTGATATTGTTAGTCACAAACTTTGTTGTGCATGGTCCCCTTCGTGTGCAAGTCTTGGGATGGATTTGTGTTTCCATTTCAGTCAGTGTCTTTGCAGCACCACTTAGCATTGTGGTACGAAGAATTCCTTATTTGATCCACGTGCTTATAAATTATTTAATTGCATAATTTAATTATCTCTTATTTTCTGGGCTTGCAGGCACAAGTTGTTCGGACAAAGAGTGTTGAGTTTATGCCTTTCAATCTGTCATTCACCCTCACATTGAGTGCCATAATGTGGTTTGGTTATGGTCTCTTTCTCAAGGACATATGCATCGCAGTAAGTGTTGTGGTACAAATAAGAACTATGCTGAATTATTTTGACATACAGCCACTGATATTTTTTTGTTCGTGCGTTGTGAATGAATGTGTAGCTCCCAAATGTGCTTGGTTTTGTGTTGGGGTTACTTCAGATGCTGCTGTACACGATTTACAGAAAAGGGAATGAGAAGAGTATTAGAATGGAAAAGAATCCAGCAGAGCCACTGAAGAACATTGTCGTAGCGAGCCAGTTGGGCACAGGAGAAGTTTTTCCAGTGGAGGAAGATGAAGAAGCAAAAAAGAGCGAAGTTGACAGAGAGGAGAAAAAGAGCGAAGAATGCGTGGTCTAAATGGTGATCATTGTGAGGATCATGACTGGACAATGACGTACTTTTATTCCATTATAAATTGTAGTTATCTGCTTGTAATAGAGATTTCAAAATTACGCCTCCACGCCAGTTATTTATTGCTTAGGTAAATTATGTCACTCATGCATGTGTGACTTACACTTTAGCTTTTGTTTGTAAAAATTTCATCCCTCAAGTTTGGTTTATTTGTTTCAAGATGGACAACTTGAGCTATAGTTTCACTCATTTCAAAGGAAAATAAGATTTTAACTCATTAATGCCTTTATTGTCATAACATCATTTCTTCAATTATTTTTAACTTTGTCAATTTTAAGTTTAATAAATGTTTCAGCACTAGATCATAATCTACAGATTAACATGCTTGAAAAAATAACACGTGCTCATCGTATGCCTGAAATATCCGAACATTCTATACTACTAAGTATAAGTTTTCATGATATCACGACTACTACTAAAGAAACTTCAAAATTAACTTTAATGCCTTCAAAAATATGTGTATTTAGAATGAATATATGAAATAAAAAGCTAGTAAAACCCTCGTCATCTTTAAATTACTAAATTATTTACATGTTAATGTTGAATTTGTAATATTTGAACTTAACTCATTTAAATAAATAAATTGAGTAATAATTTAAGTTTATTTATTTAATTAAAAACAAGTTTCCTAAATCATTTAACTAGTCAAATTCAATAGTTTACAAATAAATAATATATATTTTGTGTTAACCTCTCGATCATGATAATTATACACTATAAATATGTATACATCATAAATAAGTTGAACCCTATGCGTCTCAATAAACTTATGTTTTCTTCTTTTTCAGATTCAACATCTTTAAGGAATTTCGTTTTTTTTTTCATCTTAAAAAGAGAAACTTTAACGTTGTAGATCTCAACAATAAAGTCTCAGAAAAAATTTTCAAAATTTTTTCATGATCATCATACATATTCAATTTCAACTCTTACTTTTTAACTTTATTCACTTCTAAATTTTTGAGACTACATGGATTTTTCATCCTAAAATATAAAATCAAGATCCATACCGTTAAAAATTATTTCAACTACTTCTAGACCTTAAAATTTATGCCATTAAGCATGACAATATAATTAAGTTGAATAGATATGAATTTTATTATTAACAACATAAAAAGTTAATAAAATTAGATAATTTTATTAAGTGTAACTAAGTATAAATAGTTAATATAAATGTTATAAATAGATGTGTGACGTTAATTATTAAAAATAAAACCTGAATTTGGTTGGCGGTGTATAGGTAATAAGTGGTGCGTGAGTGGGTAGGCATGTGGCTACCATAGATGTTGCTTTGGTTGATTACGATTTATTTGTAGACAGATACAGCATATGGCTCCTACGTGTCTAGTGGTAGAAGAAGCTAGCATGTAACCGATGGTGGAGGTCCTCTACGGGAAAGTAAACATTGCTATATCGATCATTAATTGTAAACAAACCTTCGTATTAATTGTTGTTTAGAGTCGAATATGCAGGATTCGCTCAAGTATTCTAACTTCTGGAGCTCACCTTTTCTTAGGAATTAATCAGTAACCACAGATTTTATTCTTTGAAGAATCAGGATTCATTTACAGCGCAAAAGCATCATCACTCATGGATGTTTCACTGTAACCCCTGATTTTATTCTGCTATTCTACACGCAGGCCACGACCACTAAATCAAAGGTTGTGTTGTGTGTTACTGTTAACATCTCCAAATTCAATATGTTAGTGAAGCTGAGTAAATCAGGCTTCAAGCATGCAGGCTCCTCTCTCTCCCATTGATTGTGGAAAAGGGGAGCTGAAAATTCCCAGGAAAAGAATTAATTAAATATACGAACCATTTAGAAAAACAGTCAGTAGGACCATGTGGCCCTTGCTCCTCCTCTCAACTTCATATCTCTGTATTCTTCTTACTCACCATCCTTTATATACCAACCCTCCTCTTTTTTCAGGTCCACCACAAACCCTCGCCTCTCATTCCTACATAGCATAGCACGATCGTTAATCTTATTATATCTAAACAAATAAAAAGAAATAGCTTCAAATATACCTTTGTTTTCTCAAATGGTTGGAGATTAGTTTCTTTTCTGTATCTCAATAACTTAATAGCAAAAATACAGATTGTAGAAACATTTATATAATTCATTATATTATTTTAGTTATTTTTTTAAAAATAAATACTTTTGTTTCCACGAAAGACTTTAATTTTTGGTTTAGTCAATAATTTGAAAAGAGAATTACTATATTAGTTAACATTCATGATTTTTGAAGAAACAACAAAATATAATTTAAATATGAAGGAGGAGTGGATGAAGTTTGAGACAAGCATGTCTTCCCAAAGCATTAAAAATCTAATATAAGTCAAGCTTAAACGAGAGAATATTGAATTTGAAAGGTTACAAAACCATAAGCCTCCGGCAGTGAAGGCAAATTAAAATTAAAATTTCTTTTGTTAATTTTTTAAGCAATATCTTTTGTTCCTTTGTTCATGTTCTGCACTGCTAGTTTCGCACTATCCATCATCTGAGCAAGGTTAAGAATATTGCAACTTGGTGATCAGTTGCGACCTCCCACTCCAAAAAGTAAATAAATAAAGATGGAAACTAAGAATCTCCCAAGTTTATACTGTATCTGTATATGTATATGTATCGTATGGTATTTAATATTGTTAATTTGCAGATACTCCTCCTTTCTTTTATTTTTTTTATTGCTGCTCCTGCTTTGCTAGCTCACTTCTCCATTTCGTTTATATATATATAGCGTGCATATATAAACACATCCTCACTAACGTCAGTTCCTGCATGAGATTCAGGGATTGTGCTTTCCAAAGAAAGTAGTTAAGGCCTCTACCTTACCTTTTACCTCACCCCTACTTCTTTCTTCTGCACTTGTGCTTCCCAAAGTCAAAAGCAGAACCAACATCAATGGCACTCAGCCACAGTACTTTGGCATTTGCCTTCGGCATGCTAGGTTGGATAAACGATATTAACTAATGCATGCATCACCACCATTCCCCCCTCCCCCACCTTCATATATATGAATGGAATATGTGTATGCCTGTCCAATCCCCATCTTTAACGGCTGTTGGTGGACTTTATTCCTTCCAAGATTAATTCCTTCCCTTTCATTTTGACAATTGTACTATTTTATACTACTATCATTTAATTCTTTCTCGCTATCCATCAATCATTCATCCTACCTTTCTCTCTTTTTCTTACTTTAATTTCCTATTATACAGAAAATTGAACAAATTTAATTTCTCTTATTATATTGGCCTGATTCATCCCAATCTATTTATAATTTTTACAATAAATCTTAACTCGTTCTCTTTTTACTTGTATGTTTGTCATTTTACAATGCATAATGCAATGTGCAAAGAAGCTTTGTTTACTTTAGTTTAAATCTAAATAGATATGTCATTTATTTTCTTGCTTTATTAGTCACTCGTAATCGCCTCAGTACCTTCTCTTTTCTATGATCATAAAATACATTTTAATTCTAAATTTTATCATAAACTACACCACACTTTTCATGCGTATGTCATGCATTCAACTTGTTCCTGGATTGGACGAAATAATTAACTATTTCTGTTTATGATGCGCAGGTAACGTCATTTCGTTCTTGGTATTCTTGGCTCCAATGTAAGTATATGCATGAACCCTTGTCGCTTACCCTCAATTAATGATACTTGAAAACAAAAAGGAAAGGATTTCGATTCGATTTAGCCACTGAATATACATTTACCTAAAATATTGCAGAACAACATTTTATCGAATATTCAGGAAGAAATCAACTGAGGGGTTTCAGTCACTGCCTTACCTGGTGGCATTGTTCAGTTCCATGCTTTGGTTGTACTATGCCTTACTCAAAAAAGACGCTGTTCTTCTCTTGACCATTAACTCGTTTGGATGTGTCATAGAGATCATCTACATCATCTTGTACATCACCTACGCGACCAGGGATGTTAGGGTACGATCCATCTATACACAGTAATTTCATGAAATTTAAATATGTATAATTTTTGTTGATTTAACAATTGAGCACATATTTTTGTAGGTTTCCTTTCTGATTTCTGGTATATATTGTTCATCATGCAGAACTTAACTTTAAAGCTATTTTTGGCAATGAATGTGGGGTCCTTCGTTCTGATCCTCTTAGTCACACATTTTGCTGTGCATGGTTCCCTCCGTGTCCAAGTCCTTGGATGGATATGTGTTTCCCTTTCGATTAGCGTCTTTGCAGCACCACTAAGCATTGTGGTATGTAAATACCTATTCATTAATTGTAGTAATAAATTTGATGCGTGCGTATTAATTGATTGTGTGGTGATTTGTTCCAAAGGCACAAGTGGTTCGGACAAAGAGTGTTGAGTTTATGCCTTTCAATCTGTCGTTCACCCTCACATTGAGTGCCGTAATGTGGTTTGGTTATGGTCTCTTTCTCAAGGACATATGCATCGCTGTAAGTATGGTTTTAGCAGCACGCAACGAATCATCTAACAATGACAACATTGGTTTTTATTTTTGTTGTGGCGTGTGTAGCTTCCAAATGTGCTTGGCTTTGCACTGGGATTAATTCAGATGCTGCTTTACGGCATTTACCGGAAGGTTGATAAAATGGAAAAGAAGGAACAGGTAGAGGCACTGAAAAGCGTTGTTACAGCTAGCGCTGGCCCTCTCGAAAGTGGTGAGGTGTTGGTTGAGGAGGAAAAGCAGAAAGAAACTACGGAGGAGAAGGAGGAAAGTGATGAACCTAACGATTGCAGGGTGTAATTGCATGCATTGTTGGTGGACACCCTCATGACCCTCACCCACCCCCACCCCTATCTTCTTTAAATCTTCTTAATTTAATCTAACCATGTCATTTCTCACCATAAATCTACTTCTCCTTCATGCTCATATAATTCATCTCCTAATTCTCGCACGTCCATGTTTCAAAATATTTATTATTTTTTTAACATCATTTCAATTTATATATCCTTCTAATCCATGAAGTAATTTTCATTTTATTCTCATATATTCTTTAATCAGCGAAAGATAATAATTTTCACGTATAAACAAAAAACAATTTAATCAAACATAATTATATTTTTTAACTTACAGAAAAAGATAATTAATCACAAAATAATGAGATAAACTACTTGTGACAATCATACATTTAATTAATTAGGTGTAAATTAGTCATGTTATCAGCTTAGTGTATATAGTACCACTTAAGTTTATATTAGTTAATATTAGAGTTGTCCATTATTTAAAAAAATTGAATTGGAAAATAGTTCTCTAAAATTAGACTGAACTTATTTACTTTAAATATTGAATCAAACTAAACAATTAATTAGTTCAGATAACAATAGTTTTATACTAAAAAAATTATCTGACTACTTCATACTTATTATTTAAAAAGTAAAAATAATTCAAATATCTTATATTTCAATTTATCTATTTAAAAAATAAAAATAATTAAAATACAAATAATTTAAATATTTTATATTTCAATTTATTAAAATTATTGAAATTTTCCAGCGTGGTTAGTTTTTTAAAACTAAACTTAATATGCTGTTCAATTTAGTTATAATAAAAACAGTTCTTCAAAATAGTTTTACCGAACACAGCTAATTAATACTAAGTGATTGGATTCTGTTTATTAATATTTCTTGCTTAAGATTTGATTGTGCAAACTAATAAAAAGTAATTTTTTATAATTTTCTTTATTTTTTTCTCTAATAATATCTTTTTACATTCTTTTTAAACAGAAAATCTCTGGTAATAACATAATCTTTTATTTTGAAAAAACACTGAAAAGCAACAAAATAATATAAGAACATATTTAGTATTAGTACTAAAATTAGAAGTGTTGGTTCTTGTAAGTAATACACCAGAATTCTTATTCCACTTTAAATATATTCGCTATGCGATATCATATTTAAGTAAGTAATAAGTTTTATTCTCATAGATAGTTCTTATAAGCACTCACATTGAAAATATTTTTTGTCTTATTTTTTCCGATTTTCCCTATTATGCATCATTCATTGTAAAAGTAATACTAAAATTTTAGAAACTCTTATTGTCACATGAACTCTACTACTTTTTTTACAAGACAGTTACTTTTTGTAAAACAATGAGTTAAACACTCTATATGTTCTTAATATATAGTAATAATAAAGCTTATATAAAGTTGTTAACTAAACATTCTCTTACGGCATGAGTTAAATGATGATTACACATTCTCTTTACTATTACTACTAATTAGGTGGTAACAACTATAGCCGATACTGTGATTATCATAAACACCTGGGAGAAGCACTTTATCTGTGCATGTTTACTGCAGCAATCTGCCAAACTTAAGGGTATTCCAACCAGAGACCAGGACTAGTTAAGGGAAATAATAAGTACAGTAAAGAAATAAGAGAAAACAGAGTGCCAAAAGGTTATGTTAGAAAAGATTTCGTAATGAGTTTCATACATGTTGCAGCTATTGCAAGTATTGGATGACAGGCAGATTCTGAACAAATTAGAACCTAATCTTTTGGCCTAAATTGGCTAGTCGAGTTACCCCAGGTAAGCTCCCCATTTTTTTTTCCACATTCCATGGCCTCAAGGTAGAAAATTTAGCAACCCAAGTTGTAAAATACTGAGCTGGGAAACTAAACCTTAGTTAGAACCATAACTGCCCTGCTGCAAACTTTGTTGTCTTTTTTGTCTCAAGTTCTCCCCCCACATCTTGGCTTCAGCCACAGCACGTTCTCTATCTAGATCTCTGTTTAACATTCTTGCAGTTTCTCGTGGGGAGTCATCTTTCTCGGATCCTTCCAAGTCCCATCTACGTCCAGATCCCCCAGCTTCATCATTTTTCAGTATTCTTCCACCTTTATCATCCCTGTTCCTTTTATCATCACTAGACCCCCTATAACCATGCCCAGCATTGTTGGGGTCATATGCCTGGTTGGCCAGATAAGAGAGGGCTGTCACCACATCTCCAATCAGAGGGCGTGTGGCTGCCGATTCTTGAATGCACATTGATGCCACAGCTAGAGCCTGGTAAAGACCCCGCATGGGAAACCGTCCCTGCAGCCTAGGATCAGCCAACTTTGAAAACTTCCTGCGGTCGTTAAAAAGTGGACGTGCCTGCACAAGCATACATATAAAACCACAATCACCACTCCATTTTAATTTACAAGAGTTTATGCATGCTGAACTAACTACAATGACAAGAGAGAGAAAAGAGCAAAACCCATGTGACAAGATTCTGCTCTCCATGGGGCTGGGTGCTGTCAATTGCTTTCCGGCCAGTAATAAGCTCTAAGAAGACAACCCCAAAGCTATATACATCAGACTTCACAGTCAGCTGTCCAGTCATAGCATACTCAGGAGCACAGTAACCATAAGTTCCCATGACTCGGGTAGAAACGTGTGATTTGTCACCAACAGGACCAAGCTTCGCAAGACCAAAGTCAGAAAGCTTAGGGTGGTATCCTTCGTCAAGTAATATGTTAGACGACTTGAAGTCTCTATAAATGACAGGAGGATTTGCCTTGTCATGCAGGTATTCTAATCCTTTTGCAGCACCGGCAGCTATTTTCATTCTAGTGTTCCAATCTAATGGTTCCTTATCGGGGGGAAGATCTGCACAGAGATCAATAAACAAAGTTAAACATCAACTGTAATTATGACGACTACATATTGCTTAAGAAGCAGTTTTCATATAGCATCCAATTTAAAAATATAAGTAATTTTCTATCAATAAATTACATGCTTATGAGTGTATAAATTATTTAAAATTTGGAATGCATGACATCATGATAATATTACATCATTCAGTGATTGAATTGACAAAAATTAATATTTGAAAAAAGTTACTAAAGGAGTAAGTTTGTCAAGTTTGACAATTGAGCTTTTGTGTATAATGATAGGATCAAATTTCACCAGGTACCAAACTTGTTAAATATCAAGTCCAATAACTTCGTAAAATTATCATGATGATTATGGATATAAGATTTGATACAATTTAGATATCTGTAGTGTAATACAATATTCTATTAGATTGATAAAATTTACTTTTTGATGAAAAGTTAATGCAGATGCATTTTACTAAGTTTGCCACATGTATAAGTATCATTTGATTATACATACATACAGAGATACATACACATATACACAAAGTCTATATATATATGTATATGTATATACTAAGATTATTTAACAGTTCATCAATTAAATTTATTTTAACATATACTATAAATTTACTTCTTGATGAAAAGTTAATGGAGATGCATTTTACTAAGCTTGACACAGGTAAGTATCATTTGATTATACATATATATGTATATATATTTGTTTATATATTGAAATTATTTAACAGTTCATCAATTAAAATTTATTTTAACGTACACTATATCTTTCAAAATGAGTAAATATAGGTCATAAGATTGCACACTTATAAATGTTCAATTTATTTAAAACCTGACATGCATGATCATTAAGATAATATCACATAATTTAACAGTAACATTTACCAAATTCATATTATAGAAAAAGTTATTAAGTGGAGTAATTTTATAACACTTACTCCGCTAGTAAGTATATATGTATGCGTAAAATCTTGAGCTCTTTAAATAAGATAAGCTTTTATTGTTCTACCATGTGCTTTGGCATCCTAAACTGTATATTAGGTTTTAAGATACTGTTTTGGGTAAAAAAAGTCTTTTGACTTTGATTTTTTTTTTAATCTGAAGTGTTTGTTTATGGAGCTCTGGGAATTCCTATTTTAGTTCTGCTCATTGTGTTATGCCACTTAGTGGAACTACTAACCCATTAAAGTGTTTGTGCTTATCACTCAATTGGCGTTACCATACTAAGACTAAGAAGAATACAATTAAGGAAAACCACAAGAAAACATCCCGATCATAGCTGATGATGATTTCATAAAGACGCTACAAGCTGAAGGTATGCTTATGCCATCTTATTGTTCAGAATTTTATAGTAATGAATGTTGGAAATTTTCTTAGGGAGAAGGTATATAAGAGAAAAGATGACACCACTTCCAACATAAAACCTTAAGGCTCAATGTCTCTGGGTCTTTGCTTTTCTTTTATACACCTCAACTTTATCATTTCTACTCAATGTGGAACTTTATGCCCACTCTCACACTTGAATACCTAACAATGAAATATAGAATGGAAATATAGAATGTAATATGAAGGAACCCTTAAAGTAATGAAATAAGAAAATCAGGAACTCATAACAGTAATCATATGTAAGAGAGACAATGCTTGGAACATAAAAATTAGGTGGACATAACATAACGAGCATGGATGTTTCCATGCCAGGGTGTAAAGGCCGCATACAAATTTTAATCATGATAATAGATTCACAAAGACAACAAAAAACCATTGCAAGAGTTAAAACCTCGAGAAAAATTCTATCAATTTAAGTAGATATGTAAGAAAACAGAAAAACAACATGCATTGCAGGGAATAGATGAACTTAGGCAGTATTGGCAGGGAGGAACAGCTCACTCACTACCTAGAAATGTCATTCTACAAGAGAAAGTCAAGTGTTTCAAAGAATACAGTCACAACAATCAAAATTTAATGTCATTGCAGTATTTTCTGCACAGCATTATTTATACTTTTATGCATCCCAAAACACATACAGTAGGTTTAAATTGTAATATCTGGCAATATCGGAAATGCTAAAATTGTAATAAATCTTAATATTTTTCTTTATTGTATTAGTATTGCATAAGGCTACACAAATACCGTTTAGAGTTCAAATAACGTATTAGCTATTGGTTTTGGTTTTCAGGGAACTTCTGAAAGAGAATTTCCAATTTTTTAATATCTGAGAAACATTAACCTAAAAGAATTTCAAATCAAAGAACGAGGAAGACAGAGCAAAACAACCATACCATGAAGGTGATCTTCCAATGATCCCAAAGGCATAAATTCATAAACAAGGAGGCGTTGTTCCCCATCCGCACAGTATCCGATGAGATTCACAAGGTTAGGGTGATGCAGAAGACTGAGCATGAGAACCTCTACAAGGAATTCCCGATTACCCTGTAGACCATTTTTGTCTAACTGTTTGACTGCAACAATCTGTAATGATCAGATGTTAGGTCTCACTAATCACTAAGGTCTCAACCTCATAAAAACTCTTGATTACTCTGCATTTAAAATCAAGTATTGTCGTGTTTGATAGAAAGGGGAGTTATAATTTGCATACAACTTTAGTGGTGTGAAAGGTAAACCATTTCAATTCCTGCAAAGAGAACCTAATGAAGTGTGGGCTCCAGCACACGACTGAAGGGGCAAATATTAGTAAGGGTATTGGGGAAAAATCATCACAAAATGAGGATCAGAACCAAGGCAGGGAGTGGTAAATGTTAAGATATCTGATCAAGAAGAAACATGAATTTAAATGTATGAACTAATATTTGTTGATCATCCCCCTAGGCATTCACAGGACAACAGCCAAATATTAACTTGTGCACATAACATAAGTATTTGGCAGCACACAGTAATAGTATTTCAGATTTAAACACAGATGATTCAACATGTAGAGGATAGCTACGGAATTAAGTTAATCAAAATAATCACAAAAACCATCTTTATTTCCCTATTTTATAACTAGGCCTTATCCACTTAGAATAGATGTAAGTATATAATGATATAGATCAGTCACCATGGCTCTCTGTATTACATTTTTGGGAATGATAAAAGCATTATTGTAAAATGATGGACCAAGGAAAATCAAACTCATTGGTCTTGGTGGAAGATGAAAAAAAGAGATAAGAAATAATTTTGATATTCTGGCAGCGGACAAGAACCGTTGATTCAAAGAAAGCACAGTGCTTGGTGATGATTAATGATGTTTCTTTCCCATCGGATGTGTGGAGAGAGTGAAAAGTAGTAACCGTACCTGACCAGTGGTTTCAAGCTTGCCTTTGTAGACCCTTCCAAAACCACCTTCCCCAACAAAGGAGTCTGGCCTAAAGTTTTTTGTTGCAGCAGCAAGTTCACGGAAAGAAAAAGTTTGAGCGGCAATTTGGACGGCGGGTCCATGGCCTTCCTTGGTGTTGGGAGGAGGCAATTCCCTTCTGGAACCTCCATTACTTCTGGACCGTAACTTGTCTGCTCCTGCAATTCCAAGTGCAACAGAAAGAATTGATTTGAGTGGTGTTGTGGATCCCCTAGAATTCACCAAATTACATAGGCAATTGATTTGATAGCAGGAAATGGAATGAAGAGAGAGAGAGAGTGAGGGAGTGAGAAGAGTAAGAGACTAACCAGAGGGCAATTTGGAAATCTGAGAAGGGAGAGATGGATTGGGATTGGGATTGGGATTGGAATTGGGTTGTGGGTGGGGGTGGTGGTGAGGGCGGAGGCCGTGATCCTCCCTGGAACTGGAACTGGAATCGAAACAGGAGAAGCAACCCATTTAATGTTTGAATCTGTGAAATTCAGAGTTAGCGATAGTGGTGCGAGGGAATCAAAACACAGAGCGAGAGTGAGTGTTAGAGTTTCTATTCTCTATTATTGTTTAATTTTATACAGAAACGCAGAGAGAGTAGCGTAGTAAAACAAATGGGTGAAGTCCACCAATCCAACCTTCCACAATCCGTCACATTATTATTCTTTCATCTTCCCATTATTACCACTCATCCCTTTTGTTATATTACTATATTATATTACCAACACATTCCAAACTAATTAATCCATCACACTCTTCCTAGCTCACCTCTCCTTCACACCACACTTCCATGGATTCACTCTTTAGTTACTGCTGCTGCACCCTTGGATCTACAATCCCAAAATATCAACATACAATCAAATTATACATTTTCCATTGCTTACATATTTCAATATTTATAAATAAAATTTTTGAAAACGATCAATATGAATAAACTATCAATATTAAATCTACTCCTTTTTAAAGGTCGGATTAATATGAAATTTGACTAAAACAAAATTTCAAATAAAAAGAATTGCAAAATAAATGCTTTAAAAATTTAAGTACATAAAACGTTTATGAAAGAGGAGCTCTACAAAGAATTCTTTCTCTCATAGTAAAATCTTCTTTTTTTCTATGTTCATAAAGTGAGTGTTTGCTTAATATGGAATGTCTTGTTGAGTGAAAAATGACACAATAAATTTAAAAGTTTTTGTGAGTCTTTGCGACATTATCATCTCATTTAATAAGATCAAAAGTTAAAATTATCTTCTTTGTATATTATTTGTTGAGTGAGTAAACTCTTAAGCTAACTTCCGTTTTTTTGTCAAGTCCTTAAACTCTTATTTCTCATTAAAAATATAGAAAAAAAATAGTAACCTATTTAATTATAAGCAGATAAATTATGTGACTACTAATTTGCAAAAAGAAAGAGTATTCCGTAAATATAAATAAAAAGATTATAAATATGATAATATACGTAATTACCACTCTCATCATTATATATACTTATTAACTCCACCTTAAAATTAAATGTTTATTTATAATTTGACTTATTATGATCTATGTCAATAAGGAGAAAAAAAGTTTAACAACATTTTTGTAAAGAAAAGGTTGCAGGTGTAGGAAAATTTTATTGATATAATTTTTTAATATTGCAGTGATGTTATTAAAAAATGAAATGGCATTGACTTAAAATTGTGGCGATATTAAATATTTAATAAATGAAAGTTTGGTGAGTATCAGATATGCATTGGTGTAGAGATGAAAAAGATTAAGGAAAGGTGTATGTGAAAAGTATATTGACAGAGAAGAATATTAGGAATAGAATAAAATAGGATGAAAGATTGAAGTGGGGAGTGAAGAGAGAGAGAGAGAGAGAGAGAGAGAGAGAGAGAGAGAGAGAGAGAGAGAGAGAGAGAGAGAGAGAGAGAGAGAGAGAGAGAAAGATACATTAGATTGTAATAGGAAGAGAAGGCAGAGAAATTGAATGGAAGAAGAATGTGGTGCAGAGAAAGTGGACCCTCAATGTGAGTGCAGGCAATAAATATAATAATTGAAGGAAAGAAATTGTAGCGTTGACAAACACATAGGTATGAGCAATGGGAACAGCAGAGAGAGAGAGAAAATAGTATATAGGTGGGTGCTGGTGCTGCTGTGACCTCTCCATCCCTCCACGCACGCACACACATGAGCAACACAATGAGCCCAAGGAGTAAGGCCATGTTTTATTTGGTTTACGACAGGGGTTGACTTGGATCGATCTCTTCTTCCCATCTTTGCCTCGTTAATTAACTGCTGCATATACCTAGTATTTATTGTATGTTCAATGGATTTGGAGATTACCAGAAAGAAGAAGGTGGGAAAAGGGCTCATCACCAAAACATGGGAGCGATGCAAGTCCATAGGACGAGGTAAGAGCAGCAAGACCATGATGATGATGATGATGAGGAGGAGCAAATCCTGGCCAAACAAAACCACCAGGAGCAGTGTGGGTGTGGCCCCCGAAGGTTGTTTCTCCGTCTACGTTGGACCCCAAATGCAGAGGTTCGTCGTCAAGACCGAGTACGCTAACCACCCTTTGTTCAAGATGCTGCTGGAAGAAGCAGAATCTGAGTATGGGTACAGCAGCCAGGGTCCTTTGGCCCTTCCCTGCCACGTTGATATCTTCTACAAGGTCTTGATGGAAATGGAATATTCTCAGGAAGAAGAACGACACCAAAAGAAACAAAGCCGTAAAGCTGCTGCCGCTGCCGCCTGTGCCTGTCTTAACCGCTCTCCCTCCGCCTATCGTCTTCTTCGCTCTTCCTCCACCAAACCATAAACCTCTTCTCATCTTACCTTCCTCTACTCCTGTTCCTCATCAATATATATCATACTGTAATCTACCATCCCTTCAATCTTTTCCCTTTCTTTCCTTTCTGCAATATATTTACGTACCATGTACCATGTATCATGTATATCTATATCTATATCTATCTATCCATCTATCTATCTTTCTTCATTTCCATCTTCTCCTTCTCCCTGCTGTTCCTCCTCACAATACGGCTGTCCTTGTTTAATTTTTGTTAGTAGAAAGTACTTATTTTAATTTAAAAATTCAAGTTAAAAAAATTAAAATCAACTTAAAACTAGTTTATCCGAATAAACTCATGCTCAGAACTAATGGTGAGAATATAGAAGAGAGTTTTATGTTATTATATCAAATTATTCTTTCTCCCAGTAGCAACATTTTTCATTTTAATATCACCTACATCTTATCTTAGTCTTCCACACGCACTCTTTCACCATTTGCACATCCATCTTTTTCTTTTACTTTTACTTTTACTTTTACTTTATGTTTAGCGCTCTCTTTTACTCTCAAGTCTTCATTTTCATACCTTCTGTTTTCATTTTGTTTTAATTCCAAGTGTTTTCTTTTGTTTTCTTATCATTCTTTTCGTGTTTTTTCAACTCTTTTTTAGGTCAATTTTAAATGCAATCTCTACTTTGTTGTTGTATGCTTATTGGAGATTTTTGGTTCTTTCCATATTTTAATCCAATTTTATATTAAAATTATTATAATTTAATTTAAATCTTTCTATTGTATTCAAATATAAATAACAAATTTTGTTTTTTTATTTACCATATAGTTATACTTATTTTTTGGTTATATTGTTTTTAATTTAAAAAAGGAAGTCAGTTAAATTAGTGTAATAATTTTAACTTTAAATATAATATTAATTTTTAATAATAATAACAATACTAAGTTGAAAACCCTTTCACTTCTTACTAGGAATTTGTTCTATTAGGAGTTTCAAATAACAACATTATTAGAGTTGTTATTGTCTAACAAAATTTGAATATTAATATCTTTGATGAATCTTTAAATCTTATGGTGTTTAAGTCTGAAGAACCTTTCAAAACATTGCAAGTAAAACATCTATTGTAACATATTCATTTTGAGTGAGTTTGAATAAGGTAGATCAAGGACATTCAAAGACTCACGTCCAAATTCCAATTCCAAGACCTGAGTGAGACTGACCCATGATAAGAAAGGATTTGTCTTCTGCATCATTTGAAACCAAGACATCATCATATCATCTCTTTCTCTATGTGAATTGAGACGATTATCAATAGTTGTATGGAAAATGAAATGAATTTGATTTGCTAAACTCGATTACTATTATATTGACAAGATATATTTAGATTGTACATATGAGATAAATGTCTTAATTGATCAAATTTTTAAA
Source organism: Lablab purpureus (assembly GCA_030347555.1). Lineage (NCBI taxonomy): Eukaryota > Viridiplantae > Streptophyta > Magnoliopsida > Fabales > Fabaceae > Lablab > Lablab purpureus. Next base: position 23,088,534 of record CM059254.1, read on the forward strand.
TAATTTTACACTAAGTAATGTATTTTGTTTTGTAATATAATTATGTTTTTATCATTTAAAACATCATAATATTATCTAAAAAAACTTTTTTAAGTGGGATGGAAAGAAAAGTGAAATTTAATTATAAATAAGAGATGAATAGATTCTGGTAAAGAAGGATGCAAGAATTGTGGGAAAGAATTTGAAGAGAGGAAAAATTGTAGTTATAACATGATTCAATTAAAAAATAAAAAAATAAATAAAAAAGAGGTTTTTGTATCTTTTACTAAGTTGATTGAGTGGATAATGCAACTGATGAGGGTCATAATTACGATAGTGATAGTGAAGATGTGAATGAAAAAGAAACAAAATGTGAGCACTTCAATTGTGAATGCAAATATGAAATAACAAGACTTTTGCAAACATGTTATAACTTTGATTGGATCAACACTGTTCCTCCTAGTGATCTCAAATGCTTATTATATATGGCTCTTAAGATCTTTTTTGCTGTTTAAGTTGTTATCTTTGTCATAGTTTGGTGATTAACACTTTGAATATTTATGAGCTTGACGTGACTTTGAGATTGTCATATTAGAATAAATAATTTTAATGTTATTTTAAAAGTAGTGATAGTTAGATTTATATTATATATGATCTGCAGGATGAAAGATAGCATCAAGCATGAAGGGTGTGTTGGGCGGTGGCACAGAGGTAACAAGGTCAAATTCATTTTGTACTTTTCTGAAGCTTTTGACGTATAAAAATTAATACAATAATCGTAATAATGTTATTTAGTTTCGCACCAAAACAATTACGTGGAGGCATCAAGCACATTTTAATAATGCATTTTTTATTTTATTTTATTTTAACAGGAGGCATCAGGCACAAACGGTTGACTTCTTGAGAGTTTAATTATGATTATCTTGAAAAGTTTAAGTGTGAAGTTTAATACTTTAAAATTTAGAGGTGAACATGAATAAAATAAGAATAAACTTTCACAAATTTATTGTATTAATACTTTAGATTAAGAATGGTATCAACATCTTTTATATCGACTCTAACTCATAATTCATTGAGTTTATTGAGATATTTTGCAAAACCGATTGAAAAAAACTCAACAATTATCGAACTTCAATTTTACACCATTTCTCACGTTACACTTCATTTTCATACCATTTCTCACACTCACAATTAAGATGTTTTCACAATCATATTTTTTATAAAGAAAATCACTTCATAACTTCTTTTAATAATAAATTATTCAATAAAAACTTAATTAAAATAGTATAAAATGATATATTGTCTATATTTCATAACTATGGGAGAATAGTCTATTTTTTCATTAAAATAACTTATCATTAGTGACTATTTTTCTTATCATTTGTTAAACTTCAAGTAAATTTTAAATTCATAGAATATAAAAATATGTGTTGAATATTTGGAATTATATAAAAAATATGTATAATTAATATATTACAAGGTTAATCACTTGAAAGAGTACGTTCTAATAAAATATATTTAAAATTAGTTAATATAAAAGACAAATGAGCTTTATTAAAGAATTGTAAATAATATTTTAAATATAATATAACCAACATGCATTCAAGTTATACAAACCAAAACAATCTTTGACTAATAATTATTTATTTTATGTGATGTATGAGATTTGGGAATATTTAAAATATGCGTAGTTGCATAAAGCATAATAGTGAGTGTGTGTTGAATAATTTAAACAGAAGGAGGCTAAGATTAAGATTAAGATTAAGATAAAGATTGAGGATAGTAGTTAATATATAGTTGTTATTTTATTATTAAGATGAGATTATAAAACGTGCAATGATGTAAATGTCCATTAATTTATGCTTCTTCTTGCCACTCAACATCCCACCTGGACATTAATTGTTTCCATCACTTCATCCTCAATACTCTTTTTAAATTATAAATACTAATTTCGATGTATGGATAATTTTATTTCTCTAATTTTTAATTCTTCCATTTTCACGTCTCATTTTTACTTACATAATTTTTATTCATCCGTTAAGGTCATGTTCAATGTTGTCGAACTGGAGGAGTGTTGACTCGTGATATTTCATTTTTAATTGCTTAATTTAATTTTTTATATTTTTTAAATTGTAAGACTTTGATCTCTATATTAATTGCCAAAAATTTAATTGAATCCATGACTCAATACTGTAGTAGAAAAGCAATAACATCAACTTTAAAACATGGGAAAAATACTATTAATTGTATATAGAGTTGTTAAGAGAGTTTTGAAATGTAAATACTAGTATGTCTGGTATTTCTCTTTTATGTAAATAATAAATATTGATGGATACCAAATATTTAATACGGACTTATAAATATGTTTTATTTAGAGTTATTCGCAAAGATTTTAAGGATTATTGAAACAAATTGAAAAAAAAAATAGTTCTATACATATTTTTTTTTCACACTTATTACACGCACACACTCTTTACTTGATAATATCTTCACTTTCCCCAAGTTACTAATTGAAGTGGAACCTCAGCACTCACTCATTAGTTTTTAACCCTATACTATAATCACCTATGCAATGCAACAATGCAACAATATATGTATGTGGTGCTCATTTCAAAACTCCTAATCAATCATATGCCCAGGTATGTATGTTTTTCAAGTTGGAAACTTCATGGGATCTACCAAATTCAATGAGTTTATAAATCCATATCCTAGATAATGATAGGAGATTGTGCCTTAAAAAAGAAACTAAAAAACTTAAAAGGAAAACACAAAGTTAAGTGAAGAGAAATTTTGGAATGGGTGTATGTATAATGAATCCTTAAAGAAGGATGAACCAAATTTTCATGTAGAAATTATGGTTATAGACTACACAAATAATCACATGTTGATTGCCAAATTTGAGAAGAAAGAGATTAAGATGGACTAATATTTTTGAAGTCAACATATAAATATAGTAAAATAAAGAACAAAAATTTTATTGTTCACCACAAAAAGATGTAGTTATAAAGGTTGCATGGACAAATGTAATACAAATTGTCATTGATAACGTAGTTGTGTATATGTAACATGTTTGCTTATAAAATAAAAATTTCCTTCAATCTATTGGACTCCTTATGTAGTGCATGCCTTGAATCTTACATTAAAAAATATTTGTGCGAAAAAAAATATTGAAAGAAAATAGTGATACTTGCCACATTGTTCTTGAATTATACAAATTGTAGATAATGTTACCTTTTTTAAAATGTATGGTGGGATTCTCTATGATACTATGAATATTCAATAACTTCAACTTATGCAAGTTACTTCGACAATATTTGTTTCAACCATATTCATGATCAAGAAGGTTTAAAAGTTTGGAAAAAGAACTTGATGAGATGGTTATTAGTAATGAATGATCTTATCATAAAAAAATGATATGTTGATGTTGATTCTTTAAGAATAAAGATAAAATAGATGTAAAATCATAGTTGATTGTTAATAGAGCTTATGCACCAACAATTCATAAAATAAAACTTAAATTACTAAAAAATCATGTTCTTTTTCTTGTTCTAAAAGAAATTGGAGTAGGTGTTCCTTGTACATTCTCTCAAAAGAAATAAGATATAAATGATTTAGTATTTATCCATAACAATCTTCGTTTTCATTTAGGAAATTTTTCAAAAAATAACAAAGAGAAAACTAAATTGTGAAACATTAAAGAAAATGATTTTTCTTAGATAACAACGAGATTCTTGAAATTCGTAATCTTACTCAACAAAATTTAAAAGATGTATTTTTTCAATAATGATTACTAAACATATACTTTATATAAATTTTTCTTTTGCTAGACTTTTCATAATTATTTCTCTTGACTTCTGAAATTATGACATTTTAACATACTTATAATCATATGAATATATTATATATACACATATATACTATCTGTCCGGTGTCTTGTATCTTTTAATTTAGATGTATCTCCGTATTTGTGTTGGATTCGTATTTGTGCCCGTTGTTCATAGTATGCAGTATGTTGGTGGTTTCACTAATAGGGATATTAGGTGCAGATGTCTGGAATGTATCTGCAATGCTGAAGCAGCTCGGAAAAAAAATGGAGTTGGGTGGATATTTGTTGGATAAGGTGCTTTATGCAAAGGAGGACAACAGTGGTGGTGTATGCTGTTTTCGTAAAGTGCAGAGCAGCAACTTTTCTGATGCAACTGTCATATTTTTTGCGGATCAAAGGCAGTACATTCTGATACATATGAAGAACTGTGTCTGCAGTGTTTTTGGCTCGTAACCTGAACTACCTTACAAATTCTCTGTCCATACAAATCTGTGGCAGGGGATTATCTTAGGTAGGGGAAGGTGTAGTGGTGGTACCTCAATAAATCTAACGGCGCATTATATCATATCACATCTAAAGTAGTAGCCTTGGCCTTGTTAAGGAAGACCTTACATCATATCATATCATATTATTCCGACTCAACACACAACTTTCTTTCTATGGGCATTGCCTCCTGGTCTCATGTCTCATGCCTTTGCTTGTTCTTGCTCTCTGTGCAATTCATTATATCTTAATATTAAATTAACGTCTCTGGCTCAAAGTAATATATTCAACATTACGAGATGTACAATCAATATAGTTAGTTACTTTGCCTGGAAAATTACAAACACCTCCATTTTTGTTTTTCAGTTATTGAAACGAAAATTTAGAAGAATGAACCACGACATTATACCTTTACATGGATTAATTAAACAAAGCAGGGCATCAAGTTACTACACTAGGAACCAACATGTCTTGATTGAAGTAAAATCCTACGATCCCTTTTCTGTGATCAGTCCACATATTATTCTCGTTGTGACCTGCTTCACTTTTGACTCAATAGCACAGCACAGCATTGCATACACGTGAGCTGGAAAAGGCAACACCGACGGGGGTTGTGATACCACCCAATAAAGTTTAATTACTGAATTGCGCTGTAGTTTCTATTTCATGTTCTTCTTCACCGCCGAATCACGTGTTTCCATACAAATGTAATTATGACAAGAATAAATAAAGAAAATTAAAAAGTATTGCAATGTAGCAAGTTCTATGGAGTTTGGTGTTGTGGTATATTAGGAGGAGGTGAGGGAGGAATATGAGGGATCCAAGTGGAGGGATCCCCTAAATTAAAAGCAGGTGGAGGTGGTGGAGTATGAGAAAGGGAAGGGATGGGAGGTAGCCAAGTTGTAGGGTCATGTAAATTGAATGGAGGGGGGGAAAAGGCAGATGGGGTTGGAGGATATTGTGGGAAAGGGAAAGGCAGAGATGGAATTGGTGGTGAGGTTGGGAATGGCAGTGGAGGGAAGGGTAAGGATGGAAAAGGTGGGAGGGGAAGGAATGGTAGCTGTGGCCAAGGGAAGAAGAACTCTGAGGGGTTGAGAGAGTTTTCTAATGACAGTTGCTCATTCTGATGTCCACACAAGGTAGTGTTCTTCTGAGGTGGCTTGTAACTGAGACCACTCAAGGTGTACACACACAGGTTATCTTGTTTTGATTTGACTGATATCTCGCGTGTTGTGCTCTTGAGAAAGGGAACATTGCAAGTGGAAGTGGAGCTACTTATCAAAGATGCCTGGCAGAGCGACACAATTGCTGAACCATCCATGCAGTTAACTCCATCCACTGATGGTATCTCCAACTTGTACACTCCGTATTGGTCTGTGGTTCTGTTCACTGAGAAGCTTATCTGCTCGCTAGTTTTTGGTGAGGTCGCTCTAAATCTGCACTGTATGTGAACTTCAACACCTGATTAATTAATTAGAACAAATCAATGAAACAGCGCACTGCAAAATTAAAACGCATGAACCATTCATCTACTGCTCTGATTAATTAAGTTCCTTACCTTGCAAGAAGTAGCTTTGTTTAGAGAAAGTGCTGGTGGAGCAGGTATCACAGTAAACAGCTCCCACTACACTGATATGAGAGATAATTGGAGTTGGAGACTGAGCAATGAGCACAAAAGGGGAAGTGAAGAGAGATGTGACAAAAAGAAGAAGAAAAATAAGAAATTGATCCATGGATGAAAACAGAAGAGTGAAGGCGAAGAAGGTTCTACAAAATTACAACATTTGGAATTGTATGATGATTGGAAGAGGGAAGGGAGGGGGAACAATATTTTATAGTGAGCGAGTGTGTGGTGTCTGCATAGAAGGAACCCGTGAGTGTGTAGTGGTAGGACCAAGAGCAATAAGAGAGTTGAAATTTTTAATGTGTTCACTACAAACAAAGACATGTGAAGATGTTGTTGGCAGAATATGGGTGGCAAAGAAGCAGGGGTTTGGAGAGGTGATTGTACCAAAAGAGATCGAAACTCTTTTATTGTTAGCAACAAAATGCGCTACGTCAAATATTTTACTCCATCCAAACTTTTCTACCACTCACACTCAGACCTGATTGCAAAGAACAACGTGGAGAGTCAAGTAAATTGGAAATATTAACTTCCTCAAAACATGTGTTGTGTGGTCTGTCTTCAAATCATTGGGGATGGAATGGGGATTTAAGAACAATGAGCACCATTTGATCACTAGGAAAACGGATAACTTGTCTTGTTCTAAATTTGACCATTTGATCCAAACCAGAAGCAACTAATTAATTTCGGTTATCAGGTGGGATTAACCAAGGTTTTTAAATTAATGGAATGCGTGTCAATGAAATCTCATTAGTTATTCATAATTAATTTGTGTGCCATATTTGAATTATAAAATATGAAGAGTAAAAATTAATGCATAAATAGAAACTAGAACTTCTTAAAAAGAAAATAAATTTATGGATAAAATAATGTATTCAGTGTCTATAAAAAAAAAATCAATTGTTGAGGGATCTTTGGAAATAAAAAATTAAGTTCCTTGGTTTAGCCATTTAGGATAGCTTTGTTGAAGTTCTTTTCATCAAAGTAGACCCAGTAGGCCGAAATGTGATTTTCCCCAATCAAAATGTTTAATTTCATCAACAATAACTCGTTTACCTTTTCAATTTTCGAGAATACTCTGCCATAAAAATCAAATGGGCAAATACAGGACTTGATTTTCTAGTTTTAACGAGACTTTCATCTTATTTCTCAAAAATCATCAGGCAAATTGTTTGGAAGTTCCATTTTTTAAATTAATAAAACACAAATAATAATTAACTAACTTAGCAGATAAGTGAATATTAATGATCGCAATTCCTATGATATTCCTTCGTTCAATCTTTACTTTAGTTCAGTATAAATAAAATTTTAAAAAAATAGTAAAGCAACAATTCTTCTAAGGTTAAAAAGATTAGACTGCAGTGATTACTTTGTAATTAGTTTTAAATTATTTTTCGTGCTTAGTAATGAGGTTTAACTCCTTAGCCTTAGAGGTCAACGCATACAAAAAAGATTACTAGAGCATGGGATAAATGAGTTATGCTATTCACACACGAATTCGTAGACACTAATTTTATCTAAAGCTGACCATTATCTTTTTCGTAAATAGACATAGCTATGGGACAGTAATTTGAATAGAAGCAGTGTGATTGTCAAGAGAAGTGACTAACCTTTAGATAAAGAGGAAACTTCATTCTCTCATCTCAACAACTAAGGGCTGCTAAACATAATTTAAGCTGAATCAAGTTACACCACACTTAAACTTATCACAGAAATATAATATTCTTTATCGGCTCCAGATTAATTAGACCAAGGCACGCTAGAAAGGGGTCTGCCCAGGTGACTATATACAGTTTTGAAACCTGGTATAACTTTTAAACATAAAAACATTTTATAATTATAAAACTCCTCTTGTAAACATTTATAATGTAAATAGCTTTTTCTAAGATATTCCTTAATTGCACAACAAAAAGTATAGTTCTATTATTATTGGATTATAATACCATTGAATTTGGGGGGCTTAAAAAGTATAAATTCTTCAAAATGTCCGTTGTAACGGTGTAATATTCCCCTTATCATTTGACGGTATTACCGTGATAAGTGAAATAGCCGTCATCTTTTAATTACGCTTCATTTTCAGTTTCGGTGTTCACACAAGTGAAATATCATAACCAAACTACTAAAAAAGTAAATAATATACTATTTTTCTATCTCATTTGTACTTGTAAAGGTATGTCATTTCAATTGGGTTCAAAATTGTAAATGGATAGATTTTTGGGAGAATATAACTAGTAAAAAGAATTTAAAATTACCGTGATAATGTAGCCCATCTAACCTCGTGAATGCGTTTGCCTAGTTTTAGTTTTGACGAGGAAATGACAGACAACTGAACAAGAAATGAGAAATGATTATTAGAATCGGTTCAATTATGTACCACTATGGCAGTTAGAAAGGTGAAAGAAGTTCAATGGCATCGCCGGAGGCGATATGGTGGTTAATTTTTTATACCTACTTTTCCATCTGTTTATCATTCCTTTTACAAGTAAACTATGAAGCAGTCATAATCGTAAAATGCACTCAATCAATAATACAGAAGATAGTTACGGAGCCTGTACTGTACACCAGCCGTCTTTCCTAACCTAAGCATTCATTCCATATCATTGAGCTGCTGAGAACATTTCCAAATTTGCAGTTCAAATTCTTCAATCCTCAAGTGATGAATTAATTATGTAATCATTTAAACTTCAGAACGCTCTGTTGACAATGATGGGTCTGTGCCATAATTCCAAAGGCCCTTCAACTCACCTCTTATACATCCCAATATGACAGTGACACCTATTCATTTAATTAGACAACAATTGGAATCAGATAGATCCAACTTAAACGTCGAGAGCTACGCATCTAATTCAGCACAAAACTAGTTACCTAGCGTACAAGGAACAAGGTAGAGAAGAGCAGGCTGTCCATTTCCGTTCATCAGATATAGCCCCAAATATGTGAAAACGAGGCCTAAAACAGAAAAGGATAATCTGTCACGATATAGAAGCATTGAAACGAGATTGTGATATGACAAATAAATTTGGATCTTCAGCATTCCTAACTTATTTTAGATTCCTTGTGATTGAGGAAACATGTGCCAGTTATTTCAGGTCTGCTTCAGTTTTCAAGCAGTGTATGACATACCCTAAATTCTGAACTCTAATCAAACAACACTTTAATAAATCCTAGAAATACTTGATCTCTAATAGAATGTAGTCGAGTAAAACTGAAGCAACTTAGTTTTAGCCAGAGTTCTGATAAAAACTAACGAGTGTTTCACTATAAGCATGAAACAAAAGAACTTACCAATGCCATAGCCAATTACCAGCCAAAGAAAATATCCATTTGATGCTCCCCTACCATTGTCTTTGTCAAATCTATGACAACCAAAATACAGAATAAATATGTTAAAACAGAGTATTTTTTTTTCTATGAAGTACATAAATAAATAAGTCACCTAATGCAAATTTTATAAAGAAAAGAATTCTCTAAGAGACATCAGCTCATTAGGAATATGCATGAAACACAATCCAAAGGACAGGAGGGTTGCAAAGTCATGAAATTTGATAGGATTTTACTCCTGAGCAGGTGTGACATTCTGCCCATGTTTGATACAAGTGAATATTATTAATCCCAAAAACCCGAAGCAACACAATCAAACTGCCCATATAACATCATCATAGTATAAAAAAAATCTTCAGTTAATTTCGAGTAATATCAAAATGAATTTTCCGATGTTTTGCAAGTCCAAGAAAGCCACAGCATGCACATAAATTGGACTAAGCTTGTTACAAACGGAGTTTGTTCTGTTCCCTTTCAGGATATTGGTAAAGATGTTTTTGTACATAGGTCAAAAGTTTGCATGTATTAAGCGATGATAAGATCTAACTGAATATTCTTGCATAAAAAGTGGCAGTAATGTGTTTTCATGAAGTACAGCATTAGATTTTGATATCCATAACTATCATGCGGTGTCATAGGCAGGCAGAGTGCAATCAAATTGCAAATATCAAGTTTGTAATTCACTGAATACAAGTTCAAAAGCCTACGATTCACTCAACCAAACAGTAGCTTCCCCTGTGGAATGCAAATAGAACGAACAATTACAAAACTATGAAACATCGTAATTACTCAATAAATATCCATTATTCTTTGGTTTCTGTTTTATGTCGTAGCAAAAATAGATCGTATTCATTCAAATGTACATCTTCAATTTTGTAAATCTTGCATTTGTATATGATGTTGACTAAATAAGGAATTCAGTACCTATGAGCAAAGGAAATAAGCAACCCAGGGAAGAGAATATCTCCAAACCCAATCATGTCATAACCTCCCCAGGGATCAAAAAGACGAGGAAATCTCAAAAGCATTGGAATTGCCTCTCCACCTGCCTTATCACCTCGAGCAACCTAGAAATTAAAGCCCTCGTAAGAGTATAAAAAATTTATAAAACACCAGAATCACCTCTTTCTTTTTAATAAAGAAACACTAGAGAGAGAAAACAGTCCCTCTGAAAAATAATACAAGTGTTCATAGGGTAGCTAATTTATTGTTTACTATATGTATCTGTGTTAGTCAACTTTTGTATGTTTCCACCATTTATAGTGATAACTTGTACCAAAGGCTGTGTGTAAACTTGTACTGAAGGTTATATGCGGCCCCCATTTTTAGTTTTAAATAATACTTAAAAATATGGTGATACTAGTACCATTCGAAGAGAATAACCATTTTCGCTATATCCTCTCTTTCTATACCGTAATATAATAAGTTTAACCCATTTCAGCAGTACACTTCCCTTTTGTTTATTACTCGACATGCTAAATCTTTTGCAGTGTACCCTTCCTTTTGCTGCTAGCCTGCGAGTGCTAGATCTGTACAATCCCAATGTCTGTTGAAGCAGAAGCACATGAGCGCAGAACAAGAACAAAAAAAATATAAGAGATGTTACAACTCCAAAATTGCAGCCCAAATCAGTTGCCTAACTCACCATCATGTACCACCCATCTACCACTTCCCTCCATTCATGCTCCAGCACATAAGCATGTGTCACCTCTGGCAAGGTTTCGTCCATCCAAAGAATATCCACACAAACCAATTACTTTCCCAAAAGTACATCCTATTTTCTTGCCCATATTGAATCTGAACACTTTAGTGCAAGCTCCAGAATTTCCTTCCAAAGCCCCCAATTCGAAAAGCACCATAATGCCAAATAGAAAAACAATTAAGCATAGATAAGTTCTGTGAATTTAGGTTTTAACCGAATCACCCCTAAATTCCATGTTCAAAGTTATGTGAATATATATATGTGTGTGTGTGTGCGTGTGTAGAGAGAGAGAGATTAATCAGCTAATGGTCGATGTATTTTTCTGTTCAGACTTTGTTCTCTTGATATGCTTCGGAAGATGATCTATCCTCTAACTTCATGCTTCTACTTTCTCTTCTTCCTTTCCACTAAACTTTTCTTTTTATCAAATAAAAGAAAATAAGTACTATAATACTCTACCTTTAACGATGCTAACATAACTGAGACAATATAAGTAAAAGTACTATAGTCGTACTAGGAAAGTAAATACTTACTGCAATCATAACACTCTCGTGGAATATCACTGGAGATATGAATACCCAAAAAATGTCGTAGACAAAGGCACAACAAAGGAGTACAGTTGCAACCTATTATATCATGCATAAGAAGCCATTAGATCCGTTTTGATATACGTAACAAATTGATTGTAGAGATAAAGAATCCATTTAGGTACCTTAATATTAGGTAATCGAGCCAACTGCAACACTGTTATCATCAAACAGATGCCCTGTGAATAACAAAAGAATAATTCAAGTGAATACCACACCCATGAAAGATCAGACAACTTATCATCAGCTAATGATTTCAAATATTTGGCTCGTATGTGAAGATTTAAACACATACATTATTTAATGATTTGACAAAAACTAATAATAAAGGTGATAGTAAAAATATTTATAGTTTATGAACTACGAACCACTAGGATAGTTAACTATGGTAAAAAAATGGCCAATGGATAGCTGCTTGTTAACATAATAAACTACTTGATAGTTACCCCATTCCTAAACTAGAGAACTTGTTATACCAAGAATATCTGTTTTTTTTCTTGTAATTTCTCTAACATAAATACATATGGATGCGGCAGTACGTGTGCGTAGTTATTTCAGCATATCTATGTATATATTGAAGTGAATTAAGTTAAATATATACAAAAAAAGTGAAATAGGAACTGTCCACAAATAAACACTAAGAAAGACAGAGACTTAAAGCCATTGCAACTTCTGCTGTGGTTCTCCATACAAAGTTCGCGATTTCCAAAGACAGTCAGCATTCATGGACAACTTTTGAGAAAAAAGGAAATTTCTTATTCTAAGCATCTCCAACAATATAAGATTGAATTTAGAGGCTGAAATAATAATACAAAGACCTGTCTTGCAGATACTAATATCTGAAACTTACAAGGATATCTTGGCCAATCCATGAATATGATTCCTGTCGCGTAGCAGCCCAGAAAATTGCAAACGCCACACAGAATAACAATACCACCAGTGAGAAAAAAGAAATCTCCCCGAACAGAGGTAAGCTCACTGTCTTCTGACCAAAATTTTGGCATTTTCTGCTCATTCAAATTAAAATAAAAACAGAAATTAATAGAAACCATGGCATACGGAGAACACTGAGCACATATTCAGGCCATTACAAAGAGACGTTGGTTGTACCTTCTAGCGAGGCTTACAATACAATTGTGCATACCCTGAAAATGAAAAAAAAAATTCACTTACAGAGGAACATTATAGCTTTAGATTCTGTATGTTGACGACAAAATGCATGCTTGTATTAGTGCTCCTAAATTCTTTATCTCAAGAGACTCACTCTCTTCCTTTTTTTTCTCTTACCTTTTTATTATAACTTGTGTATGTAATCAACAAAACTAATGCAGTATAATCTGATTGGAGCATGTGTCAAATACTCACGGAATTCAGAACCAATACCTCCTTGTCATGCACACCACGAAATATGATTTTTTGCTAGTTAGCAAGAGCACTAGACTACAGGAAAAATCCATGGAAATGAGCTACGTTACCTCAATACCACCGATGCAGAAAAGTACAATCAGCAACCAGACAAACCAAGATGACATGAAGAAGAACAATAGCACAAGAAAGGTAGATGCTGCTATGACAAATATGATGGCGCCCTTTGAATCAATATTAACAATTTCCTTGTCAAAATCATCTCTCGCTGTTTCAGCATTTGAAGATTCCTAGCAAAAGAAAAGAAACATATAGGTACAAATTAATACACTTGAACATGAGTTAAATGTAAACATGAGAACAAAATTATCAGTAAGCAAAAAGGAAGGAAAAAGGCACACTCCTGTACTCCATGGTAAAATTCATAGAAGATAGGTGGTATTATTTATTCCCAGCAATACTATAATGAGGAATGCTATCTTGGGTAAATCAAACTAAACATGTTTGGATAGAGTTTAACATTTATGGGAATGTTTACAAAAACTCAACTAGTAAAAGTACAAAACAAAAATGGGAATGGAAGTTAATGGTAATGGTGTGTGTATGATAAGTCGAAACTTCCAAGATTTGCCAAGGGAATGAATGTACCCACCTATTAGGACTCAAGCACAATACAAGAGTCCAACCCAAAAAAGACTAATCCATTAGGTGAAAAATCTCAAAGCTTAGGTACCACATCAAGTAGTTTATTACTCAATATGGAACTCCTAACATTGTCACCTCCTTTAAGGGCCAATGTCCACGATGGTTTTCACTCTATTGACACTGATCCGATGGTAGCTTTTTTTCCCTTTGACGGATTTACTCACATATTAGTATTTGGTTTGCACCTTAATCCAGCCTATAGGTAGCCCTTTTCACGGTTCAACTCTCAAGGAAAACACCAATTGTTAGAACTTAAGAGCAAGAGTCGAGTCTAACACAAAAAACTAGTCCACTAAATGGGAGAATTTCATGGCTTAAGTGCCACATCAAGTGATTTATCCTAGTTAAATATAAAGAGGACACATTTATGGGAATCAGCCATGCCTCAAAAATAATTTAAAACTTATAACAAACAATGGAATTTTATGTTTGTAAGTTTATTCCCAGGAATAATTTTGCAAAGTTGAAACACACTCTTAATGAAATTATCTGTGGCTAAAATAAAGGAAAACCGGAAATGTAGGTCAATACACGTGCAAAGGTCAAACTGTGATTATACATTTCCCATTTTAGCATTGTTCAAATATTAGGAGATTCTTTCTTGACAAAAGCATGCCCTCACAACCAAAAAAGTGCTCACTTAAGGCATCACAAAAGCACATTTATGTATAATAAACTTTATGGATGATATAAGGTTGCAAGGAAAAAAACCTTGGGACACAATTCATTATAGCGTTCATCAGACTTCTCTGGAGTAGTTAAATCTGACCATAGTGAAGCACATACAATTGTTCCAACAGACATCAACCACAAAAACGCAACTGAGAAGTCAACAAGTGGCCGAGGTGGAGCATACAACAAAATTTCCACTGCAATAGACACAATTAACAATCTGTAAGTCAAGTGGAAAATAAACTAGACATTTAGATGAATAAACTTGTTTTATTGACGAAACCAATTTTTTCTTTCACATCTAATTTACTCAAATAACACATGGTGGCACAATTAGTACTAAATATCACTCGTGTATTTGAGAGGAGTGGATACCTATTAAGATAACACATGGTGGCACTATTAGTATTAGTCAATACTTTTAAAACTTAAACAATCCATGAACCAGAAATGAGATAAGTTAAAGGTTTCAAGGTCAAATGAGTTTAATTGGACATTTGTAAGATACTAATAGATTTTACAATTTATGAAATATAGCAGGTAAAACCCTGGGAAAAAAAACAAATCTAATATGAATAATTAATTTGATTCATGACATATACAATAAATCAAAAACAGAACTAAGTACACTGTATACATCTTACAATGCATAGATAATTAAATATATTTACTTATTTCCTCCACTAAATAAATAATTTAAATATAAATCTGAATACAAAAAATGTCATCATTTAAGAAACACAACATATTGTAACAACTGGTACAGGCATTCAGCAGACAACATTGAGTGCACTTGAGTTAAATATATCTCGGTTCAATTCTTTGGTTTGGACATTTTCAAAACATACATTCATTTTCCCAAGCAAGTTAATATATCAAATTATTGAACAATAATTGTTAAGAAGAACCATTGGCTTACCAGTGGCATGCCCAATCTGTCACTGGAAAAGCTTAGTTCAACTGTTGGTCAAACAATTTGATGCAATTTATGAAAAAAAATTGAGCTATTTAGAACATAAGCAATTGTGGTTTCTTAATTAATTCCTTGACTTGAAGAAATGAAATCCTCCCTTGTAGAATATCTATGTGGCAAGAGGGGTTCCTTTAAAATAAGATGCATGTCTTATTAACATTAAAAATTTATTATCTAGTACCAACCACCATTAAAATAAACACAATTATGAGTTGTTAGGAGTTCGTTAAAGTTTCTTCCGTTGGAGCAAAATTAGGTGTAAGCTGCTTAGCGATGACATAGCACATAGGGGACCATAAATCACATGTTCTAACGTATGAAGAAACTCATGAGTTGCCTTCAATTGTGATACACTTAGAGAATAAAAGCACGAAAACATTTCTATCAATTACGTGTTAGATGGGTAAGCCTCCAGGCTCTAAAAGCATCATTTCCTAGGTCATCCCCGCCTGTTTGGGCGAAAAATAAAATAAATAGAAGAGAGGAAAATAAACTATCCTTACATACATGTTACTAGCAACAACAAACAACCAAGTCATATCCCATTATTAGGCCTAGTCAGGTCTAGTCACAAACAACACCATTGAACTCAAACACACATTTTACAATGGCCAAAAAGAAGAAAAAACAAAACAAATTATTATTTGCATCTTAGAAGTATACAACATTGTTTAATAGAGATAGACAAGCCTAAATATTTTGCTCAAAAACAACAATTGTACCAATAGATGTTCAAACAATGGAAGTCCTGACCTTTCCTTCCAGATGTCAAAGAGTTGTTGAGACCTTCTCCTGCTGACTTTGCTATCATTACAACTGGAATTGAAATGTTTGCCTCACTGCTATTGGAGCAAACCATCTCAAAGAGATCTAGAAAAAAAATTAATAGTTAGATAATAGACTAAACATGATCATATAAAACTTTTTATCAACCAAAGCAGAAAAAAGAAGAGTGCAAGTCATTAATTGCAACCAAAGCAATGATTCAGTAAGTAAACTGTATGCTAAAACATTTAGTGGACATTCAAAGAAGAGAGCAACAGTGGGAAAAAGGCCGTGTCACTTTGTCCATGCTTATGTCAGTTGCTTTACTAAGTACTCATTTCATCTGTCCATTATGTATTAAATGTATTCAAGATTTGTCTTCATCTTCATATAAATGAATATGCTTTAGTATAAAAAAAGTGTATTTGCAACTCAAATTACCACTGATTGTATGAGTATTTAAGTCTCAGTCTGTGAAGCACTAAAACAAACCTTCTGCGTCATTTATCACCAACATGCCAGTAGCACCTCCAGACTGTGCAAATTCAGCTTTGACTGTGAAGTCACAACCCCCACGCATACAGAGAGCAACTGATCCAGACAACTGCAAAAAGAGGAATGCATAACTCACTTGGCATGCTTCTTGAGAAAAACAATATACCCGATTCCCGTCAAATATAACTAACAGCTATTGGAGGGTAAAAAGAGAATAACAAAAGGCATTTTGAAATATGAAGACAGAACATGGATGAGGTCCCTGATTAAGTTAGAGGGTTCATCAGGTTTGTTTCTAAATCAGCACATAGCAAGGGCATAAACTAGGGAGTGTGACAATGAAAGCAAAACTCACCACCTTATGGAGTGACAATGAAAGTGAAACTAGGGTTGGCAACTTGACCACTGGTAAATTGATCAGAGGATCACTGTTATGAGAAAATGCAGTAGCTAATAATTGTGTGTTAGCAATTATTAACTTAATCAGGAATTAGTGAGGAGTTGCTGAATTGACAGCTTAACTAGCAGTTAGTTGGGCTAAGTTATTAGAAACCGTGGATAGTTATGCTTTAAATAGGGAATTGTTAGAACGGAAAGGGAGGACAGACTATATCGAATCATTTTCTTCTCTTTATCTGTAATCGTTCACAATTCAATAAAATCGTTCTTGTTTCATTTGTTGTTGGAAATCCCTATTCATTCATGGTAATCTTCGAAGTTTAGTCTTTGCTTCCTAAAATTAGCTTTTACCATGCAGAGGACAACCTTCGTCAATGACTCCAGGTCTCCACATTAAATATGAGGTACTGCAGAAGGGGAAATCTTCCCTTCGGGAGACATAAAGGTGGGTTGAAAAATTGGATACTATCACTAAGGCTTAGGAGCTCTTGAAGGTTGGCTTCCAATTCAAGATTGGAAATAGGCATACAGACTTCTGTCTCAACGCTTGGGCCATTAGGGAGCCGCTCGCTTCATGTTCCTTGGGTGGCCTTCCTGGATGTTGGTATAGAGCTTTGCCAAGTGTGGCCTAATGATTCATGTGATCTGGACTCCCTAGTTACGTATGTTCCCACAGAAGCTAGAAATCTGAAACACACCTTTTACATCAATCCTCGCAAAAGACATACCAGATTGGATTTGGAGGAAACATATTTCAGGAAGATACTCTAACCGATTGGCCTACAAGTTCCTCACGAAGGTTGATGAAGTGGAACGAGTAGATCAGGACTGGAGCTGGATTTGGAGGCTACCAGTCCAGGCTTCAATTTGACTTACACCTTTATTTGTCCTTAAAAAGGGCTGCGATTATGTTGGGCTCAGGGCTACACCTCGGTTAGGTGCTACTCTGATTCTATGCAAGCTGTTCGGTCGGTAAGGGAAGAGCTACAAGTCAAACGCGGGTTTAGTAATGTTGTGTATCAGATACAACAACAATGTTGGAGTTGCTCCATTGAGAACATCCTGCGGGAAGGGAATCGATGCGCAGGTATGCTTGCAAAAATTGGTACGAATTCGTCGTCTGAGTTGGGGGTGCCTCAGAAGCCACCAACGATCCTAATCCTACCTCTGCATATGGATGGTATGGGAAGAAGCTTCCCAAGACCAGCTCAGCTCTGTCTTTTGTTTATTTCTTCTCCATTGAGATACTTGGAAAAATGTATTAAATCGTAGGAGAAGGGAAGAAGGGTGGAAGAGGAAGAAATGAGAGAAAAAGAACCTTCGAAGATGAATTGGAACAGCAGTCTGCAGGATTAGAGAAAATAGCAGGAGTTCTGACACTGTTTTGAGGTTTCTCGGGCAACAGAGAGCCAAATCTGGCAGTCATGCCATTATAGATACGTCCTTCCACACCATCAATCCAGTTCTCGACCTTCACCTGCAGGCAGCGAATAAATAAAATAACGTTAAATAGTGATGGATAAGGGAAGCGACGAATTGCAAACAAAAGATTATAGTAGAGGAGATCGAAACGGAATAGTGAGAAGTTGGAAGAAAGATGGGAGATGGAACGGAAGTAAGAAAAGAAGAATTGATGGAAACAGAATACCAATTGGAAGGGGTTATTGCAGGATTGGGACTTGGGAGCCCTCTGGTCGTCGCGTTTGGCATCGTCGGCGGCGGTGGCGGCGGCGGAAATGAGAAACAGCAGTAACAGCAACACAGGGAAGGCAGGAGGCGACATGGTTTTGGTTTGCATTGGCGGGAGATGAAGAGTTGTATAATTTATTGTTTTCTTCCTCGCATGAACCACGGATTCAACTCAATTCAATTCAATAAGCAAGTCACAGAGTCCCCCGGCCTCTCTTCACTGCCCCCACTCTGCTCCGATTATAACAACAACTGTTCCTTCTTCTCTTTTTTTTTCCTTTTATTCTATTTTTAATTAGTTATTAGCTATTAAATTATTAAATTATTAAATTAAAGGAGACGACGCCCTGCGGTGCGCCTCACCGTTTGAAACTTTGCCATTACCATCCTACGGCTACCATTTATTTCAGCTTTATCCAATGCATCCAATAACATGCAACTTTCCTACTCCTTCCTTTTCTCTTCTGATTGTCATCTTGTATCTATGGTTCCCATTGTCTGACAAATAATAATCATTTATATTTTTATAAAATTATTAACATGGTGATTATTCCAATAAATCCAATTAAAGACATGTTTAGACGAAACTGCATTGGTCCCTTTGAAATAAATAGATCTGTTTTAGGTTTGTAGAATATATTGGTAAACTAAAATAAGTTGATTAAAGGAGGAATTAATTTGAGTGAAGTAAAGGATGAAGTTTTAGGGCGTTAACAGTAATAATAAGAATAGTAGTAGTTTGAGATTAAAAAAAATGAAAGGAGTGGGGCAATGAATGCAGGGGAGTAGAGAAAGGGAGGCTGTGGATGCCAGGTTGTGTGGTATAATCACAGCGAAGCAGAAACTAAAGCTCTTTTCTTTCTCTCTCTCTCTCTGTCTGGGAGTTGGAGGAGGGTATCGAAAATGTGGGGTTCGGACGACGACGAGGGGGGAGAAGAGTACCTCTTCAAGATCGTCATAATCGGAGACTCAGCGGTCGGCAAATCCAACCTCCTTTCCCGCTACGCCCGCAACGAGTTCAATATGCACTCCAAGGCCACCATAGGCGTTGAGTTCCAGACCCAGTGCTTGGAGATCGACTCCAAGGAAGTCAAGGCTCAGATTTGGGACACCGCCGGCCAGGAGCGATTCCGCGCCGTCACCTCTGCCTACTACCGCGGCGCTGTCGGCGCTCTCATTGTCTACGACATCTCCCGCCGCACCACCTTCGACAGCGTCGGTCGCTGGCTCGACGAGCTTAAAAGTACTTCTCTCTCTCTCCCTCTCTCTCTCTCTCTCTTCTACTGCTAGATCTGATCTTCTTCCTCTTCGCCGATCCGCACACTTCTTTATTTATACTTCTCTTCTGCTCTCTACTTTTCTCTGTTATCACCTTTTCACAGGCTAACCTACCTCCACCCTTTTTATTTCTCGATTACTTCTTGCCTACTGCTTGCAACTTCTTTCATAGCTTCGTCTCACTGCCCCTACTTCTTCGTAAGCTTCTCCTAGTGTAAAGGATTCAAAGAAAGAGGAAAGAAACCAATCATAAAAGTAAACCCCTGATTAGAAAATAGATGTGGTATATTCTCGTGTAAAGCTATTTACTTAGATAAATGCATCCGTGTAGAGAGAGAGAGCACGATAAAATTGAGTCTGAAAAAATAAATCTGTATTTTGCATGGAAATGTCATTCATGGATACTAATGAAGCTATGGTGGTGTTGTGTGGTATGATTTGATGCAGCTCATTGCGATACGACGGTGGCCATGATGCTGGTGGGGAACAAATGCGATTTGGAGAATATAAGGGCGGTGAGCGTTGAGGAAGGGAAAAGCCTTGCTGAAGCGGAAGGATTGTTTTTCATGGAAACGTCTGCGTTGGACTCCACCAACGTCAAGACTGCGTTCGAGATGGTTATTCGAGAGATATACAACAACGTCAGCAGGAAGGTTCTCAACTCCGATACATACAAGGCAGAGTTGTCGGTGAACAGGGTAAGCCTCGTCAACAACGGCCCTGCTACATCCAAGCAAAATCAAACCTATTTTTCTTGCTGTTCCAGATGACCTGCAGTGCACCACTTATAACTCGCTTGGTCACTTCACTTCAATTTCGTTTTTGTTGCTTTATTAATTAAATGGGTTGGTTGGATTGGGTTGCATTGTTCCTTGGTCGCTCGCTGTGATTTCAAAACTTGTTCATCTGTTACAACTATAATACAGACAGACATATATAGTAGCCAAAATGTTGTCTTCAATTTTAAGAAAACCAAAACGGGTATAATTGTATAATCAGGGGTACAAAAAAAAAGAGCTTGTAATTCATTTGCAGCAAATGAAAGCGGACATCCATTTATTTCTTGTCTGTGTGATCGTTGGTAATGGTTTTGTTCTTTGTTTTTTTTTCTTTGAGTCGTCGTGTTCTCTAGTCTCCTCTCTTCTTGCTCCCCATGAATCGTTCACTTGTTTCCTTGTGCATTTGGGTCACTCAAGTTGCTCTCCTTGCCCGTAAGCTGAGCTGAACTGAGCATGGTTAGTTTTCATATTGATATGCATGATTTAAGACTGCTTTGTCTTTCCTTTTTGATTGACTAATGTTTAGCACTTGGGTTAGTTTAGAACAGCAGGGCTTCCTTTTCAACTGATTTGCCTGGTGAATGGCAAATTGGCAACAAAAGCAGGCAACTTCATTATGCGGAGACATGCTTTGACTCTTAACTCAAATGAATCACTTTAAGAGTGCATGTATTGGGAGATTGAATTTAGTGAAGTTAGTTGCCTTCAGTTCATGAGTTTCTTCTGAATTGACGGATACTTGTGTTAGTGGATGACTTGTGATTTCATGAACAATGTCCATAAAAAGGGGGTGCATCTATATGGACTGTGTCTGTCAACCACGTTTAAAGCTTTTGCTTGCCAGCTTTTTCATTTAATTCGTAATACTTTTATTTTAAAAAAATGTTTGATGCATAATAGTTATATATTCGGTTAGTTGTCGTGGATCCTTTGAAATCTATAATTATTTAATACGTATTCGGTTAAGATAACTTGGTTTGGGAGTCAACTGCATGGCTATTCTAACCGGTATTCATGAATTAGAATTGACTAATGGTCAAATTTGAATACCAATTTTTCTGTTAATGTTTAAAATGTTATTTTGTTATATATAGTTCCAAAATATTAGAAGGCTTTAGACACCTATACGATGATTATTAATTCATTGTCACTTTTTAAACATTTTTTATTTTAGAAGAAATTGACTCATGCATATTTGACAAAATAGAATTAGCAAACAATCCAAATTTTTAATCAAAATTTCAACAACACCCACATGTGCGCCTTTGTTTACTATTTTTTTTTTCTTTTTAATTATAGGGATATTGGGTGTCAGTTTCTCTTTATACTCATATTCTTTTTAGTATTTCAAATTTCACCACCTTACTATGAAGTCAAGTAATTCATACCCAAAATCACATCAAAACCTATCTTATAAAAATATCTTTTTTGTTAAAAGCTTATAAATGAAACAGTGAATTTCATTAACATTTATAAAATTATGTCTAGTAGCAGGATTTTGTAGATTTTGATATAAGTGGTAAAGTTTAATGGTTGGTTGGAAGTCGCATTTATTTATTTAAAAATGTAATTTTTATAGACCATATATGAAAAGTTGGCACTCAGCAATGTGGCCTTGACAGCATGCCACAATTGGGATGAAGTGAAGATGAGTTTAATTAGAATAAGTGAAGATGGTGGAGTGGAGAGGACCTTAACACAATTGTGAACCCAATAAGCAATACCACCCCACCCACCCATCTCCGTCACACTCTCCAACCCAATCCCATCCATTGCCTAAGCCTTTTTATCTCTCAAATTCTCAAGTAAAACCTTTTCAGAGTCAAATTTTATCAGTGATACTTCCTTTGGTGAAATCTAATCTGTGTATTATAATGAAAACTCCTCAACAATTCATTATTTTATAAGAGATGAACTTAAATGGTATAATCTCAACTACCCCAAACATAGATAGATAAGAAGAAAGAAAGTCATACAGTGAAAATAGGAAAAGTGAGAAAAAAGTGAATATAAACTGATAACCATCATGACTTGAGCAACAATTTTAATGTTCTAGAAGGTTTTGGTACACAGAAATGAAAAAAAGATAGAATGAGCAATATTGGTTTTCAGCTCCTACGACTTTGATAGCTACGGCTGTGAGTGACACATGAAATGAAAAGGATAGCGTTGGAAAACAAACAGGCTTCTTTATTTGATCTAAATAAATACATATTACTTTGATTTTACTATCGAATTGACACTGACAATGATAGATTTTTCTGAATTTCAGTACTATTGAGACTTCCAATACTTCCTCATCTCAAATCCATTCCTCCCAAATTGATAGTCTTCAAGGGTTTTCTCAATCTCAGACTGTGTGTTCATCACAAAAGGACCATACTGAGCCACTGGCTCGTTTAGTGGCTCTCCTCCTATCACCACAAACCTCAGAGGCTTTGAAGAGTTGTTCCATACGCTAAGCCCGTCACCTAGACTCAGAACAAGGACATGATGTGCCACAGTTGGGGATGAACTTGGACACCCGAAAACCCCTTCTCCTTCAATCAAATAAACAAAGCAATTCCACGAGTCTGGAATGCTCTGATGCCACTCACTTCCGGGCATCATTGAGAAAACTAGGAACATGGTTGGAGTTCGTGTGTACACAGGGGATCGCACTCCCATTGCTTCTCCTGCTACCACTCTCACTTCAACCCCATCTTTTTCTGCCGTTGGAATGTTCTCACTTGGAAGTTCTTGGTAGTTGGGCTCGATCCTGAATCAAAATCAAACGCCTAGGCCATTAAAAATGGTTCAAAACTTGGTAATTAATTTAACCTGTTACACGGGTAGGGATATGTTACATTTTGTCCTTTGAGGATAAATTGATCCATAATTGCAATCCCTTGTTGTTTGCTTCTGCGGGCATTTCAGAGTGAATAATTCCCCTGCCTGCAGTCATCCACTGCACACAAAAGCAAACATATATATATTTTGTAATTTGTAACAAACCAATTAATCTTCTCCTTTCGGTAACAACCAATTAATATCCGCACCTGAACATCACCAGCTCTTATTGTACCCTTGTGCCCAGCAAAATCTTGGTGAGTGATACCTCCCTGAAATCCAAAAATAAAGCATGTTGGTGAGTACGCAGGCTTTGGCCAGAACTAGAAACAACTTGAACCATAGTTGAATTAAATTTCAGGATAAATAAATGTAACCATACCTCTAACATGTAGGTGACAGTTTCAAAACCTGGAAATAAAAAAAAATGTAAGGAGACAGAATATAAATGAAGTTGGGAAGAGAAGAAGGAAAACACGATTAAAAAACCTCTGTGTGGATGATCGGGAAATCCTGCGGGGGGGGATACTGGAAAGTCAAAGACGTAAGATGGTGTTAAAATAGTAGAGTAATGTAATGTAATGTCGGGTAACATGGAGAACAGAAAGAGGAGAGGAGGTCAACCAAAGTAGGCTTCATCCAAAAAGGTTTCACACGAAGAGAATTGTATGTACCTGAGAAGTGATCCAACATGAGGAAGGGATCCAAGTTCTTCAAGTCGCTCCTGATGCAAAAATGAATAAAAAACGATGAATACATCTTAGAATAGAAGAAAGTTGATCAGTAAAATGCAGAATAGAGAACCTTCCAATGCCTCTTCTAACAACAGCTCCGTCCCCTTCGTGTTGAGATTTGGCCAAAACCGTCTTGAGGACCAATCTGGGGGTGTGGAAAGCAGAGGAATCATGTGAGCGTGACATGGTAGAAGCAGTGGCGGTTGCGAGAGGAAAAGGAGAGATCCTGGAATTGAGAAGGGAAAGGTGGCGAAGAGAAGATGGTGTTGGATACATATATATACACGTTGGAATGGAATGGAATGGAATGGAATGGATTGAGTGAGGGATGAAGGAATGAATGAATGAATGTGGAAAGAGAGAAGAAGTCGTAGGCGCAGAAAACAGAAAGACGGCTTAGTTGGGTGTGACCCACTCACGTCGCAAAATATGGGTGGGATCCACTCTCACCAATCATAACATTAACATCAACAAAAAAACATCAACATAAACAAAAACATGACATCAATCCCTTGTCATCATGATGATTGCCTCCTTTCTACCACCTTTTCGCCAACTCCTCACACCCCTCTAAACTTTCTTTTACCAAATCAATCTCTCCCAAAACCATTAATCTCACCTCTGATTTTAACTGCACTTTATGTATTATTTATTAATCACAATTCAACTCAATCTCTCTCTAACTTCCCACACTAAATCACCAACATGTTTATATAATTTTAATATTCTTATCCACTCATTTTCTCATAATTTTGCTGCCATTTTTATTTTTAATGACTTTGTATGATATGTTATGTGGTTGTTTGGGTATCTCCAGTAACTATATTTAAAAATTTTAACTTTGTTCATAGTGATCCTATAATGAGAGTTATGAGTTTAAAAAAAAAGGATTTTGCATAGTATTTTACTCAACCGAATTTTGAACTCTTTTATTTAGGGATGGTATTAATATTAAAAATTATTTTCAAAGAAGATAATTCTTCCACTTAGGTAAGGACAAGAAAAGATCCATTCGTTCGGTTGTAAGAAACAAAAATAAAAAAACAGTTATAAAAAAATAAAATTATATATATATATATATATCTGTTTATTTGAGGAGAAAGTGATATCATTTTTTGAAATAATAAATTAAAGGTACAATTATATTTTAATTAAAAATGAGGAAATTTAGTTGCTTCATTTTAGTTTATAGGACAACTATATCAACATCTCACAAAGTTAAGAATTAAATTGCAGTTTACAACGCACTTTATGCTTCCAAAGTTTCACAAATTCATGAAATTTGTCTTCAAATAAGTTTTTCACGGATTGTCTCCTAATTTACAAGATGAAGCAAATTTTGTCTCTTCGATGTTCGAGGTAGAAAAATCATTACTTTCTATAAATTCGGAGAAGATTTTCCCTAAAAAAATAAGAGAGTAAAATCCCTGTGTGAACGGAAAAACTTTAAAAGAAAAACTACAATTATATTAAAATATAATGAACCAAAAACAAGTAAATTGATTCAGTTAATTTTATTAAATTCATTATTTTTACTTTGAATTTAAACCAAACAAAAACACTATCGGGTTGATTCTTAGAATTTTTTTCAACTTTGAGTAACTCAAACTCTTGAACAAATAGTTTTTTAACTTTATTATGTTTATTCATTTTTTTATTTTCTTATGATTTTAGAGTCTTAAATTCCAAACAACTCAATTTAGTCATATATTTTGTAAATATTTTGGGTAAATATATTACTATTACACTCTTCATTTTTTTAATAATATTTTATTTTAGTATGGTAATTTTATTGGATCTACTAAAAAATAACTTACACTCAGGTTTTTCCCACCTAATATAATATAATATAATTGACTAGTTATTTATTTATTTAGATTGATTGGTATTAATGAATTTATAAGAAGATTCTTAGTTGGTTCTTTATTTCTTTATTCAAAAACTTCTATTGTATAATTCATGTAATTAAGTTATTTATTTATCATTTTTTTGAATTTTTCAAAACAATTATTTTTTATTTTTTAAAATTTAATTATTTTCGTTTTTCTTTTTAATTTGTGAAAAAGGTCATAAGTGCTCCCATCAAACACTCAATCATGTGGATGGATATAATCTTTGAAATATAGGAAGACAAATAATAATTTTTTTATATTCTGGTAAGTTTCATATTGTTGATATTCAAGATCATATCCATAATTGTTGACAAGGTAATTTTTGTGTGGAAAGAATGTTTAGAATTATACTATTTTAAGATCATGTGAAAAATGTTAGAAATTTATACATGTGTTTTACTTTATACATGTTTGACAATTTGTTCATGTGGATATTTTTAAAGTTGAAAAAAAATGGGAAAATGACTGTGTCATTAAATTCTTATGTGATCTTAATGATAAGTATGCACAAGTTGAATCTTAGGTGATATCATTCAACAAAACCTTTATTTTATTATTTAGCATGAACAATAATTTGTTGGTAATTCTCAACCTTAATTATACTCAAATATTGTTGCCATTGCAAATTTTAAGGATGAACAATTAAAATGAAATTTGTGTTTTTTATACTTGAGTCATACTTGTTATGCTAATGTCACATTTGTCATATTTGGTCATCTCTTTGATTTTTCTTTATATTTTTAACATAGAATTGAATGAATTCTTTATAAATTTAAATAATTTTTAAATATTTATTATTTTCTTATTACATCATTTACAAAAACTCTTTTAAAATAAATTAATAAGATGATAATCTCATAACTATATTAAAACTAGATACATATTTAATAGTTCAAGTTAAAAATATTTTCTTTAAGTTGATACAATATTTAAATTTCTATAAATTAACAATAACTGAAATTAAAAAATAGAAAAATATGATAACCCTTTTATCATATACTCAAACGAAATAACCTTATTATAAACTTAAATTCATATTGACTAATTATATTTTATAATCCAAATCAATTTTATCTCATTGGACTTAATTTTATCCTACTTCAAATCATTCTAAAGCCATAAAAATCTATACTTCTAAAAATCATTAATTGAGTGGATCATTACTTCTTAAAATTATAATAATTTATGAAATCAAACTCTAAACTTAATAAAATGGTAAAGTAGTCTTGAAATTGTATATTAATAATCAGAATAATTATGAAATTATAATGATGTTGAAATTGATTATTTAAGAAAAAAAACTAAAATAAAAAATTAAAAATTGCAATGGTCCATTAGTTGATCCTTAAAAAAAAACTATTGTATTTTTACCTCTTCACTTTTAAATTCCCACAAATTGTGTCCTTGAAGTTTATCAGTGTCATCATCCTCCCAATCCCCTGTGGAGCTCCGTTGTCCTTTCCACAGCACAAACCCTGCTATCCTCTCCGCGAGACCAAAAGATTAAAATTTATTATCTTTCAATTTTTTAATTTTGTTAAAAAATATAAATTTCGAACTCATTTAATGAAAAACTGATTTAATATTATTTTATGTCACAAATAGGTGTATAAAGTACTAAGGTGTTTAATTGTATTTATCTTTCTTAACTTTAAAATTTCAAGTGTTTTATCTCTGTAATGAGATTAAAAGTGAGATTTGAATGATTGACATTTTCCTTTTGGGTGAGCTTAGACAGTCTACACTCTTAAATTTAAGGTCCAAAAAGATGTGTAACATAAAATATAAAAACCACCATTTGACTTGATTTATTTAATGTTTGTAAAGTTTCAAAACAAGAAACCATATGGTATTTGGAATCTAGAATTAAATAAATCTGAATAATGTTCTTCCTTGCTCAAGAATTAAACAAAAAAGAAAACTTGAAATTTTATGTGGTTGTAAGGAATAGCATGACCTTGTGTTGCGGAAACCTTGAGCCAAAAAAAAGTATATTTTGAAGGGTGCTATTATTGACCCACCAAGTATTCATAAATTGCGTAGTACCAACCAACGAGGCCATGCATGACACTAGCTGACAACCACTGTGATGTACTATAAATTCAGGTTATTTTTGGATAATTTATATTTGCTTAGCATTGGAAGAAGTTACGTTGAATAAAAATTTATTTTCTTATTATATAATTTAGAAATTATTTTTTAATTTAAAAGTGATTTTCAGATAATATAATTTAAAAAATAAAATAGTCAGATTATATAATTTAAAAATTATGTTATAAATTTTTTTTTTTAAATTACACAATTCATAAATTATTTATAAATTTATAAATAACTTTAAGATTGTTCCATTAAAAAAATAAATTTTATTTTAATAATATAATTTTTAAATCATATAATTTTGAAAGTATATTTTTACTAAACTTATTTTAAAATTGTATAATATAAAAATTATTTCCGGATTATAGAGGAAAAAGTAAGGAAGATGGGATGCAGTGATCCAGTAAGAGGAGAAGGACCAATTGGTGATTATTTAGGATAAATGTTATTTTAAACTTTTCATTATCCTTTTTAGGGTGCAGGAAAAAATTGGGAAATTGCAAGAAGAATTCCCCCATGTATTGGGCTTTGATCTATCCAACTAAACATTATAATTACAATATACACCCCCAACTATAAGTAAAAAGACAAATATACTTGAGGTGTAATTTAATCTCTAACTCTAATTCTTCTCTAACTTTCTCTTCCACTAGTTATCTCTTTTCTCTTTTGCACCCTTTCCTTGAACCTTCACTACACAATGATTTTAATCTGTTATAAAAGTTTTTCATAATAGATAAAATGGAATATTAATCTGTTTCGAATTGCTGTAGTAGGAGTGAAAATTTATGTTTTGGAGCATTCAATTTGAAATGATTGTTTTTTATAGATATCTTTTGGGTTGTTTATCATGAAAACTATTAAGTCATTCTAAACGAGTATGAAAGGCATTGAAACAAATAAAAACTCCATTGGAGTACAAAGTTGCAGAGGATTAAGAAAAATCCTGGCAGGCAAGAAAAGTGAAAGAATGAGGAAGCAGCATTTGAATAAAGCATTAAAAGTGTAGGGGTGCAGTTAGTATTTGTAGGAGTGGAGGAAGGAAAAGCCCTAAATATGTAGAATTGGTTGTTGGGTTTCCGTATTGTCCTGAGCATAATTTGTTGATGGAAAATGAAGTGTTTGAATTATAGTAAATGATAGAAAGACAGCTTGATAATGTAATTGACAGAAAATAGAGAACACGGTTCCGTATTTTTGTGTGTAGCAGAGACGAGAGGCAGGGAGTGATAATGAAGATTGGTGAGTTTGTTTAGTTGAAAATGTGTTATGGAGATGTTAGTGTCACTTTATTAGTATTTGTCTCTCGAGAGTGATGTTTGTGAGAAAGGTTAAGTGTAACGCTGAAAATGGGTGCTTGTGAGAAATAAAGACATGTTTGTAGAGTTGGAAGAGAGAGAGAGAGAGAGATGAAACACGGGTGGCTTGACCAAAAGCACAGGAAACACCTGAATAGAAAATAGAAATGGGATCAAATCAAATCAAATACGTAATACAACTCACAACAACACTCGTACGTGGCTCAATTTGAACCACAATTAAGTTTAAGCCATACATACCAACAAAAGGATTGAAAATAATGAGAATGAGTTGGGCTGCAGGTGGGACCATCTTCTGACATGCCACGCATGTTGCTTCTAATCATCCCAACCCTACACCTGTCTTCTCTCTCACTCACAAACACATGCCAATAATCCTTTTCAATTATCAACCCAACAATCAGAGTTCACAAGGAAACACAATACTAGGGTTTTGTCTCTGGGAAAATCATAAAATAATGCCAGCTGGCGGACTCTGTGTTCAGTTGCAGGAGAAGAACACCAACTGCTGAAGAAGAATCGCAGCAAATCGCTCGCAGAAGATGACCATCACCATGCAGTCCACGCCCGGAAGCTCTGGATATCTGGATTTGTATCCAGAGCGCAAGATGTCCTTCTTCAAAAATCCTTACATTCTCTCCCTCGCTGTCGTCGCTGGCATCGGTGGTCTTCTCTTCGGCTACGACACTGGTTTCGTTAACTTCCTCTCCTCTCCGCACCCTTTTCCCCCTATTTCTTCTTCCTTTTCATCTCTTCTCCCCTCTTTTTCTTCCAGGTGTCATATCAGGAGCACTTTTGTACATTAAAGATGATTTTGAGGAAGTTAGAAACAGCAATTTTCTCCAGGTACCCACTCTCTTTTTTTCCCCTTCTCTTTCAACTTCAATCCATTTTCTCTCCCTCCATACTTTTTAAATGGATTTCGTCTCAACCACTCTGTTACTACGTCCATTGCTACCACACTTCCATGACTGCAATTGTCTGACCAAAGAATCCCATGGTTAATCATTCTCTTTTGCATGTTGCACTTATTTCAAGCGGAATATAAACTTTTTGCTTATTCTCTGCGTTCGATCATCCCAGGAAACAATTGTCAGCATGGCAATTGCTGGGGCAATTGTTGGAGCAGCAGCAGGTGGTTGGATTAATGATGCCTATGGACGAAAGAAGGCCACCCTCTTTGCTGATGTTATTTTTGCCTTAGGAGCAATTCTCATGGCTGCTGCTCCAGATCCTTACGTTCTCATATTGGGACGTCTTCTGGTTGGTTTGGGTGTTGGCATAGCTTCAGTCACTGCTCCTGTATATATTGCTGAAGCATCACCGTCCGAAATAAGGGGATCGCTAGTAAGCACAAATGTGCTCATGATAACTGGTGGACAATTTCTGTCCTATCTCGTAAACCTTGCTTTTACAGGGGTCCGTATTCCATTCTCTGCTGTTGCCAATATATCTTCTTCTCCTTTTTTTCTTCTGCTACTATTAATAATGAAAGATATAGTCCTCCATCTTCACTTGTTGTCCCAAAAGTGTTCTGAAAATGTCCTTCAATCTACCCACATACTTGCTTCTGGGTATGATTTCACTAACCACCTTATCACATTAAGAGCAGGTTCCTGGGACATGGCGATGGATGCTTGGTGTTTCAGGTGTGCCAGCTGTTATTCAGTTTGTTCTCATGATCTTCCTGCCTGAATCCCCAAGATGGTTATTTATTAAGGTAAGCAGTCGCCTCATTGATTGCTTTTGTCAAGAATTGTGCCTAAGATGTTACTTTACCTTCACAAGCTACTAGTTCATGATGCCGGCTTACAATTCTATCTTTATGTACAGAATAGAAAAAACGAAGCCGTTGATGTGCTTTCTAAGATCTATGATGTTGCCCGGTTAGAAGACGAAGTCGATTTCCTGACTGCTCAATCAGAGCAAGAGCGGCAAAGAAGGAGCAATATCAAATTCTGGCATGTTTTTAAATCAAAAGAAATCAGACTAGCATTCCTTGTTGGTGGCGGACTTCTGGTAATAAAATGTTTGCAAAGAGACTGTTCATGCAAACTTCCTAAAGACATAAATGCTCTTTTCTGTCATTACATTAGCTAGAACAATTCTGCTTTGCTAAACATATTTACAAATAATTGCAGAATTGGTGTCTTGCTCAAAACTTTGAAGTTATATGACCGACCATGTCTTACTCACATTACTGTAGAGATTGCATATGCAACTATCCTTGTGAAACTTAAGTTAGCATCAAAGTACTTTATGGTCTGCTTCATATAATTGAAAGTTTAGTACTGAATTTTAATGTTTAGAACTAAAGTTCAGAATCATAATGTCTGAAGCATTTAGAGAGGTGAGTTTGTATTGAGCAGAAACTGTTAACTTTTAATATAAAAAATAAGCTTTGATGATGAAACTACTTTCATTTGATGGTTAAGATGAGAAGTAAATTTAACTGTTAAATGCACTTATTGATCTATAACATGTTGACTCTTTTCACTACTTTTTGAAAATTAGCTTTAGAAAATAAACATAATTAAATTATGTTTCATCTTATTTTATTTTTTCGTTTCAGCTTTGAATTAAGTTTTCAGACTGGTGCTTGTTTTTTGTTTCAGATTACCGTGTGATCCTGATTTGGCTTGATTTTCTGGTTTTGTGATTGATAAAAGAAAACCACCATCTTCCCTGTACTTTGTTTTTTAGTGACGACTTAGGTTGTGTTTGAAATTTTGAGTGTAAATAAAATCAGTTTATATATGTGTAAGATGTGTTCTTACAGCATCCAATGGTTGTGCAGGCTTTTCAGCAGTTCACAGGAATAAACACAGTCATGTATTACAGCCCTACAATTGTCCAAATGGCTGGGTTCCAGGCCAATCAACTGGCTCTTCTCCTATCCCTGATAGTTGCTGGCATGAATGCTGCCGGAACCGTACTTGGCATTTACCTTATTGACTATGCAGGGCGAAAAAAATTAGCTCTTTTGAGCCTGGCAGGAGTAGCTGTATCATTGATAGTCTTGGCCTTTGCATTTTATAAGCAATCAACATCTTCAAATGAGTTGTATGGATGGCTTGCAGTTATAGGCTTAGCCTTGTATATTGGCTTTTTCTCCCCAGGAATGGGGCCCGTGCCATGGACTTTGAGTTCAGAGATATATCCGGAAGAATATCGAGGCATCTGCGGCGGCATGTCAGCTACTGTGTGTTGGGTTTCAAATTTGATTGTCTCAGAGACATTTCTTTCGATCGCGGAGGGAATAGGGATTGGCTCTACCTTCCTGATTATTGGTGGTATAACTGTGGTTGCTTTTGTATTTGTGGTTGTGTATGTTCCCGAGACCAAAGGACTGACATTTGATGAAGTGGAAGTAATTTGGAGGGAGAGAGCTTGGGGAAAAAACCCCAACACCCACAGCCTTCTTGAGCAGGGAAGTCATTCCTAAGGTGTGCGTGCGAGAGAGCTTCTTGGCCTAAATACAGGATGTATCGTGAAGCATTTCGAGTACAGTTCACATAGACATATTATGACTTTATTTATAATGTTATATTATTTATATGTGTGTATTCATTTGTCTGATCTTCACTTGCCTTGCCTGAACTGAATATCATATCTTCATATCATGTGTTTACTCTGCTAGGCACCATCATTATAATGCACTAGCTCCATTTTCTAGAGTTTCACTTTTATTCGATAACAGCGAGTTAATTTCATGAGTATGGTGGTGGCAATCTTATTATTCAGTCTTGTACTCGAAAATCAGGTTGCAGCCTTGTCCTTATCTGACTTATTCCCTGGTTTACAGGAAATTATTCGGTGATGGGTCTGAAATGAATACCTTTAGATGGTTGCCACAAAAAGCCAATAAGACTTAATTAGATGTTATATAAAAATTAGTGGTGATTATCTTAATTCCCAACTATTTAAAAAATTATGTGTTACAGCATTTTAGAACTATAATAACTCTTTCCTTTCATCAAATGTCTTTGTTGAAAGTATGGTGATTTATTTCCACAGCACTATGGTAGCTAACTTCAATGATGGATAGTGTACCTGAAATTGTAACCTTAGCCAGTACGGATATTTGACATCCCTAATTAGTACAGTTAATGTGCCACCATACCTCTGGTACTCACCCTTTACATTTGTTTGTGTGATCAGAATTCCGGACATACAAATGGTAAGCTAGATTTTCCAAGGGTAAACCTATCCAAGAATTTTTGCAATTTGAAAATTGAGTAGAATCATAGGCATACATACCTGGACAGTAGAATTATTGATTGTGACAGCATTAGAAAGATTACAGTAATCTTCAGTTCCACCCCCGGACATAAGCTTCATTCTCAACAACAAACTAACTTTAATTCCGAACACTTTTTCAAAATTACGCTTAGAATAGAACCTATCTATATATATATATAAATTGAAAAATCATTCTCAACTCAACCACAAGAATTACAACAAGACCGGTTCTTATGTGAAAACTGTTATGACATTGTCTTGTCATTATTTATTGAAGCAAGACACTGCGTTATCATTGAAAATTGAGCGTTTATTCCTTTCAATAATTTTTATGAAATTGCTCCCTTCAATTACATTTGTTCATTTTTATTTTTATTTTATATATAAAAAGTATTACTATCGCAAATGATTTTATTTTATCAATATTCATAATTTGATTTTTTTAAACGCTTGTTTATTTTACTTTAATCTTTAGTTTTAAATTAAATTTAAAAATCTCAAATGATTAAATATGACAATGTACTATAATATAAATTAGTTAAAATGGAGCTAAAATATAATTTACATGTTGAAAAATGTTTTTTACAATGAATTTGAATTTATATGCTAAAAGGAATTTATTTATTATAAATTTTAGCTAGATAAAAGAAAGACGTATTGTAGACATTAGAGAATATGTTAAAGTAATGTGGGTATGAAGGGAGGAGTTGCAGGGAAGTGGATGTTGTTAATGAATGAATGGATGATTTAGTTACTAAACATAATTAAGAAATGGAGAAAAAGTCTATGAAAAGAATCTTATTATAAATGGATGATTTAGTTACTAAACATAATTAAGAAATGGAGAAAAAGTCTATGAAAAGAATCTTAAGGAAAATAAGGCAATTTAAGAGGAGACCACTTCAAGAGAAGACTTTCGTCCACACACATAAAATTTGTCCCAAGTTATAGTAATTCAGTTACAACATCCAACATGTCTAACATCCTGGCCCTTCATTACTCTGTAACTTTACACACTGCTTAATTACGATCCGACTTCATCGTTAACTAAACTATTTCAGTTCTTCCTTTGCTCGTATATATTCAGCATTACAAAGAACTGGCTAGTGCAGTGTCAGTGTTGATAATCATTGCGAGGTTTTAGAAAGAAAAAAGGATTGTATTGTTGTATGCATGAGAGTAGAGATTGGATTGTATGTATGAGAGCTTAGATTGAGAGAAGGAAGTGTTTGTGAACCATAAATGACAAGAAGTTTGAACCTGGCAGACTCTCCGGGAACATTTGCCTTTGTAATTAATACTTACTGTTCTTCTCCCTCACCAGAATTTGACACTATTCCTGAACAGTTCATTCTTTCTGTCACCAAATTCCGCAAAAGGTTACACTTTTTTTTTATTTATTTTCTATTCATCACACCACAACACAATTTTTTTTTTATTATTTCTAACGTGCAGTTTCTGGCGTACTCAATAATTTTTTTTTCATGTAAAAGGATCTTGAAGTTTTTTGTATGCTTCGGCTTGTTTGATGTAGAAGGCAGCAAACAACACTAACACTTGGTTGTTTTCATATGCAGTGTAGATATTTATATTAAATGTATTTTTATTACATGAATTGATGAATTTTGTCTGCGATCCAAATGTTTTCATCCAACATACATGATACGAGACATTTATAGAAAAGAAAATAAAAGTACGTTCATGCATGTTCGTAAAACTGTAACAGAAACTATCGTCCATGATATTTTCTTCTTTCTTATTATTATATTATTGTGTTGATGAGTATTATTCTGATTGATTAGCTCAGTAAGTTGAGCAGCATCGACTTGCAGGATCGATGCAATTCAGCTTATTTGGTCGCTACGTTGTATTTTCCTTCTTTGTGACTGTAAAGAAGAGTGGTATAGAACCTGTTTTGTTATGCTTACGCATAAATGAAAAGAAATATAAACACTCTTGTTCCTGAATAATTTACGTGATAATCATGATATTTTCATCTGTGTAGAATTTAAAGTGTTTCCACATTTCTTTTCTTCCCGGTTGATATTAGGCCTTCTAAACTCTTACCTGTTCCCATCTTCTCAATTTGAATCACTATGTTTCCTCTCCCTCCGTCATTGTCCATTTCAATAATGGTGCTCACTTGTTCTAAACAGAGGTTTCCATGTCGGAGATGGAACCGGGAATCGCCGATTCACGCACTGCCAACCCCGACAATTTTGACGCAATCGAGGTCAGTTATTCTTAGTCAGGTTTAGTTTCTATTTCATAAAAAACAAAGTGAAAAGGGCTTCTCCGTGTTGATGTTAAATAGAAAAACAACTATACAAGCCGTTTATGGCCTGCATAAATATTTCATGTCACAACTGAAACTGTGAAAGAATACATATACCAATAATATCATAGATAGATGGATAGATTTCTTTTGTCGAATGGCAAAAGGGTTATAAGCTAAATTTGTTATTTTATATATGCATAATGTGCTTTATTTAAAAAAAAAAACAGGTGAAAAGAGGAAATGGCTGCAGAGAGAAGTCACACACAAATGATGAGGAGTGCAAAGGGGGGTGGAAAACTGCATTTATCTTGCTAGGTACTACAAATGATGAGTGAATTCATAATCCACTTTCTACTTTTGAAAAATCAGAAATTGATGGCAACACATACGTAAGTTGGATGCAACATGTTTTGATTTAACGTTGTACTGAATGCAGTGAATCAAGCATTGGCCACACTAGCTTTCTTTGGAGTCGGAGTAAACTTGGTTTTGTTTCTGACTCGAGTCCTTCGCCAAGACAGTGCTGAGGCTGCTAACAACGTGAGCAAGTGGACCGGAACCGTTTACATATTCTCACTGATTGGGGCCTTTCTCAGTGATTCTTACTGGGGCCGATATTTAACCTGCTCAATCTTTCAGATAATTTTTATTGCGGTACTGCAGTGTATTGAATTCACCTTACATCTTACTATGACACTTTTCTGCCATTACCAACAAATAAATAGTACTACTAAATTCTGAATACATGCATGTTGAATATGAACAGGGCTTGGGGCTGTTGTCCCTGACTTCTTGGCGATTTTTGATCAAACCAGCTGGTTGTGGCAACGAAGAAACAAAATGCAGGGAACCATCATCAGTGGGTGTTGGCGTGTTCTACTTGTCCATATATCTAGTGGCATTTGGATATGGAGGGCACCAACCCACCTTAGCAACCTTTGGCGTAGATCAATTCGATGAGAAGAGCGCCAAAGAAGCTTTCTTCTCGTATTTTTACTTTGCCCTCAACGTTGGATCTTTGTTCTCCAACACTATATTAGTATACTATGAGGATACAGGGATGTGGACAATGGGTTTCTTGGTGTCCTTGGCCTCTGCTATCATTGCTTTACTTTTATACTTGGCAGGATGTAAGAAGTATAGATATGTGAAGGCATACGGGAATCCGGTGATAAGGGTGGCTCAGGTGTTTGTGGCTGCTTTTAGAAAGTTTAAGGTTCAATTAGTCAAGGAAGACCAACTTTATGAGGTTGATGGTCCAGAATCTGCCATAAAAGGCACTAGAAAGATTATGCACAGCAACGATTTCAGGTAACAAAAGAAATACGTGACCGAGTAAAACAACCAATTATTTTGATTGTATTTATTTCAGTACTCGGTTGTGTGGAATTGAAACTCACATCCTTGGTTCATGTTCGTTGATGTTGAGCAGCTTCATGGACAAGGCAGCAACGATAACGGAGAAAGACGGAGATGATCTCAACAATCACTGGCGGCTTTGTACAGTAACTCAAGTTGAGGAAGCCAAGTGTGTATTGAGAATGCTACCAGTTTGGCTATGTACTATAATTTATTCGGTTGTGTTTACGCAAATGGCTTCTCTTTTTGTCGAGCAAGGGGATGTGATGAACAACAAGATTGGAAATTTTCACTTGCCAGCAGCCAGCATGTCAGTGTTTGATATCTGCAGTGTCCTTTTAACCACTGGAGTTTATCGCCATATCTTTGTTCCTCTGGTAGAAATATTCAGTGACAGGGAAGTAACTGAACTTCAAAGAATGGGAGTTGGCCTAATTATTGGAATGCTATCTATGGTTGCAGCTGGAGTCACAGAGATTGCAAGGCTCAAGCAAGTTATACCTGAGAAAAAGACTAGTTCTTTGAGTATATTATGGCAAATCCCGCAGTATGTTCTAGTTGGCGCTTCAGAAGTTTTCATGTATGTGGGTCAGTTGGGCTTTTTTAACGGGGAAGCCCCGGATGGCATAAAAAGCTTTGGGAGCTCACTTTGCATGGCATCAATTTCCCTTGGAAACTATGTGAGTAGCATGCTGGTGTACATGGTCATGGGAATCACAGCAAGAGGTGATAATCCAGGATGGATTCCCAATAATTTGAATGTGGGGCACATGGATAGGTTTTTCTTCCTCCTTGCAATACTAACGGCTCTTGACATTGTGCTCTACTTATTCTGTGCTCGCTGGTACAAGAGCATGGAAAACCAAGAGGACCAGCAAATTAGTAGTCCAGTTTGATTCAGTTGTTCTTCATTTTCATTGTTTTGCTAGGAATTTGTTTATCTAGGTAATTTTAATAAGGCTTTTCAAGGATCATCACTTAGAGTGACACAAAGCATGACCAGATCAATTTGGGAGAGAATGGACAAAAAATAGGTTGGACGAGTGCTTTCTTGATGTAGTAAGCACTCTTGGTGTCTTTGTAATGTTTCTGAACTTTGAAGCCTGTCCACTTGCGAGACAAGATCAAACTATAAACTCCCAAGTCATTTTTTAAGTCCTCTTAACAATGCATCATTCTGACACCATTCTTTATGGTGTGAAGCATGTAACGTTCACAACTTTTCGAAAATTTCTATCCCTAAACAACTGACACAAGTCCTGTGGTTATCCAGTCGGATAAAGCATAAAGAAGTTAATGAGATCAAATTACGGTTTTTCCAGATAAAAATCTACCATGTTGAGGTTTTTTCTTTCTAAAGAGTCTGCCAAAGGTTTTTATACATATGCAGCAAAAATTTTCTAACAAGACAACTGGACCCCGTTAAAATTTGAACTCCAGAAATGAGGAGACGAGTATATGTTTCTTGAATACTACAAATTCTCCCTAGAAACAATGGCATGCAGCTGTTTTGCAGTCCATGTTACCTCAACAATGCCATCTTCAAAAGGGGAGCAACATCTTCTATCATAGTCTTCAAAAGCGTTTTGCATTCTGTTAAAACAATTTACGATGTATTAAACAGCATAACATAAATTTGCACGCGTAATGCAGTTAAATGCATTGGTTCCAGAATTGGTTATCTAACTAAAAACAACGCAACAAAGAATTCTTTCATGAAAAATTCGGAAAATGGACCGACACTGTAAGAGTCTCTAATAAAAACTTGCTTGATATAAACTTGGCCAGATGATTCTCAAACATTTACTTGTGCAAAGTGCAGTGTAAAATATCAATTAGTCTAGCTCAAAGGTCCTAGAAGAACCACTTTATGGAATTTTAATTTCCATCAATAGACTTCTAGATGCGCATCCTGGTTGGTCATTAAGAAGGTCTCCTTAGAGTTTGATCCATTTCAAAACACTGTCGTCAACTATTAGACGAACTTATGGAAAATATCCTACATCTAGTTTAAATAACAAAAC
This sequence comes from Lablab purpureus, assembly GCA_030347555.1. NCBI lineage: Eukaryota > Viridiplantae > Streptophyta > Magnoliopsida > Fabales > Fabaceae > Lablab > Lablab purpureus. The sequence continues at coordinate 23,127,950 of CM059254.1, forward strand.
AAACTCACAAACACATATAAATATTAATATATAAAAGAGAGCAAATTGATCAAAGGGTTATTTGAAAATTTTCAAATATGTTTTTTAACTATTTTTTAATAAGGTCTTTATCATTTTTTTAATTGGGTCTTGAGGGTTTCTAAAATTTTCACAAAAATCATTACAAAAACTCACAAATTTTCATTTTACAGAAGTTTTAATCAACAAACTAATTCTTTTTTAATTTTAGAACCCAATTAGTCAAAAAGTTATTTTAAAAACCTACTATTTTTTTAATTTAATAACCTAATTGAAAAAATAATTTAGTGATCTATTTGAAATCAAAGACCTACTTATTAATTTAACATTTATCTTTACATTTCATGGAGAAAGATAAGACAGAAAGGGGATAAAACCATCACAGCATGTTGCATTGAGCTCCCTAGGATTCTCTCATCTTCAAAACAAAAGCACCCCAAAAAAACGTGGAAAAAATGACAATTGAAGGTGTGCTTTGATCGTTTTGACTCATGTTATACCTTTTCTCCCTTTAACATCTAAAACGTAATTGTCTTCAATAATTTTTTTAAAAAAAGGCTAGTTTTAAACAAAAAGAAAAGTGTAGAAAATGGCGAACCTGATATTTTACTGAAATTAAGCAAAGACAAAGAAGCAAGAGTCTTGAGTTCAAGCTCTCCATTTTCCAAGATTCCTTTCAACTGAGAGATGATGGATGAGAAGGCGGGAAGAGGCAATTCAGCATCAAATAGTGTAGATAGCGAAGAGCTCAACCATGTCACAGTTATTAGACACGCCCTCACCAAATCTAGGTGCTTACAATCTAAACATCTGGATATGCTCTTCAAAAATGGGCCTTCTCCATCACCAATCAACGACCCTAACAGATTCTTCAGCAACTCTTCAACCCTTTTGTCTTCATCTTCCTATAATTTTTTATTGATTTATCAGCCAAGATACATTCAGTGACTCATTCCAGCTACAAAAGGTTCATATTAAGGCACTGAACTAGTGACTAACTAGTGTAAAATGTTACATTTGATTTTTCTTTTCAATATCAAGACGTCTATATTCTTGAGTGTCAATAGTTGTCGTTCACATGTTAAAGGAGTTGTTGCTTGGTCTATAAATATTTTACTTTGTTCTATAAATATATGTATCATTAAACACATGCTAAGAGATTGTATCGAGTATACAAAAGAAAAAACAATCTCTTGTCTCACCCATGAAATGGTTACTTCTGACTGTTGACCCTCTTCTTGATGGCCAGGAGCTTTCACTTCTACGCTACCATGATTATAACCTGCTTGTTTTAAGATTCTAGTCTTGGTTGGTATCTTTCCAGTGGAAGAAAAATGCCCACACAAGATTAAAAGTGCTCTGCAACACTTTTCTCGGGCCTTCTCATCGTTTAAGCTGCCATCAAGTGCCTCTGCAATGGCATTCACAGCCACCTCTCTGTATGCGCTAAACTTTTGAGGCTCAGCCTGCAGTACAAACTTGCTGTAAGTTTAAGCCATTGTTTTTTCAGTGAATGGTTATAACTCTTCACTTTACTTCCAAAGTTCACTGTCAATTTAGAGGAGCCACTTGTTAGGTCTGTTAGATTACGGCATTCACCTTTCATGTTAAACTAGCTGAGATTATTTCTAATGATGATACAAGAAAATAGACATGAAACGATTATACTAGGAACACTGGGGTAACTTTTCAACGTTACTTGAGCATACCAGCAGATCAAAGTGTAACAAAAGGACAGCAATTAGGGGCTTTTCAAATGGAGAAGAATTCTTGAGATACATGAGCAGAATATGCATTATATTAAATACTTTTTCACCCGCCAAGCCACTTATGAATGATGTAACATCCTTTCTCCTACAAAAAAGTAATCGAGTAATCAATATTTCAAGGGTCGTAGATATTATAGTTCTCCTTAACTTTTTTTTTTCTGGAAATTTATAACATCAGGAATATGCTGATAAATAACCAGCCAAAATGATCATATTAGTTATAAAAACCATAGAATCTGTTCATTGAGTATTTAAAGCACGATGTTATTCAAGTGATTTAAACCATTCATCCTGGCTGTCTTCAGTCTTTTAAACGACTTCTAGCGTAAAATAGTGTTTACCTTTAGCACAATGTTGTTCTAAGTTTCCTCAGTCAGCTTCTCAAGACAGTGATGTTAGGTGTTATAAATCCAATTTTAGACCTTCATTCAACAATTTAAACACCTTTAACGTATTCATTTTTCCTTTAAATGAGGTTATATCCACTCCTCAATAAACTAGTCCATAAATTTTAACACAACTCTCATTTCCTCTCAGTTAATGTCTCAACCAACTCTTAACATTTAAGGTAGAAGTTTATACTAAAGAATGGGAGTTTATATCATCGAAATGGTAGACAATTACATAAAAAATTTGGGCAAAGGGAATGTGTAAGGAAAAATATTTAAAAGTTGAAGAAGAAAGGATGATCTTTTAAATAAATTTGACCTGTATGTTGCACTAGGCTATAAATCAATCATATGTAATTGAATATAAAAAATTGATAAGGTTCACCTCTTCATTGATAAAAGTTCAGTAAGGAATAGTATTGCATTTGTTGTTGGGGTAGCTTCCTTGCTGTGAAGAAGCTCAAGAAGACATTTTCTGTTAAGACTCCTTGCTATCGTATATATACAACCAGAGTCTACTTGCATACAATTAAGCAAGAGTGACAACACTTGTGATTTTTCTTCCACATTTCCCTGTTCAAACCTCCTAAAAAGAAATGGAAGAACTCCTGAAGAGATGAGATGCTTAACATAAGCCGATTTCTCCTCTTCTTTCAAAAAGAAGAAAAGGCTGTCTAACTTGAAAACAGCAGCCTCATCCCCTTTTTTAAACTTAAGCTCCTCTGAAGTCTCCACTCTTTGGGAAGCAAGATCAAGAAGGTAATCAAAACGTTCTGACCTCCAATTATCAATCAAACGCTTCAAAATAAGGTTGGTAAATGGCATTCCCATGCATTCCAGAGCATTTCCAGTTACCGGGCACGTTCTGTTTCCCTTTTCAAACCATGCTTTGATGGCCTCTCTTTCAAAGGTTTGGCCTGTCTCTAGGGTGACTGGATCCTCAAAGATTTTTCCAGTAAGAGAACAAATAAATTCCTGTGGAGTGCCTGGAAAATGTGATCCTGCACCAATATTTTCATGTACAATCCAATACTTAGTAGAATATGTTATCTGAAGGAAGTTTCATCAATCAAACACGTGATTTTTCTCACCTTGAAGAGCATAACTTGTCTTATTTAGCTGCACGTAAATATTATAAATATAGAGAAGGAGATCAGATGTATGAAGTCATAAACAGTGCATAGACAGCGAAGCTGTAGTAAGACTGAAAGAATATGCTTCAAATTTCTAAAACAAATGTTTCACCTTTTTGAGATCAAGTTCATTTGCTTTTTCATGTAGCAGGGCATCAATAATGTGATTGTTTAAATTAGTTTGCATAGAGAAAGAATTATTAATGTCATCACTGAGATTCCGTTTTTGCCATTCTTCTGCAGCTGTCATAGAATTTCCTTTGTGCTGTCACATAACATTGATAATATAAACATAAGTGAGATGTAAACCAAGAATAGAAACACATATGTTAATGCCTTTCAAAGCATGATTTTTTTTATAAATTATACACAGTGATTCACTCCTCAACCAATATGACTCCAAATCTACAACGGTAACGATTCCGAACAAAAGGACCAATGATACAATTTCAGAAATATACTATTCAGACTCTTGCATAATTAGGTACTGAAGAGGACTCGAGGTAATGTGGTAAAAGAGTAATCTACTAGAGTAATGCAGATCAAAGGATAAGATGACAACAGGAGAGGAGAACTACCAAAACGAATTTATGGTAAGATCGTTTTCGGTTAAGGAAAAATTAATGACTCAACTGGTTAACCATTTTCAAAGAATGGTAATGAATAATAACTTACTGACTTAATCAACCCTTGCTTGCAATTTTCCCAGGAAAATAACATACAGAAAACAGAAATATCTTACAGGCTTGGTTTTATCAATAGCTACACCTTGAGAGAAACCTTCAATATCTTGATCTGTAAATTTAACAGTTTCAGACTCATACGTTAATGTCTGTTTTACAAATGTTGAGCCATAAGAGCCTTTCCCGCAGTTGTCTTCGTTACCAGCATCCTTAACATCTTTGACTTGGTAAACACCAGGTCTACTAAAGCTACCAAACATAGAATCATACAGTTTCTTACTGACCATTGGCTGTGGTGAGAATGGGTCAATGGAGCTAGCAGACTCGAAAGAATGACCAAGTGAACTTCCCTCTTGACTTCCCGTGACAGAAACTGATGGAATGCCAATTGAAGGAATTGCTGGAGATTTCACTCCTTCAGTAAGCCAATCTTTGTAGTATACAGCAAATACATGAGTTCCAGAATCCAAATGCTCATTATACACTTTTTGAAGAAGTTTTAGCCTTCTTGTTTTGTTTGGTGTGTCTACTAGAACTTCTTCTTCCTTCATGTACCATGCCTTCAAGTGAGAAAATTGTGGAGAAAATAGATGCTCCCACAGTTCAGGTAACAATATAGTCCGTGCCTGAAAAGGTGAATCACAAAACACTTGCAAGAGATGCTTTGCTGACACCTTATTTTTTTTCTGCATCAAGTATACCACACTGAGGTAAAGATGAGCACAGGCTGACAACTTATAATTCGGGATCCCACACGTAAACTCGTATTTCAAATCATTTAAACTCAAACCTGTAATAATACTAAGCTGCATCGTTGTTCTTTTCAGATACATGGCAGATACAGGTTCGTCAACGGATTGCTCAATGGCCTCAATTGCTTGCTCGAGACTTCTTACGACTTTGCTCTGAGAAATTTTCTCTTGTTTCAGTTCAAGAAAATTCAAGGAGGAGAAACATTTGTGATGCAATGTAGACCGAAAATCCTCATCTTTTGGAAAACGCTTTATATATCCATTTAGAATGGAAACTACGGCTTGGACTGCTACTTCATCAAGAGCAAGACTAGAAGCTACTTCCACAGCAAGATTAATATTTTTGTTCCTGCTGCGATATTGAAAGCTCTTGCTGTTTGATCTTGTGTACGACTCCTTATTCTTTCCAGTTTCGCTCGAGTGTCCACGCATATGTATACTGGAACTTCTGCTTTGCACCTCTGCATCCTTGACAGGCTTTTTCCCCCACTTTTTGTCTTCCGCAAGTTCATGGAAATTTTTTTCTTTGCGTCCTTTTGCATACACTTGTTTTGAATAAGTATCTTCATCTCTGCTAGCTTCTTGCTCAATCACCTCATCAATCTCATCCCTTGGCATGTATTCTGACGAATTGGTATGAACTCCTTTACCTGAATCAGTATCGCTAGAAGAGTTCTTCTTGGCTTCATTCGTCAACCATTCATCCGCTTCGTCTCTCAAAAAAACATTATCCCTTGATCCCCGGTTCTTTGCAGTATGAGTGTCCGTTTTCAACTGCCCACTTGTAATCTGATATCGTGAGGCATCAGACTTTATTCTCTGCGGTCGAATTCTTTCGCTTGATACAGAAAATCTACCTTCCAATGAATAAAGAGGCTCACTTGAAGCACCATAGTGGAAGGAGGATCTAGACCTTGCCACTCTTCTGATTCCTTTGAAACCCTCCTCTGCAAGAAGCTCCTCCAAAGATGAAGCCATTTATGTGTGCCCTCTCCAACCCTATTAAAGGTAAGGATCAGAAACATTGAAAGTGAGGCATAATTATCAACTAGGAAACCTGAAGGAACTGAAAAAGAATAATCAGAACAACCAAAAGCATCACCAGCTGAAGAATCAGACCTTTACAACAAGCATCACCAGCTGAACGAATGAGCTAACACCACCAGTTCTTGCCATATTAAAACCGGCTATGCATACAAAGTTCAAAAGAATAGACAAATGAATGAATATAAACAAATTAAGGAGAATGATAGAGATGTTGATTGGTGAAGGCCATGAATATGAAACATATATGTATGTATATGGACCTAGTTTAAACAAGTTAATTTATTAAAAACAAACTAAGAAAGAACAACAATTGGCAACACATGAGTTCAGCGGACAAGTGAAAGGCGACAAATGAGAATGAGAAGAGTTTTAAGAGTTGGGAGCATCCCATGTCTTGTCTGACGTTTGAATGTTTCAAATCAAGAACGGTAGACATTGTCTTTCCTTGTATCAATGAGATTTTGTTTTTGTGTATTTGCAGGCCTTTTTGTTGCCTTGGAATCCCAGCATCGTATTCCTTCATAATATTAATAATAAATCAGAACCATCTCCAATTCAACTGCTTTTATCTTTCCAATTGGAAACATCAGTCTCACAAGAAACATCATAAACCAAGAAAGTACGGCTCAACTTCTGAGAGATCGAATTCCTAACTCTGATTCAGAGAAACAAACAACCTATTTCAGTCATTGCCCAACAATTGCTCTTCTACTATCCACAAGACAAAGTCCTTAGCGCCCAACAAAAAAGGAAAATCATTGTGTTAACGAAGTATTTCGAAGGAAATAATCATTATGAAACATGCAAAGCTATAATCTTTCTTTCTAAAATGATTCTTGTTCTTTCTACTTAGATATTTTAATATGATTTTCTTTCTGGCATGAGTTTTTCTAAGTTCACTGTACTGGAGACTTATTCCAGCTTCAATAATATGATGATCGTAGCTTACTTGAAAAATATATAAACATACTTTGTTTTTTCAACTGGTTTAAATTACACTCACGTTATTCGTTAACCTCCTTAATTTTTTGCAAAAGGAAAGTTATGGTAAAAGTAAAAAACGCGAAAAGTATTTATGTAATTTTACCAAATCTCTTAGTGTAATTTACTTTTTTAATATCTACCTCTTTTTAATTGGATAAAATAACCTTTTAATCATCGGTATCTTTTCTTTTTAGATAATTTTTAAGTCTAATGAGATTCTTTTAAGTTTTTTTTAACAAAAATCTGGAAATCGAGCATGGCTATCTATGCAAGTTGTTTCACCACTTCCTTCATTATATTATAAATAAATGCTTAATTAATAAGAGGAATATTAATAACGCAATCCCTTACCAATTTACTTTAACATAATCTGCTGATTAAAATATATTAACAAGTTTTACTTACGATTTTTTTGTAGTTTTAATAAATTTCAGTGATAAAAAGACTGAATTTTCCGAGGCCAACGCTACACTCGACCAACATATGGTTTACCACACACCATAGAGTGTTACCCTGTTGTTGCTTTATATCTATAACAGTTACTTATGAAAATTGGATTTTGCAAGGGCTTATTGGTATATATAATTATTTACTTTTTTTACCCTTTTTATTTTTTCTATTTATTAGCTAACTTTTTTGTTTCCATTATTTAAAAAATATTCATAAGATTAACAGTATTTTTATTGTATAATTTAATGACAATTAAAATATTTTATAACTATTGTATTGCACAAATTTAGCTTTTATTTGGATGAAAAATCACAAATACTTATACTGTATAGTTATAATATTATAAAACTTAACGAGAAAATATTTTCAGAATTAAGCTTTATGTACGGATTTTTTAATAATTTCATTGTAAATTTTAGTAATATTTTTAATTAATAATATTATAATAATTATTTTTTAATTATAATTTCATTTTTAATTATCATAAGAGGATCTTCTGGGGGTTTAGGGCAAAATGCCAACAAAACCCCCAATTTTGGGATCCTTGAATGTGAAACATAGTAGTGAAATTGAAATCAATTTCACTAACAAGAATGCATTTAGTTTATTGTGTAAAACTAGATCAAAGTAATGAGAAATGCTTTAGTGGGCAAGGTACAGGTGATGGTTTAGTTTTAAAGATTTTAGGCAAGCTTCCATATTAAGCTGTTCTTCTGAGCGAGTGACCACACAAGCAGTAGTACAAATAAGTCTTGACGGTAGATCACTTGTTCTTCGTTTTCTCAGGTTCACACTTTCAACGCTTGAAGAAGAAAACGGGATTAACCATCTCCATCACCGGAACATACATATTTCACTTCCACAATTCAAATGAAATTTAACACAATGACGTATCAGATTGCAAGAAAATTATCATAATCCTAAATTCTAAACTCTAAATCCTAAATTCTAAATGTATGAACTAGTATACGCCACTCGAATGTCCACCCCAATTCTTTCTCGCTCACGTTATCACACACAAAAGGAAGTTTGATCTTTGTTTTTGTAGGAGATGCAAGACTTGATAACTTGAATATTTGATAATGATAATTTAACATCGTGATGAAAGCCAAGTGTAGAATACGTCATTCATAGTTACAACTACTTACAATTGCTACAGAATATCTTGGTGCAGCTAATAGCGCAGCCAAGAAGTTGGGGCTCCTAATGCTTGAGCCATCAGAGTTGGACGACTATTCCTTGTTGCGAGAAGACCGCTCCTTCCTTTGCCCACCAAGAATACGAGAAATTTGCAGACCTCTGCTGAATGCTTGGTTGAACAGCATACGGGTTTGAAATTCTGAAACAAAAGGAAACCAAGCCAGAAAAGCAACAGGAGTGAACAAAAGCAAACCCATCACAATCTCATAACCTCGAGCAAGAGTTTTCACTGATCCCCAAAACCCAGCCCGGCGTACTAGAGGTTTTAATGCTTGAGCAATCTGCAAAATAAAAATAACAGCGACAGAAAAATCAAAACTACAAACAAGTTAAAGGCAACAAATATAATGCCAAAGAAGCACACTATACTGAAACAAATTATATACACAAATATTTCCTAAATTCTTCATCTATCACTTTCAAAATCAAAAGTCAACACGAGTTCATGTCAAAAACTTCAGTCTTTGGCCCACGTTCAGAAATTTTCCAAACTAAGATAATTTGATCCGGGATGTTAGGGTCTTAACCCCTCTTGTTAGGGCTGGTAGTTACACAGGAAATTTTATTTGGTAGGGTTAGTAGTGGAAGGAGAATTCACCTGCAGCATTCCCCAACCAGTTGGCATGAAAGCAAGAATGCAAACAACAATGTCCTGCACTGTCATATGCGGAAGGGCAATCAAAATGACAAGAATCGAGACAAAAGTGAGGAATATCAATCCCTTGATTAGTCTGAAGACAAGTTGAAAATTTGCACTGAATTTACGCCTCCCAACAGATACCGTCTGAGACAACAAGAAAAACAGAAAACCAAAATGTGTCAGAGCATAGAAATTGCAGCTTTTTTTCAGGCAAGAAAACTAACAAGACCATTAGTGCGTTAATTCAATATTGTTTGTCCATTCAATGAGCACATGATCCGGTGAGACAATAGAATGTGCATACAAGGAAGCATAGAAGTACAATTAAACATGCCCATACAAGATACTCTAATAGCTTGTTACTAACCTTCATTACAAACAATATTACGAATATCACCAACCACGAAATGCCATAGACCTGTAAGACAAGGAAAGGGTGTTGATCTTTCCATTCAGCTTACCAAACTATAATTAGTGACATTAAAATGCAGGAAAAGATAACAACGTAGATTAAGAATTACCAGAAAACTTTTTTGGCCTTTCTTTGTAATATTCAAGTGATATACCAGACCATACTGGTAGATAAAAAATCTCAAAGATAACAGTATCTCCACTATGATTCCCCGCAATCCTGAATATTGGAGATGTTCTTGTTCCTCTTCCCACCAAGATTCCCAACTTTTTTCAGGTAGAACACCTATACCCCCTCGATTACTAATCCATTTATTCCAATCAGTCCAATCATCAACAATTTTTTGCCATTCAAACCCGGAAGGATTGAACAAGAAGGGAGCAAACAACCAGGTACCCACCATAAACCACATCGATGCCGTAATCAAGATATACGCAACAGCACTTCTGTAACTTTGACCAAAAATTTGATAAACAACAAGCAGTATCATGAGCTCAATACCCTTGACGAAGTGGCTACGAGAGTAAAGTCTATAGTTGTCAGCAAATTTAGCATGAAAAACAACAAATCCTCGACCAGTGGGTCTATATTTAGCACCTCCATGCAGCAATGTTCTTCCAAAATAATGAGTTTTTGTCCCAAGTGAAAATGTAAAGAATACTGGGGCCAGCTGCAGTTGCATTAATATGAACTCACTGAGAGCAGTTCGGAAGCCCCTCTCCAAACCGATTTCCATCAACATGGGCAAGGCCATCAAAACCCCAATCTGAACAAATGACTGAGAAGCAAGAGCCACTTGAAGAGGCTTATTGTCGCGAATGGCCTTTTGAGTGCTCAGACCTTCTTCTAGCCCACTGAGAACAAGATAAAGGCGACCATAGAGGAATACATATACAGTGAGAACAGTTATCTGCATAAAATTGAAGTGAGGAGAAAACTTTCAGAAATCCATGGTATACAAACTTCAAAAATTTGACCATTTAGCTCATTTAGTACCCCTCCTCCCCCAGTCTAAATTAGGGGGCAGCAGTTGGGTAGGCAGTTCAACCTACAACTGCCATATTTCAATCCCTTTGGATTCCAATAAGGATCTTCCAAGTTAAAATATAATAATAATAATATGCAAGTAAAAGTTAACTCTGGTGATAACATACAAGAGTGCTGAAATAAAATCCAACTGTGGTGAAATAACAAGACAACATTCTGAAGAAGTCGAAACGGTGCCCAAGTCGGTATACATCTCGACTTAGTGTTTGCTCCCCATTGCCATTAGCTATTTTTGCTTCAAACATAGAAATCTGATTGAGACCCACATCTCTTCCCTTCCCTACTTGTATGTACTCATGGTGAGTAACATTTCCTTCACGTAGTGTAGAGTTGAAGCCTAAAAGTAACAGAAAAAATCCAATAAAGATGAATTCAATCAAACACAAGTAAACAATGAGCAATAGGAAGACACGGTACCAGCAAAAATATCTTCACTTAGATTGATAACCTTGGAGGCCTTACTCACACCCCCTCTTGTCAGGTGAAAAAGTCTATCAAAGACATCAGGGTGACCATAATGGAAACGAACCCTACATAAGCAGAGAAAGAAAAGAAACAGTTTAGACATTTCTATTTATTTTTAAGTACTCCCAAGAGAGTAATAACTTAACTTCCTGCAGAAATCCAATGTGTTAATCAGTAGATCAAAACGCAGTCAAGAGCAATGCTTTAAACTAAAATGAAAGGTATTTGCTTCTCGCCCCTCCCCCAACCCTTATTGACATAGAACAATGAAAAGTATCAAATAAAATCAATCTACAAATTTCAAACATTTAACATTCCTTTTCTATTTACTTTTAAGAACTTGCTCTCTTTCTCTCTAATGCAGTTAGCAATTCTCTCATGAAAAACTAGAAGTGCATTTATTCCAAAATTCTGTCCATATTATCCTACACTAGAAAAAAAGAACCAGTAGAACAGAACAACTTACTTCAAAGGATTAGCCAACAATCTCTGACCAATTGTCACGAAACTTGTCTCCTGATTTGACATGAACCATGCAAGGGAAGAAACACTGGAGCCAGAGCCAGACACTAGTTAGAAACACAAAAAACCATGTCTACTTGCAGATAGACCAATACGGATTTACCTTCCAGTAAATATATGCTCCCTAAGTCCAAGGATACTAGGAAACCGAACACCATCATGCTTTTTAAGAAACTCTTGCAACAAATTTCTCATTTTCAAAGCTTCTTCCATGTAGTTATCCTATAAAAGATGCAACTTAATCACATGGCCTGAAGAGACCTTACAATGATGAGCAATTCTTGTATGATAATCATACCTGGTTCATATCTATGGTTTGCAAGCCCTCTCCACGTGTGAAAATTATGGCATGATTCTGATTTTCGGGCTTACCTTCACCTAAAATCGCTGGTCCAGGAAGCTTTATTTTATATATAATCTGTTTGAAACAATCAAATAGAGTATATTATTAAGAAAGTGAACGATAGTTTAGAAAACAGTTAAGGTTAAGAATAGCATTTAGTTATATAGAAATGGTTAAGAATTCCTAATATAATTAATAATTCTGGAATTGTCATCTCACAGAGGAAGTATCAATTAAATACGATCATTGTCTGGATAAACTTTTTTATGAGAACTTGAAGAAGAAAATAAGATAGTAAAATTAATTGATTTTATCAATACTCTTTCGTGATTTTTTTCAAAACAAAAGATTTTATCTTTGACATATAGAGGAACTGTGCAACCTTGCTATATCCCTAGTTTTTACATTTACATTTTGTATGTATATTTTCTCATTCTAGAGGAATTCATGTTGTCCATCTAGTTGAAATTTTCTACTGTCTTCTAATAAAACTTCTCCAATCAAAACAAAAACATTACTAGTAGGAAAAAAGAAGTAACACGTTCATTAAAATCCAAATACCTGGTCTAGATTCTGCTCAGGCTCTGAAGCACTGTTTGATTTTGGCATAGCCTTCACCAAGCACGAGTAGTAAACCTTGTTGATCTTTTTCTTACTGTCTTTGATAGGTTCCTCTACCTCATCGATGTAGGCAACTCGAAGAGACGGATATCTACCAAATATAAACATATCAACAAACACCTTCCGTTATTACTTTATATTTCTCTCCTCAACCAAAAGGACTCTTAATGAGGAAGCTCTTTTCAGCCCATGCATTGCAATGATTCTTGCACCGGTTTTAATACTAAAAATTACTTCACAGTTAAAATTGAAGCTAATATTTCAGTAATTTCATGAATTTTTCGTTCTTAAGCTACTACTAAGCCAAAAGTTCTTGGGTGGTATGTTCATGAGGATGGGTGTCAGGGAAATGGAATAGAAAAAGGAAAAGCTCCCAAAACTAACTTCTGTAAAAGCTTTTGTTCTCTTTGTTCAGAACTTTTGTACAGAGTTTCTACTTTTAAGTAAAAAAGAAACTTAAAATTCCTGAAGCTACATTCCTTACCTTGTCATAAGCCTTAATATGTCCTGTGCAAGGGGAGAACCAGACCGCTTGTCAATGCCATATTGTTGACATGATACCACATATGTGAATTTCATATCAGCTACTGCTTGACATTGTGGCCACAATGACCTTGAATTGTCATCTGAATTTTCTACGGCTTTATAACCTTCCATCAAATCTGCCCATTTGTAACATTTGAGTCACACAAACCAAAAGAAAAAGACAAAAAGAGTTAAAGCTATGTTTAAATAACTAATGAACTGAGTGACAGCCAGAGTACATGTAAATAAAGAAACTTCATTAGATCATTCCCAAAAGAAGGAGCCATTACCATCATCTTTGGCCATATCAAGAAAAGCCTGCAGTTCCAGAGCTTTTCTATAATACATCATGCCTCTTACTGCATTAATTAGAATTCCATATATATAAGTCCATTGCAATGATAAGTTACATTTTAAACTGAGGCTAAAACATAACTGACACAAGTAAGTAGTAAATATGCAAGTGCTAGAGCTTTTAATCTCTGAAGTGTTAATCTTCCATTGATTTAAAAAATACATGGGTTTGAATAAAATAACACTCGATGAAGAGACATGAATTAACCATTGTGTACATGAAAGCGTAGCTCCCCCTCTCTTCACTTTCTATAAATAATGTCTTCGGGACAGAAGGAAAAGACTCAAGTAGGAAGATCTTATCTTATAATTAAAAATTACTTAAGGACCACTCCAAGGACCACTCCAAGGACAACTGTAAAAAGCATTCAAGAAGACTCAAAGTCAACTTGAAGAACAATAACTTCAAGAGGTTTGTACCATGAATCTTGTCTCATTAATTTGGTGTCCAAATTTTTGCAACTGTGATCCTATTTAATTATTCATGGAGAGAACCATTTATCCATGACGTATGAAAAATATTTCACAGTAAGCACTTGAAATCATGAGTGCATGCACAGTAGAGGGGGAGAAAGAGAGAGAGAACCAGTTCTGGTCAATGTTTGCCCCCTATATGATGCCCAAAGCCGAAGTTCTTCCACTAACTCGTCAGATTCACTCCCTTTAATATCCTCCTCAGTAGACTTCACACGCTGAAGAAAATTGTTCCACTCATCTGTGAATAGAAGGTAACAAAAAAGATATTGGATATACTCAGATTTTTTTATATTTATGCAACAAAAGTGATTTGGGAGTATTGGCAAACCAGGAAAAATCTTTTGCAAGTAGAACAGTATTGAAACACCATCCTCATTGGGTGAATCCAAATCTTGTAATGAGAATAGAACTTCTTCTGTATAGTATGGTGTCAAAACCCTGTAACCAAAATTCACAATAACAAAAAATTAACAATAAATGTGTAAATACACCAAAACCGATGAATTAAAAATTTTAAACAATGTTTAGCGCATGATTAATATACTCATATTTTTATCTGGAATATAATTCAAGCAGATATACTACAAGACAAAATTCAGCAGTTTTGGTCACACACTTAGAAAATACAACCTCATGTCCTATATATAAGAAAGAAAAATATATAATTCACAAGACCAAGAGAAATAGTTAATTAGTTCATTTTAATTAATATTGTCATAAATTTAAATTTCATTCCAAAAACAACCACAGAATTAAAGAGATTAAGTGATCATCATATTTTAATGACACTACACACAATTGAAGGAATATTTTTTCCACAAACCAATATGATTTATATTGTTAACAGCCTAATAATAAATGCATCCACTTTAACGGGAAATGATTGGATATTTCACTACTAGACGTTGTAATAATTTAAAGATATAAAGAAAGTCTGCAATCAATTCATTTCAAGATACTATGTTTCTAATAATTAGAACCGGAAATTTACTGTAACTAGTTTCTTACATGAAGATGTTTTTTCTTCCTTGTTAAATATCCTAAAAAGAGAAATGCTAGGAACACACACTTTTGAGCATATTCTCTCTCATTGGTCGAAATTTATTGAAAATCACAAATTTAATGGGCACCACGACTTATTTAATGACTCTATCTCCTGATTTTTTTTAGTTTTCAACAATTTTAACAAATAAGATAGGGTGTTCCTTACACTCCTCCCAAAAACTATTATCCTTGAGAACATCTTTGAGTAACCTGGACTAGCCATTCAATTGTATCAAGTCTTTCGTTCACAACCTTACAATAGTTCATAAGCTTTACCAACTAAATGGAAGTGCTCAATGAAATTAAAAGCTCGTACATCACAATACCACTGAAGAGTTAATTTAACTGTGCATACTGTTAAAAGTTAAAAAAAATTCAAGAACTTTGACTCTCCAGTCAATAATGCAGGGGACGGAACTGATTAAGATAATGGAAATCACATATTAAGATGGGAGATTTCTGCAATATTTAACTTAACTGACTCAAAAATGACAACAATAAAGCATTGCAAAGGATTTGGGATTAAAAGATAGCTTACGAGAATGAAAGCATGTTGCGAACTTTTGGTGCCATAGGCATGTCCATAAACAATGAATTTGAGAAGAAAGAAATACGCCTTCTTGCTTCTAAGTTAGACGGTACATCCATGGCAGATTCTTTTGTCGTAAGCAGCAAGTAAAGTCGTTTAATCTACCCCAAAAAAGAGTAAACATGTCATTGAAAAAGCACTTCACCATTTAAACTTTTAGCAGAATAATTTAATTAGCAACAAACCTTCTCTGTCCAAGCTGCTGTAACTGGTTCAATCGGAAACTTGATAGCTCCTTCAGATGCAAACAATTGGTGATGGGGCTCAGGCTCAAGGTGAAGCATCCCCTCATGTCCGGTACCACCATGGGTTGAATCTACCAAACTGAAATAATATTGTTATAATCATAATGAGGGGAGGGAAAAGGGAGAAACTAAAAGATATGGCATGTTCTTGGTTTTGAGTTTCAAAGCCATGACGTGCATCAGATACATGAAAATTAGAAGCGTGTAATACTAGCTAGCTTCTAGGTTAAAAGTTAGAACAGGATGTGCATATTTTCTAAAACACACCAAATCGAGATGGCAGAGACAACAATCTGCATGTACATTACCTGAATATTTGATCCTGCTCCTCCATCATTATATCTCTTGTCACAACCTCCAGCATGTCCTGGAATAGAATCACAACTAGGTCCCTATCTTTTGGATCATTTTCCAACTGAAATAGTTTAAATAACTTGGTAAGATTTTGACAGCCATACTAAACTGTTAAAGAGGAACTAAATGTACAAAAATTGCATAGGATAGTTCGAAAAGATTACCAAATATTTTATTAGCTGAACAAACAGTTTATAGAGGTTAGGAAGTGCACTCATTCTGAATTCTACAATCAATTTATCTGATTCTATATGTTTATCCACTTCATTGAACATGTACTCTATAACCCTGAAAAGAACAACACCAACTAAGTTAAATATATATATATATATATATATATATATAGGCACAGAACCTTTCAGAAGTCAGTTTGAACTTGAAAAAATACATCATCAACAAAGTGATAAAGCTTACCAAAAAATAGATAGAGAAAAACCTTTCAGATTTCAGTTTAGACTTGAAAATATACATCAATAAAGGTGATTAAGCTGACTATTTCCTACAGCCTTTTTTCAATCGGCCTAGAAATAGTTAAATTTGGAGCTAGGTGGGAATATTACAAGGACTATCATTCACAAAGTAATACAATTACTTACGGCGTCTCCCTTTCCCCTTGAACCAAATGCTTAATAATGCTCTTAAATGAAGCATAGCACTCACGGACAGCACAAGACATGTAGTTGTCAGCCGCAATTCTTTTCTTTAGCTCTCG
Organism: Lablab purpureus; assembly: GCA_030347555.1. Classification (NCBI taxonomy): domain Eukaryota; kingdom Viridiplantae; phylum Streptophyta; class Magnoliopsida; order Fabales; family Fabaceae; genus Lablab; species Lablab purpureus. The sequence continues at coordinate 23,144,725 of CM059254.1, forward strand.
ATCCTTTCCATTGCTATCCTTAGCCATATCTAGTGCAATTGGGATCTAAAGAGCACATGGCCACAAACACAATTGCTGAATGATTTGATGGAAATGATAGTAGCAAAGTCTATCAAAGTGAAAATAAACAAACCTTGCTAGCAAGTAGAAAGGGAGGCCATTGTATAAGGTCCAACTGAGTATCAGCCCAATACGGTACAAGCAAAAGGTTCATTTCCCTGAAAATATAGCACCTCAATACATACATTTTTGAAAAAATACAGCAGTCCATTGATCGATTGATTGATCAAGCGATAAAATAGATCGAGAACCACAGACACATGAACTATCCCTCATATTACCTATCACTAATAAGATCTTCGTCCCTGAAACTAGTAATTATTTGGTTCCACAATTGTGCAAATCTTGCAGCCTCCTTCCCCTTGTTAGATGAGATCTGCATCAATCAATCAAAGTATAGTAATTCAAAGTTATAGATGCTCATTTAAATTACAAGCTCAAGTAAGTGATGATAAAAGTAAAACAACTAACATTGGGAAATCTGCGGGACAATGTGGCCTTTAATCCTTTTTTCTTTGGCTCACTTGTTTCTTCCGGAATCAAACTGGCATTGAAGGCACCAGGCAATGATTCAAAACGAGACCTTAGCATTCCAAGTGTCCGTATCTGATATCAGAATACAGGATAAGCAGTAATCCACAATAATTATTACTTAAAAGAGATAGATATTTATATTCAAGAACCAGTGCTCTGTGCATACAAGTTATAATTACTTGATAGTAATAGCTCTGTAAATTAATCAAAACAAAAGGTTCAATCCCATGATTAGGAGTCTACAGTAAATTGACTCAATTAAGAGCAAGCAAAAGTTAGTTGGTAGTTATTAAGATCCAGCCGTTTCTAGATATACATAATGGAGCAACAATACCTTCAAGATACATTTCCCACCAAAGTATTTCAAAAAAGACAAAACAATGAATTAGCATGAAAAATTAATGATCCAAAACAACTCACAATCTCAGTGACAATATGAGTGTGGATAACATACTAACCTCCCCAAGCCGACGGAAGGCACCATAAATACCACCAAATAATGTTGAGAATATGGCATACCAAATTTGGGTATCCATGAAGTATACCTGACAAAAAAGAAGTTATACAATTATACTACAGCTGTTTAAAATAGGATATATAAATGAAGTAAATCATAAACCCATACCAGGATAATTGGAGACCAAAGAGCAATCACAACACCAATATTGTTCCTAGCTGCAAAACACACAAATAACTCATATTTTTTCAGAAAAAAATGAACTAATATGAAAGTACGAAGATTAAAGCTTACTAACCATGAGGAAAGAATTCATGCCACTGGAAAGTTGTGATTTTTACATTCATTATAGCTTTTGTAGGTATCACAAGAGGTTTTATCTATAGAAAGATGGAAGAAGGTTAAAACACGTAAAACAATTGATCAAAGAAGAAATCCGTTATGAAAAAACGGGAAAGATCTGAAGCAGGAGGATAAGAGAATCTCCTAAACAAGAAAAGAAAAATAATTAATTATTCTAAATATATGTAAAGGTAATTTCCCTGTGATGCTTCATTAATGCAACAGAGAGTAAGAACAAGTAAAACTCATGGATTGTTATAGAAGATGCAGCTAAAACCCCAACTAAACTTCATTCACAAAATACAAAATTAGAATTCAATAATTGTTGTAACAATGAGATCAAGGGTCATAAATAAGAACCCAAAAAAGAATTGAATATATTTTATAACCATCACTGTGTGAAATTGCGGAGCTGAATGTGCAAATTCAAATGACTACCAGCGACAACTGATAGCTTATACTAGGATGAAAGATGAAAACGCATCACCTCAATATAGTAACTGAAAGCCAACTTTGTAATTATGAGAAGGACCCAAAACATTGTGTACCTGACATTAAAAAGGTTGACAAATTAATATCAGATGCTAGGAATAGTGTACTATACCATTCACATATAACAAAAACTTTTCAACTAAAGATTCTTACTTGAAGAGGGAAAATGCGCTCTCATGCATTCCCCTACCAACATACAAACGAGGCTGGCAATAATAAAACATCAGAAACAGCAAGTTATTACAGTATTAATATCCCAGCTGTAATGACACAATAATTCTTAGAAACAGAAAAAAGGGAATGATTTATGGCCTACCTGTGACCACCATAGCATTAGCATCACAACCCTGTAGTTTGACCTCTCGAGATGACGACGAATAAAAGGGATCAGAAAGAATATGGCAGCAAGCATATTGGGTGACAGGTAAACAACAACAGCCAAAATAAACAACGAAGGAGCACTTGAACCACCACTTCCAAACCAACTTTTAATGGTTTGAGCAAACCCGGGAGGATTATCCCATGTATATGCATAAGTAACTGACAGAACAATCACCCAGGCTGCAGCTGAAACAACTTTTAGAATGTATCTTAACTTAACATACAGCGACATACTCCATTGTGCTTTCCAACTTAGGATCACATCAAGAACAGCTGCCAAAGTGGGGGAGAAAAGATTAACATGAGTAACACCACTTCATAAAATAACAAAGCATTCCCACTCCTATAATACATTCTCAGCAGGAATAAACAACAACAAATGAAATAGATATTGACTTAAAACTTGTTTTCATTTTCAAATCAAACCCAATCTTAAAACTACATATATAAATTGCTCAGCCAAGGAAACAAGGTACGCCAATAGCTTCCCACAATGAATTTTGGTCTGGCATCTTGAACACTAGCTTCAATTAGCCACAGTACTTAAAAAATAGGTCATTTATTTAACAAAGAAAAGTTGAAACTACAACTGAAGTAAATGAATATTCCAATCACACTTGAGAGGTTACACAGGAACAGGATATCGAGTGGCAAAGATCAAAATCTAAAACAAGACAGCACATAATGAATATAGGGAATGGTGGACCATTTCAAAGTCACAGCACCCATTTGGCTACCACATTAAACCAATTCCTCTTACTGCAGCACAAGTTCCAATACGAAATCTATAATTGAGATTAATTTGGGCACACAACTAAATTACGTTCAAGTGCTCAGCAGTTCAAAATTAATTCTATAAAAATCTAGCCAACTTAAAACCAAACAAGCCCATAATGGTTTTCAAGCTGAATTGTCTCTATTTACTAGGAAAACTATATGTGATGACATGTGCAAGGGCATTGGATCCTGTAACAGCTTGATGTTATCCAGATTCATGGAAAGACTATGCAACAAACTACTTCGGGTTAAATATTAGTAAATCTTGTAGTGCACTTCATGTGACATTTGCTCAAGAGAAGTGTTCCAATCTCTCAGTAAATCATAGAAACCCCTCCAAATAACCATTATCTCAACAGAGGCCTTCTCATCTCTCTGTTGCAATTGTGATGCACTTAAATAAGAGGCTTGGATAAAGTTTTAGCTGAAAGATACTAGCTTTTGGCTACCCTCCAAAATTTTAGCCAATGGATCCCAAGGGCATCGCTTCTAATATACATGCTTTGTTTTCCCAACTTTAAAAGGATGCACAATCATCACCTGCAGGCCTTCTATTAAAGATACCATTTGTTCAACATCATTGAAACCTATAGGCACTACTAAAAGAACACCGATCCCACAGTACGGAAACTCAAATTCATATGCTTGAGGACCAAAATACTTTGATCTAATGTTTTCGACTATTATTTCCATTTGCCAATTTCACTTACTTTTTTCTCAGATTGTGACTGTCGGCTATCCTTTATGCAAAAGAGTTCTACCTTCCATCAATCTTAAAACTTTTGAGAAGATACTACTAATTTACTATGAAGTTAACAAAAAACTATAGACTTTCACTAATTCAATAACTATGGAAGTTATAGCTTTCACAAATATAAATAATGAACCATGTAGAATGTAGGAGGTTAAAGTCACAAATTAGATTAAAAATTCCCACAGAAACAATTAACTAAATGCAGAAAACATAAGCCATAATATGGAAGTAACAAGGTAAAGCTGCAATAACATAATTGGAAATTGAATATAGATGCAAATAAAATTGACTTTTGCCTACCTTGCCCAAACTTCAATATAGCTGCTGTTATAAACACACTCAACACCTTCTTGAACACGTCACCATTAAAGATCACACTTGGATCCCCAGATCCATTCCAAGCAACAATAATCATAGCCTAATAAAAAATTAACCAACTTCAGAGATAGACTCTATTATGCAAAGCGTTGAAAGGAAAAAATAACTGACAAGGAAGCAGGGCAACAAAATGCAAAAGAATATTTAAAACCTGTAAACACAGAATGAAAAAACTCCACATTCGGTCAAAACTTCTGAAAATATGCCAAAATGATCTTATCTCAACAAAATTCACTTTCCCAACCCATCTGTCTCTGCTAGGTGGCTTGTCATCCTGCACATATAAGTTACAGCAAGACTTAAGATACAGTGGTAAACATAATATATAACTATAAACATCTGAAACAGAGAAAATGCATAATTTTGTTTCTTGATTAGGAAAAAAATGACTTGTGGACAAGCATATCATTGAATAAATTATCATTTCCTATCCAAAGAAAAGCTACAAGGAAATTTGTTTATGAATTTTATGATCTGACACGTAAATTATATAAGCGTCAAAAAAGAAAGCCAATCTTACAAGTGAGAATATTGAGAAAGAACCTTGTATAATCAGTAGAGTTTAAAGTTACAGTATGGTCAATGTACATGTTTCAACAATATACTCTCTCATGATCTAAATGTGATCAATTCAGTTCTTATTTGACCGTGCCATACACATTTCATCTTCCATAAATGTGGATGGAAAAACAAAGCAATGGTAATACAATTATGACTGCCACTGATTAAAACAAAACTTGAGGAATCAAATTAAGCAAATTGAATTATTTGAGGACAAAAATGGTAGATTCTCTAAAGAACAATGTCACACTAAGTGCAATATTTTGAAGCCCTCAAGCCTCATGTCTACCAACTGCAAAAAACAGCATTAACACACACACATATATATACATAAATTACACAGGTGTAACATTTACCAAAAGTCACATTGTTCAATATATTCAATTGGATCATGTTTTATCAATACTCAATATCAGATTGAAAGTTCCTTTCCCGTAGGTTATATATAAAAAAATTATATTAATCTAAAACTATCTTATGCCTCGTTTATATAATCAAAATCGACGTGATGTGTACTTCTCAAAATATACTAAAATAATTTAAACAAAATTTGACATGAATATTAATAATTATGATAAACTAATATAGCATAAAATTAAAAAAAATGAAGATATAAAATTAAAAAATAATTTAAATGAGTAAATTCATGGTTTATAAGAAAAAATTAATAATTAATAAAATAATTTGTACATATTTGTAATTCTATCAAGTATGATATTTTATAGAGTTAAATTATTTTATAATAAATTTTAATTTTAAAAAAATAATACAAACCAGTTCTTGACCTGTTTATATTTGGCATTCTTTCTACTCTTTATTATATATAAGTTTCTTATTGTAATTGGTTATTACACTTAGATATATATATATATGGTTTCTATTTATTTTTATAATCTTACGTCATACATTGGTCTCTATTATATTATATATAATTATGTATATATTTTTCTGTTTTCAAATATTAGAGTACATTATATGTTTATTATAGCATAATATATTATATATGATTCATTGGAAACGCAGCTGCAGCCGTAATGGCAGACCTACGACATAACACACAATTGCCTCTCACGCCTCCTCTCAAAGTAAAACTGCATCCCACGATATATCAGGATAGCAACGTAATTGACTACCTAGATAACAGATAATAATAATAATAATAATAAAAAAATAAAAAAAATAGTAGAAACATGGCCAACTTTCTTTTCTAATACATCCACATAGAAAATCATTATTACTTACCATAATATTATTATTCATGATTCAAATTAAACGATTTTATATCATTTGGCTAACAATAAATTTATATCCTTTGATGAATCATAGATGACTTCGAATCTTGCAAAGCATGCATGGTCTCTGATAAATATTACACAATTCAGCAATTCATTTATTTTATATTTTTCTTTATAAGAGTCTTGTCAAAAACATTGAAAACGTAGATAAACTTAAATTTAAAATAATAAAAATAAAAAATGCATACCTAGGGAGCACTACTAAATACACCCCTATTAGATAAACTTAAATTTGTATCCTGTTCCACTTATCTTTCCCAATGAACTCTTGTTTTATACCAAAAGATAGCATTAAGTATCTAAAAGGGTCTAGACTCGTATAAAAACTCAAGAGAGTGATAAAACCAGAAGCCTTGGAGCTATTTTCAATGAACAGGAAAGTTAATGACAAATGCTTATAGTTAACATGTGCAGAGAAAATTATAAATTAATATCCAATACTTACATTAGATTTATCAAAAAATAACTTTTCAGAAGGCAGGCAAAAGAAATCAGCATCAGCACGCATTGGCCAACCTAACCGAAAACAATCAGCAGACCTACAAGTATGTTTGTTAAAAATTAAATCATAAACAGGTATGACAGTCAAAACAGAAAAAAATTAAAATATTAACCATACCAAAAATATTCATTTAAATCGTCATAGTTCCTCCACTGTGAATGCTTTGACCTTCCCTTTTTGCTGCGTGCAGCTTCCTTTTAAGAAAGGAAATATTAATTTATTCATCAATGTGAAAAAAGAATGAAAATAAGTCATGTGGATGTGACAGCTGCGAACAAAAAAGGAAAGAAGGACAACAGACTGTAATCAATGGAGGAAAAACCTTAGCAATCACATTGTAGATAGGAGTGACTACTTTCCTTAAAAAAGCTTCTTCTTCACCTCCATAAGCTGGCTTCACATTCTCTCCAGTCATCGGACTGACATTACCCGCAAGCATACCATACAATTCAAAAGCCATCTATAGGAACCATATTGAAAAGAACCAATTCATGTCAATATTCATAAAACGTAGAATGTTATCATCAAAGTCTCATTTAAAACCAACAAGCAAAGGAGACAATGTGAGAAAATGCCCAAATCATAGGGAGAATAGTCACACATGAGCACATTGCCTCCTAAACTGTAATAAAAATAAGATTATGCAACACCAATTAAAAAATAACAAAATCACATGACAAATGTATCTATATTATATATTATATATAAGAACTACACATTTCAATGCAAACAGTCATAGATATTCCGTATAATGAAGATACAAAATGACAACAACAATTAAAGATACAAACAGGATATCATATCTTTCAAAACTGAAAATTACATGCATTAATTTTATAGTGTCAATAACTAATGCAGGATGCAGACATTATAATGCTCTTAATAACTGTCTTGCTTAGGTTAAACATCAAGAAAGCATAAACACCAGCTCTCCTAAAAACTTATTCTATATAAATGTGCTATTCATCTAAAACACCATCACAGTCAATGGTGGAATATCATCACCAATAGTTCTTATAAGTTCAGTTTGTGTTTCTTCTTTTTGTTACAAGAAATATCCTTCTCAAATTTAATCTAATTTTCTTATAGAAGAAATAAACAAATCAGAGAATGTAGAAATGTGTAAGTAGATAAGAATTATGGAGCCATTTGGTCGGGATATTTGAATATTTTGTATGTAACAACAACAAAGAATTCAAAATATCAGCATGACAAGGCAGAGAACAATAAATATTGATTAACAAACTATTTTTTGCATCATATAGATATATAAATCTATAAAGGAATTATCCCCAACCAGGATGAAAGAATACAGATCCCAATTGCATAGCCAAACTTCAAACACAAAGTTAAGACATGTAACTCAACAAACTTGTTCATGGACTTCATACAACTTAAAAATTATTAATTTAAGATTAGACATTGACTTGACATAATAACAGAGATTAAACATGGCTATGCAACCCTGACAATTTAATGTAGTGAAAAACAAACTGGCAGCCGTAACACAGTTTGACCATTATCATTTTAATTTTAGTTGACTATGGTTTACAGAGTGTCATTCCCATTGGCCTCAGTCCATTATCATTTGAACTATCTATCTTGAAAAAAAAAAGATAGCAATTTATCTTAGACAACAGCAAAAGGCAAACAACCGCCAGAATATAATACTAAATAGTGACCTCTAAAGATTACGATGCATGATGCGATTGTGACCAGAATAGAGACCAAATCAGCCAGTTACGTAAACACAATGTTAGAAAGTGACTAGAAACAAAACACAAGTAAACCTTCACATTTTTTGGTCTCAAATAAATTTGAGTTTCAAATGTTTGACACAAATCAGAAACCTCATGTATTTCTGAAGTGAACCAAGGGGACATTTCAAAAATACTGATAAATGGGGTCCAACCATGCATACAAGAGCAAAGAAGGCAAACGGAATTTTTTTTCTCCATGAAGAATAGCAGCCAAGATGGCCGACAATTTCCAAGATAGTGGCCACGATTCACAAACACAACTTCCATGAGATCACATTGAGACTGAGTCTCCACTACACTATAGCACACTATTGATAACCATGCGTGATTGTGTGTCTATGCATTTAAGGGTTATCTAACTAGTCAAAGTTACAGTGCATAAAAGTACAAAATATGGGCTATTCAATCTTTTTTCATGTTCAAAGGTCTGGAGTAAGGGGAGAAAATGCTCATCAAAGGACAGAGTAATAAGGAGAAAACACAGATTACATAAGTCAGTCGAATTTAATTGTTAATTTTGTTCCAAAGTGAATCTAGAGAAACAAGAATATGCACACACACACACACATGCAGGGATCTATATGCTTGATGACGAATTCACATGTCATTGAATATACAAATTAGCTTTTCATTGCAAATGCATCAAAACATCCCTATAAATACAAACATTGGGAAACAACAAAAACAACTCAAACATGCTGGGAAAAGTAAATAAACATCAGAAATCTGTTCAAGTTACAAAGCATACATGGTGATATATATAACAAAGGCATTCTGGCATGAATCGTAGGTTGGCAGCTTCACCCCATATTAGAAGATACAGACCCATATATAGTAGTTTGCGCTGCTGTACTTCTTGCTGTATGGTGGGTAACCTGCCAAAAGCATCCACAAGACATGTTACAAGGAGAACTTAAAAACATGCATATTTTCATTGTAGATGAGCAGATCAAAGATAAGAGCTACTAGTCAGCAAGACGCTATATAATATCTATCATTTAACATGAAGCAGAAACACTCACCAAAGGCTACTTTTCCGACCCAAATACTTGCACCATTTTTTGTAATTCTTGAAAAGTTTCTTCATCACTTCTGTCAGAGCTCGCTCATCCAACTAATCAAACAAAGCAAATTACTCACAAGTAGATATAATACAAATTACTGTATTATATTTGTACTGATGAAAAGTAGGTAAAAAAGGATTAAATGGTGTTTGTTTTATTTTCTTACTTCAATTTTGCTAGATGTGTTTTCACTAAAAAAAATGTCACCTTAATTTCACTTTGTTCCCTCTTATCAAGGATTTTCAAAGGGGGGAGTGAAAGCAACAAAATTTAGGGCATGTTTCCTGTTTTCACAAATAATTACAAAAAAGTTACCTTGTTCTCACTTTGTTTCCTTGTTTTGAAAAATTTGCACAAGATATGGAGGAAACAAGATAAAATAGATAGGGAACGTGTTTTTTTTACAATGTACAGTACAAATCTTCAAAAGTAAGAACCCAAAGTAAAATAAGGTGCCTTCTGGTATTTAAGTAGGAAACAGTACGCCAAAACAAAATACATTCCCCAATTTCTCAAACCAAACAGCTCCCTAGTTTCACCATTTCCTTCACGTTATCATGGAAACAAGAGACAATGAAAACAAGGATGTGGTATTTAAGTAGGAAACAGTACGCCAAAACAAAATACATTCCCCAATTTCTCAAACCAAACAGCTACCTAGTTTCACCATTTCCTTCACGTTATCATGGAAACAAGAGACAATGAAAACAAGGATGAGTTTTTCTTTAATTCTAATCGGAAAATTGTCAACTGAACAAAAAGAAAAAACAAATCAAATACCACCTAGTTTTTTTGTTAATAATTCACAGATGAAGATAGATTGACATTGGCGATTCAGAGAGGAATGATAATGAAATGTGCAGGACCTTCGAACTTCTGATAAACAGTAAGTTGCACAGTATCATATCAACAAAAGAAATCACCACACCCACTTAAACTAAAACTTGAAAACATTAAATATAACATGCCTCCCCTACCCTCCAAAGTCCAAAGCATACAAAGTGCATTCGTACAAGTTCAAAGAGCATTCAAATTTTTCATATTAAACCAAGCACAACAGACAAAAGGAGCCTACCAAGATTAGAAGGGAAATAAAATAGCAAAATGCCTGGATGATGCTACAGAAGAAAACATATAAATGAAGATAATTCTGTATCTTTTCCCATTGGATCAACCAACTAAACATGTTCTTTTCTTCTGTTTGACTTTTTCTTTTTATATTCAATAAAAATATACTGGGTTTTCTACAGGAACTAAAATTGAAACTATGCATCAGTTCAATTTAAAACTGACCTTTGGTTGCTGATCAGGCTTTGGAAATTGCCTTATGTGAACATTAGCAAGCAGTAAGATCAAATGCTCTCTCTGATTTGCAACATTGTGTTTCTGCAGTATATATAAAACCGTATATTAAAACCAATAGGAGGTAAACACGTTCAATTCAGTTACATATGAATGAAGATGTTAACTTTGTGTTTTAAAAATAAAAAGTATAACATTAAAATTGATAAATAAATAACCTCACAAATTCTGATTGTGTTTTACCTGAAATCCAAACATTGACCCAAGCCAATCCAAAATGTCTTCATCCTTTTTTTTCTTGTAGTCCTTAGGCCATGGAAGACCCCTAGTGTTACGAAGAGCATATACAGCAGCTTGGATCTATAAAGAGTGATAAGTAAGTATTCTCATCCAAAGTAAAATTATCAGAATTAGAATGTATGGAACTAAATTTCATACCTCGGGAAACCTCATTATAGCCTGGTTAGCACTATCGGGATCAAGAGGAAGAATATTGTAAGGAACTAAGATCTCAGTTTTCTCAGCAACTTTATCTTGGGTCTCCAAAATCTGTAACAGTGGCAATGGCAAATTGAATATGTGTACTAGTGATGTAACATCCTTTAAATCCTAGTAAGAAGGGGACTCCAATAGGAAAATAACATCTAAGGAGCCATAGAAAATAACCTCACGATCAACTTCCATAGATTGTGTCATGTTAACAGCCTTCAAAACCTCAAAAAGAACATTAGCTGTGTTATATGCCTTGGTAAGCTGCGCACTGCAAGAGACAAACTATTAGTCACACAATAGCCGGATAACATATCAATAGAGAATTATCTAGAGAATCTACCGGTCAGCTTTTCCGGCAGCATTTTGTAAAGCTTGGATATATTTTTTGTAGTAATGCTGATAAAAACTCTGCATCTCACGAGCATCGCTTTTCTTAACCCTTCCTTTCAGAGTTGGATCATTTTCCTAACAATTATGGAACAAACTGACCAAAATAAAACATAGAGAGACTTGGCATGAAATAATTTAAACTAACACACAGGATCGTAAAAGTTCATACGAGGCAACAACTCGTTCTACTCATACATAATTCGTTCTGGAGACTTCAGCAGTTTGGATTAGTACTGCTGTCATCTTTTAAGCGGATAGAAAGCATGAAATCTTAAACCTATATAATGTAAGAGTAATACACCGCTGCCAGAGCAGGGCAGAGCCAATGCAGAACTTTCAATTCATGCTGATAAACATGATTCTATGGTCCCACAGATAAGAAAGAAGCGAGCATCATCAATGATGACTGATTTCCACTCTGAATTGAAGAATTTCCATAGTTCATGGAATTTTTTTTCCATACTTTATTAACGAGAACAGCAAATGACACACACACACACGAGCACAGTGCATGTGTTTGAGATACATTTCTTCATGTTTCCCAAAATATTTAACGGCAAAGCAGGGCTGAAGATACATTGGAGGAGATCAAGTGGGGAAGAGTGTTCGCAGCAGAGGCAGAAAGAAAAGAAGTAGGAGAGAATGGTTAGTTACTCTTTCAAGGCGTTGAAGAAGTGCGGTTTTGAATTGGCGAACACCACGACCGCTTGAGTTGGGATCCAGCCTGTGAGCTTTCTCAAATGCGTAAAAGCGGCCTGCAATGCAAGATCAACACAAAAATGATGCAAAGATAGAAGGAAGGAAAGACGAAAGTGGAAAGTGAAGGAAGAAACATACAGAGATAAGCAACCCTGGGATGAGTCTTTTCAACTTCGTTAGCGACACGAAGAATTGGCGCAATTTCGACGAGAGAGGAAGGCACGACCTCGCTGTCAATGACCGACTCTCCCAGGTTGCCGGCAGTTTGCGTGCGTATGATCCGCCTGGGCGGCGGCGCCTCGGACGACGGCCCCGCTCCTCCTCTGGAAGACGACATTCCGACCACAGTGCTTCTCTCTCAGTCGAACTGTGCAGAGAAGAGAATAAAATGGTGATAGTGAGGAAAGAGAGAGAGAAGCAGAAGAAGAGAAAAGTAGCGAGGGAGATTGGGATTGTGATGAGGAATGGGAGAAGGAAACCCTAGCACACAGAGTGAACGAGTGAACGAGGGAGCCGAGGTGCTTCGAAGCTAAGGAAAAGGCGTAAAAGGTGAGTGAGAGTGAGAAGTGAGATTTGTATGAAAAAGGAGTAAGAGTTACTACTATTGCCAGTTGCGGACATATGCTTGGCTGTGCTGCACTCGCAAACAGAGACTCTTTTCTTTTCTTTTCTTTTCTTTTCTTCTCTTCGCTTTTCACCGCATCGTTTTCCTTTTTTTTATTATTTTCAACAATCATGCGGGTTGGTTAGGACTAATGAAATGAAAGACAAAGATTCCAAACCATGCTTAACAAATTAACCTTATATTCCTCCACCCATTCAATAATATAATCACCTCATCTTACTTCAAACACATACTTTCTCTTTTCTATGCACTTCGCTGCATTTTCTTTTGTGTTGCACTTAATCTTTACCAAAATTGATTGTTAAATGTTTCCTTGCTCAGTTTCTTGTGACTATTGGATTTATTAATTTACTAATACCAAAACACAGATCGTATTAACGTTGTTTTGTACTAAATAAATATAACAGTAGTGGTTGTGAAAGAGTTTTTAATGGCATTTTACAGTGAAAAAAAATAGTATGAAGTTTATTTGATTATGTTAAAACGAAGTACATGGTTTCAATTAAAGACTAAGTGGTTGGCACGTCAACTTTATTTGCACATTTAAGCTTTTTTGTTTGTTAGCCATTTCTTCATTTCAAACCTTTTCAACCATAGCCTATTAAAATGCATTTAGTATCATTATTTTAAATATTTGGTTATAATAAATCGCCATTTTTACAACCTTTGTTTTTGCATTCGTTTTATTTCAATTTTCTTATTCGCAAAAAATAAAGGGAAATGAAATAATTCTTTTAAAATATAATAATAATAATAATAATACCGTTAGAATTTGGCATTGAACTAGTCTCTTTCAACCTTGAATCATGTACTTCCAATGTGCCACATTATTTTCAATTATTGTCTTTCAGTCAACTTTGCGTGGAAACAATTGTCTAAGTGTTCAACAAAAGAACTTCAGAAACTAAATAGTTATCAGATATAATGGCCAATACCATCTAAAGAACACAGAAAATGATAATAATATAACTTACTCTAATGATTATGTATATATAATATCAATAACAGAATTTTTGCTTCTATGTCTGTGTTTATCATATTTATTTTATAACCTTAACATTTCTTTTTAATTCATAAAAATATAAGTATAGTAATCAAGATAATTAAAATAAATAAATACTTTTATATTCATTTTCATTTTATGTAACACAATAATTAATTTACGAAATTCTACGAAACATATGGTAGGACGATGAAGATTATCCAACAAATAACCTGGAACATTTGGACAGTTAAAACTGAAATTATTTATAACAAAGAAATGACCCCACCCACTTATGTGGATTAACACGTGAACTCCTTATTATTATGTTATAACTTTTATACTTTTTATTTGTTTTATTTAAAATTCGAAACTTCTTTGTTTTTTCAATAAATTTATGCTGTTTGATACTTATATTTTATCATCTAATTTTAAGATTTAAGATTTGTATATAAGTGTTGTATTTGAGATTTGTGACTTATACACTATTTAAGAGTTTTGTATTGTTTAAAAATTCTATTGCGACTGAAAGTTTCATTGTAAGAATGATCTTCAAATAAAAGAAGTAAAATGGAATGAACATAACAAAAACAACCTCAGATTTTTGTTGTTGAAAGAAACTGTGGGCTTTGTGGATATAGCGAAGCCCATTAAGCTAAGAAGGAAGAGAGAGAGAGAGAGAGAAAGGGAGGGAATGAGAGGAGCGAAAGAAGAACTTTGTGAGTTGAGGTTTGAATTGGGAAGCGCATCATTGTGTGATTGTTTCATCCATCGTTGTTAATTCGTTGAGTTCAAATTAACGTCTGTTGTTGTGTATGTATGAAGCTTTTGTGAGTAGCGATTGATCGGTAAGAAAGAGAAGGATGAACCAGAAGGCGCAAACGCAATCAAGTGAAGGAAGAGTCGACGATGATACTGCTCTCTCTGATTTCCTGGCTTCTTTAATGGATTACACTCCCACTGTAACTTCCCTTTATCTCTCTCTTCTTTTCCTTTTTCTCCTTTTAATTTCCCATTTTACACAATTTAATCACTCTCCCCTTTCTTTAGATACCTGATGAATTGGTGGAGCATTACTTGGCCAAGAGCGGTTTTCACTGTCCTGACGTTCGATTGTGGGTTCCTCTTATCTCTATTCACTCTCATTTTTTCCTTATATTAGCGTCCGCGGAATTCAATTTAGGCAAGTTTTTTTGTTGTTGAGGAAACAAGTTACTCATTACCCTGCTCTCTGATGGGTTTCTTTTGCCTTGTGTGGCAGTTATTCAGACATCTTGTATTATTTTTTAATCCATTTGCTGGTTTAAGTTCGATCATACTCGCATTTTCCACTCCTTTCTCATGCATTTTATCATGTTCAATTTCTTAACGCTTCTACCGTTCCTTTCTTTATGCTCCTTCTCTCTCTGCGTCTGTGTGTAGTAACTCTTTGCTGGAGTTGATTTTTTTTTCTTTTAATGTTGTTCCCATGGCGAAAGATATGAAAAGGAGGATATAGATCAAAAGTCCGTGCATTTGCATAATGATGAGTGCCAGAGTGATTTGATATTGTGATACCTCATCTATATTTTTTGTATAAAAAATCAAAGGCAGAACAGATCTCTACAATGAAATAAAAAATCACCATCCCATATGGAGTAAAAATAAGAAAATTGAACAACATATAGACTCATAAACTCGGAGTTTTAAGGTTTTAGATCGAAAATGGTGTTGAATCTCTTATATGAGTTTGTTTGTGTTTCATTCGAGTTAAATATCCTTTGTGTCTCTCCCCTGAAAAAGAACCCAAGACTAAAAATTGTAGCTGTCAATTTTAGAGTTTTTAAGTTGTTTAGAGATAAGTGGATGAACAAATAAAGATGTATGATTAATATTTCTTTTCTGGTTTTTGTGCAAATCACAACTCCTGTATTTATTTATATGTTAATGTGTCTTACTCTTTCCTTGGGGTTGTTTAACATGGTGCAGTCAATATATTGGAAATGAGTGTTAATCTCGGAAAAATGATGAAATATGCTAATTGTGTTGCTCTGGTTTGCTAGCTATTTTATTTTTCTTTTCGCTCCTACGGGTGATAATTTTTATTTGTTGCTGTGTATTGTTGTTTTGGACCTCTGATACGGTTGAAAACAAGTGCATGTTATAAAATTCGGTTGTGTTCAACACTTTTGGCATTTGGGTTGACAGTTGTTGACTGATTTATTGGATTCTTAGCCCTTGTATTTCTTTTTCATATATTGTGAGCTTGACTAGAAACACTTGTCTTTTTTTCAGGACTAGACTGGTAGCTGTTGCCACTCAAAAGTTTGTTGCAGAAGTTGCAGGAGATGCACTTCAGTATGTTCATTTCACTTGTGTTTTTGGTTCAATCTTTACCTTCTAGCTTTTATTTATTTATTTTTAACCTTGAATTACTGCATTGAAGCTAACTATTCATGTGTTAGTTAATTTTAGACGTATTCTTCTGTTGAAGTTGATTTCTGGTTTCCTAAAAGTATTGAACTTTTTTCAGAAGTTAGTTCATGAATGTGAGAGGAGTTGAGGTGTGCCTGAACACTTGTTTCTTTAATGAGTGTGTCTGAGGTATTACATAGAAAATGCACAAGTACACGCATTTCAATGGAATTCTTTTGCACTGTTGCACTTATTTTTTGTGATTTTATCCCTACTTATGCTAGTGTCCATAAATGTAGCAACTACAATGACAGGACAAATGTAAATCAAAAAGCTTCATATCAAGGTTCCTGACCAACTTTTAGCCCCTAGGACATGGCTTGTCCTAGCTTTTGGTATAATCCATGTAGGAAGTACAGTGCGTTCATTGTAAATAATGTTTCTCGACATTCTTTTTTAGACTCATAGTCATAACTAAAGTTGAAAGTATGATATAAAAATGTTATTTATCAATTGAGATCTTTTATTGTGTTGCTTATATTTTATATAATTTGATTTCGTGTCACTCTCTACACACATATGTATCCAGAGTCCCAATGTCCTATACTTTAGACAATACGTGTCAATGTCTTCATAGGATATAACATACCAGCTTTTTTGCTTTTTGTAAACTTGTTTTTATCCTAGTTTTATTGATTTTCTTAATTTTACCAATATAGAATCCCAAAAATATCTCCCTTTTTTGTCATCCACGAGTGCATTACTACTTCGTTTTCGCCAAGTTATAAGTGCATTGTTATTAGTTTTTTTGTTAACTATAGGCACTGCAAAGCAAGACAAGCAACAATTCCAAAAGACAAAAGGGATAAGCAGCAAAAGGTTTTGACATCTTTTAACTGGTTTTCTCTGTACATTCTTTATTTGTATGTGTAGTACTTACATTTCATCACCTATAACAGGATAAACGTTTAGTTTTGACAATGGAAGACCTATCGAGAGCATTGCGTGAGGTAAGAATAATTCGCTATTTCTCCTCATTTGTGTGGTTGTTGCAATTCATTATTGTAATATGACATCTTTGAGCAGAATAGTATTGGGATCAGAATAGTATCATCTCCACTGCTTTGAGCACCATCATTGCCTATGACATCTTTCACTACTTTCTTTCATTTTCTTATCTCAACTGAAAAATGAAGACTTTTGATTGGTTTGAATCAGTCCAATGGTTTTTAATTCCTTGTTTCCTGCCCTGTCTGACCAGCTGGCCTAGTTTGATCATTTTCTTTATTTATTTTTTTGGGGAGGCGGGGGTGTTCTTCACAGAGGGATTGGGCAGTCAGTCTCACACACATGCCATGGGTAAGCGTGGTCAGCTCTCAGATCATTTCCCTTTGGGCCAAGAGACACAAACTGCAACTAATCGTGCCATCCCGTGTGGGTGGTCTAGTCATGTTTTAATAAATGTTTTTAAGCTTCTTCTTGGACCATTATTTTGGTTTTTATTGAGATCTATGGTTAGAAGGTAATATACCACCGTTCATTTTGGCTAATGGTGCGGTTTTGTTAATATTCCTTTACATTGAATCCAGTCATTATCTTTTATGAACAGTATGGCGTGAATTTAAGGCATCAAGAATATTTTGCCGATAGCCCTTCTACTGGAGTGGATCCTGCTACTCGAGAAGAATGAGGGTTATCTTGTTGATTCGTGCGTTCAGGCTTCTAAAGTTTCATGTGTAGTAAGTATTGATTTATATAGCAATACTGAATTTTGAGTATATTCTATTTATTGATATGTTGCTAGTGCTCTCTATCTCTAGTTTTATGTTCTGTATACTGAAGTTGTAGCGCGGCATGCCCATTTTATGTAGTTGCATAGTCGTTATTTTTACTGGCCAGAATTTGTGTTTTATTCCATGTTTTTAACTAGTTTCCAATATGTTTTGTAGGAATGGCATAGCTAATGGAACGATTTTCATGATATGATGCGCAGCCTATAGCAACCCCTCCTCCTCGATTCTGCCAAAGCTATGCCTTTGTTGGCCACTAACATTATGGTGCCTGTAGCAATTATTTTGTGAATTTGGTCTGCGAAAGTACTCTATCAGCAATGAACTTATCTTATGTCTCTTCGTATTTTTTTAAAAATCCCCCCGATTTATCACGTTTTTCCTTTGCTTCTTAATTTTCAATTGTTATGGGTATAATGCATTGAAAAAGTTTTAAAACATTTGTGTTCAGAATGTTTTTCTCAAGAATGCATAGACAGTAGATAGTGACTTGCTTTGTAAAACACTTTTTGCGTTTAGTCTGCATCATTGTTCTCCCATCTAACGTTGGCAATCTTTCATGTTTCAATTGAATGTTGGTTCAGCCTTCATTTTCCTTGGATTCACTTATAACCAACCATGGACAGTTTACAGGATAAAAGGTTTTTATAGTATGATAAAAATTGCAATAAATAATAAACTATATTTTGCATTTGTGACAAGAAATCAGAAAAAGATATTTTGTGCTTCTATATATATTTTACAGTAAAAAGAATTATAAAAGTGGTTATAAAAAATAAATTATAGTTACACTTTTGGAAGAGTGTGATTATATAAAAAAATGGTAATTATAATTAGATTTAAAATTTAAATAGTTTATTTTTACTTTAGTTTTAAAATATTAATTAAGAGTAAAATTGAAATATAAATATGTACATCACAAAATGAATTCTTCTTTATTATGTTAGTTATGGATTAATTTTAAAATGTTTAATTTTAATTTAAAAATGAAAAAATGAATTTAAAGAGACAATTAATTAAGAAAGTCAATTTTAGCTGTCAACAAAGATTTGAGATTATAAAATAAAAATGTGGGTTGGTTGGCAAATGTAATCATATTTTAAATTAAAAATATTTTTGAAAGAATAAAAAAATTATAATATAGATATAATGCTCAATGTAAAAGTTTATGACAAAAAGTAAGTTCGAGATAAAATATGTCTCAGCTCAGCACATAATTTTGTTATATTATTTTTTTTGCAAATGCGGAAAAGTTTATTATTTGGAAATAATATTTTTATTTTAATCACTAAATTGTGCAATGAAAAAGGTAAACAATTTAAACAGAAATATTTTACAAAACTACAAATTATTTAAAATAAAGTGATTGAGTTATAAATAAAATACATATTATTGTATAAAAGGTATAAATTATTGTTTGTTTTATTTTATGGTATTTATTAAGTAAGAATAAATGTATTCACAATTTTCAGCATTCTACATATAGTATATTTTCCATTGATATATTTAATAAACACCTTAGTCTAATATTTCACTTTATTAAGTAAGATAAAGTGACTGCGTTATAAATAAAACACATATTATTGTATAAAAGGTATAAATTATTATTTGTTTTATTTTATGTTGTTTATTAAATAGGAATAAATGTATTCGCAATTTTCAGCATTCTGCGTATAGTATATTTTCCATTGATATATTTAATAGACACTTTTGTCTAATATTTTTGCATTACTAAACAACAATTTATTTTCTACATGTATTTTTTTCATTACTATTGTTTCTTTAACTCTTTTTTTCATTACTACTGTTTGTTTATAGAAGTCATCACCATGAAGCCATAAATATAGCGTATCTAGAATTTTGGGACTTTAGGCAAAAAATAAGGTATGGACTTACGTTAGGGTAGTCTAATAATTTTAATGTTCCTCTTATAATTTTTTGACCTACAAAATTATTTATTAAAATTTTATAATCAAGTAATTCTAATATCTTATTTTCTGTAATTAATTTATCTAATTTATCTTCTAGCATAATTGATTTTAAAAATGACTTAATTAATTTTAACTTTTAAAAAAAATTAAGCAATATTCTATCATCAAAATATTTGAAAAGAGAACGTGCTCTTTTTATATAATTTAATATTTTTAATGGTATGTCAATTTTATTTATTAAATTTTTTTTCAATAACTTTAATTTTGATAACAAATCAAGACTATTAATATCAAAATATCTAAAACTCAAAATCTTTTCAAGATTGACACAATATTTTTTTTAATTCATATTTTTCTAAAGTTTTAAATTTATTTGAATAAAATAAAAAATCAAACATTCACATTCTATAAATTGTTCAAATCTATTCTCAATACAAGAAATAAATTAATCTAATACATACAAAAAATAATCAATGCAAGAAGAATCTTCAAGAAAATGAGTTATCTCATCACTATCAATGTCATCAATATGTTTTTTCTATGAATCAATCTTAGGTTTCTCATTGAACTTAGGTTTTATATTCATTTCAATAGTCATTTCTTGAGTGAATTCTAAAGCGGATAAGGTCTCTTAAGTGATCTATAGCAACATCTATATGTATATCTTTAGATTGCATAAACTTACTTATAAAATTAACCGCAAAAAGTATATCATACCAAATATTCATTCCCAATAAAAATTCAAAATTCTCCATTTCACAAGTCTTTAAACTCACTCTTTATCTTAGGATCTTTATTAGTTTTCAATAATTAAACAAGTGCATCCTTCCTTTATACTATTAACATTTTCCATTCCACAAGTCATTAAAGACACGACTTCACTTTTTATTTTAGGATCTTCATTAGTTTTCAATAATTGAACAAGTGCATCCCTTCTTTATATGATTAACATGCCCTTGCATAACCAGATCAAATTTCACTAACATCTCAATCAAATTCAAAAGGTTTCCATTATCTTTTTGGTATATTTTTTAATTTATCCCACGAAAAGCTAAATTGGTTTCAGAAACATGTTTAACTATAACTATAATTCTTACTAAAGTTTTCTCCCAATGTTCATTCTCCTTATTAATTTGTTCTGGATCTCCTTATTTTTCTTTCTCAATCTTGCTTCTAATTCAATTCATTTATCTATATTAGTTACATGTTCGTAACTTGTTTCGTGACTCTTAGGCTTGGAACGAATACTTTTTCAATCTCTAGTACCTTCATTAACTAGTTGATTAGCAATACAAGCACTACTTTTTGAACAAAACAACTTCCAGCAAAAAGAGTACACTATATCTAAATCATTTGAATAAACTAGCCATCTTCGATTATGTTTTTCTCCATTTGGCATTACTTTTTGGTAGTAAAATGAAGAAAATTGTCTTTTATTTTCATCTTTTGAATATTTCATATTGTTATATCTAATTGGACCATTTTCAGGTGTTAAATCTCTAAAGTTTTCATCAATATTTTTTCATTGTCCAATATCATAAATATTTTTGTTGGTGATTTAAGATTTGATGATGTTTATTTAGCTTTGATGATTGTGTTTATAATGTGTTGGATGTATGGTTAATGGTTCTGGAATGATTTAGGATTCATAGAGATGTTAGATTATCTGTAAATGATTAACAAATTAAATAATGATAATCTGTTGTTTTTGTTATTCATCAGTTAGTCTACTAATCATGTTGCTCTAGTCGACTATTTTTATTAAATGTATCAGGAATACAGGATTAATGAAAATAACAAACTGGTTTGGGTCTTCAGTCGACTATTCTATTCCTGGCACCTACCTTATGCAGAAAACGTGCAGAACGCGGGTTGATTGTTTTCAAAAAAAGATGACCCATAGCATTTCATTTGTCCTATAAATACAATACTTAAGGACGTATCACAATGCGAAAGAATTCAAGAGAAAACTCTTAAGTGCTACAACATTCAGAAGCAAGAAGGATTCTGCAGAGTTTTTTGAATTTACTGTGTATTCTGTCCAAGAAGATTATTTTCTTTCTTTCACTGTATTTTGTATTTTTTGATCTCGGGTTAGAGATTCGTAGGTGGGTTTTAGAACCCTGTGTCTGTGATTGGGGTGATCACAATGACTCAGTGTGAGTCAGTGGGTGTAGAACTATTCTATAGTGTTTAGAATAGGTTCTTTGATTTTCTTGTAGTGTTCAAGAAAAGATTTGTTGTAAAGAATACGATTTTGATAGTGATTAGGATCTGTGGAGTTGCAGATCACCAACTGGATGTAGTTTTTGCATAAAGAACGAACCAGTATAATCCTTGGTGTTATATTTTCTCTTCCTTCATCATCTGTTATATTATGTAGTAAGAACTAACCTACTTGCATCAGTAAATTTTTTGATACGAAAAAGTTTTCAATAAAGCTTTATATCAATTCAACCCCCCTTCTTGATATAATTCCGCATCTAACAATTTTTAAAAATTTCGTAAATATTTAATGTGCTATCTTCTTGGCTAAGATTAAGACTATTGATATTGCTAAAATTTTCTACCTCTTTAATGTTTTCATTAATATTATTTGAGATTATTTCTAGTGGGAGAATTTTCTGTCATATTTGTATTTCTTGAACTAGTTGTAACATTTTTTTTATGAATAATAACAAATTTATGAAGAATGTCATGAGATTGAATTAATTTTTTATTAATTCTTATATTTTTTTTCAACTTTTCAAAACCAAATAGGTACTTTCTATTTGACATGTTTTACTAATTGACTAAAATAAAAAATAAAAAAAATCATTTTCAAAATTAAAGAAGGATAATAATGAAACAATAAAACTTGGGAAGTAAAAAAATATATTTGTAAATGAAAATTTCTTTAAATCATGGTCATAGTATCAAGAACAGAAACCTTAATGACAATTACTTTCTTTGTACCTACACAATAAAAAAATGAGATCTAGAAAAGGCATAATAAGATCATATTGCTTTCAATCAAGCTCTCAAGTGAGACACTAAAAAAATTTAAAAAAGAAATAAATTAGAGAAAAAACAAAGCGATTGAAAATTTGTCACATGTATAAACAAAAGTAAGTAATACTAACGGTTGAGTGTAGAGTGACTTTTCATTTACAAAAATTAATAAATGGGTTGTAATATTTTAAGTAATTTTAATAATAAAAAAGTAAAAAATATAAAAATATAAGATATAAGTCTTATAAAATATTAAACCATATTTTAAATATTATTAATTTTTTAAAATTAATTTATATAAAAAAAATAAAATTTGAAAGCCTTTTAAATTTTGAGACTCTATGGAGTGACCTTAATTGCTTTATTAAATTTCCGGTCCCGAATACAAATGTGTAATGTGGAACTACAATATTTTGAATAAAGAAATGCACTACTATTTATAATAAAAAAAAATCAAGTTAGGTTAGTGGTTTTACTAAAAAGCCTACATATATTTAGTTAGAAGTGATCTTAATTAACTTATTTTTATTTTCTTAAAAAAAAGACTGAATTAAAAAGAAGGAATATCTCAATTTATGTTCTAATTTGATATCAAGATGCATCACATTATAAATTGGCTTACAAATAATGAATTGACAAAGAAACTCAATTTAATAAGGATGAATCTAACAATTTTGTAGTTGGTAACAATAATGACAAAATCTTGAAGTTCATGGTGAGATATTACAAAACACATGGATTCATTGAATTAACAAACTTAATTCCAGGAATGTGAGACAAATAATTAGTAATATAGAAAAAGTAAAATTAAAATAATTGAATGGAATGATTAACCAATTTAACATAAATAAAGTATTAATCAACCAAACTTTGAAAGGCGTAACTTACTTTTCCAATTCAATAATTAGAACTTTATTTCCATATTACTTTAATATTCACAATGATTTTTATTAAATGATTAATTATAAAGTAATTAAGGGAGAGAACATTGTTTACAAATATTAATGTAATATATTGTATATTTTAAATCAATTAGGTGTATAACTCTTAGTATTTTAAACAAAGTTATCAAACTCACGACTATTGATTCAATAATTTAACTATTTAATTAAATAAATTTTTTAATGTTAAAATAATTTAAATTTAGTAATGCATGATTACGGTTTAAGTTAGAAGTTCACACATTTATAAAATGTAAGTTATTAAAGGTATTAATAATTAAATAATTATAAGAGGAGAAATGTTTTAAGGTGTATATGTTCACTATTTTAATCTCATGGCTATTTCTATAAAATATATTAACATGGCATGAAAAAAATATATTGTAGAGTTTAAGTATGATTAAAGTTTGATGATTGCATCAACCAAGTCAGCATTTATACTATCATAATTCTCCTTTTCAATTATTCATCTTTAAATTTAATATCATCAAATGCCAGAACAACACAATTTATAATTTATAACAATATTGTAATATAGGAATGACAGTGGTAATAAAAATGAAAGAAACAAAGTAGAAGCATGATGTATTATTTTAAGAAGAGAAGTACATGTGATGCTAATAACAATACAACTTTTATGGTTAAGGCTCAATAATCAAACAACTCTACGTAATATATTTTATTCTTTCAAATATATCTTCATTGTTTATATATTTTAGCAGACATTTACTTCTAAAAAATATATTTCAATATCATGTTCCCATCGTCAGAGTGTCGTTTAATATCCATTTATCAGAATTTATTTAATAATAAAAAACAAATTTATATATTTCCATCAGTTGTAATAATTTTTGTATTTAAACACAACTTTAATATAGTATAAAAGCAAAAATGCATTTAATTTTTAGATTTCTTATAATAAAAAAGTCACATATAAATTAAAAACAATAATACATATATTTTGTGTGTAACAAAAACGATAACAGAAAAATTAAGTTAATTGAATAACACAGTTCAATATAGATATATTTACATTTAGGAATGAATCAACAGTGAATTATAAGTATTAATTTCTGTAATGAATTATAAGTCTTAATTTCTGTAATGAATTATAAGTCTTTATTTCTGTACATGATTTATGATAAATTTTGAGGATTTACGTGAATGTCTGTTAAATACGATGAATCTTTGAAACCTATCTATCAAAATAAATCTAAAATCTATTGAGCTCCGCGGTAATTTTTTTTCACATTGCAATGAAAATTTTCTATATATATATATATATCTTATTTTATTTTTTCCTAAAAACTCTTTTTTTTATGATTGTTGGAATTCGTATTCCTTTTCCCCATTTCCTCTTAATCTTCTTCTATGCTATGCTTTCCTCATCCACCGAACCCTAACCCTAATCCTCCATCCATTTCTTCTGTGCTCTCTGCTTTTGCTTTTCCAACAATTCCATCTATGAATAGCAAGTCGCAGCTTTCATGAGCATATAATGATCTTAGCGCTGCGAATCGATTGCATGGGTTTGGAGAATGCCGGAGCTTCGTAGTGGACCGCGACGACGTCGTGCTCCGGTTGGTCGTAGAAGCTCGGAACCACCTTCTTCGGGGGGCAGATACGTGAAGACTCGCGCTGCAGTTGCCAGGGAAGCGGCGGCGGCGGCGGAGAGGCCGAGGACTCGTTTGGCGGCGAAACAATTAGAAGAGGAGAAGCCGGTCATTGTTATATCCGATCACACAAAGAAGGAAGTTGAAGGCGGCGCGATGGGGGACGAGAGTGGTGGCCTGAGTGCAAACAAGGGTGTTGCTCAAGAAGATGACGCTAATCCAGCTCCTTTCCCGGATAGGGTATTCTGTTGCCTTTTAATACTCAATTCTTTTATTTGACTACTATTCGATGATGTTAAATATTGATACTTATAATATTTGTTTTCACTCTGAAGGTTCAAGTAGGAGGGTCTCCTGTCTACAAAGTGGAGAGGAAACTTGGCAAAGGAGGATTTGGACAGGTTTTTGTTGGTCGGCGAGTAACCGGTGGTAACGACCGTACTGCTGGTCCTGGTGCTACTGAGGTAAGACCTTCCTCTGTTACCTCGCTGTTGTGTAGATAAAAGAATATTGTATGGCTGTATGTTGATTGTATGTTTGTTATCTTTCTTGTTTCAGGTGGCTTTAAAATTTGAGCACAGGAACAGCAAAGGCTGTAACTATGGCCCCCCTTACGAGTGGCAAGTGTACAAGTAGGTGCTCTGTTTATAATATCTCTTGTAACATAATAATAAGCAGTTTATTATTATGTTATAAGAGATATATGTTGTCAATTGGTTTTGATTATGTACAAGGTTTGCGTTGAAGTAAATTTGCCTGGGATTTGACCTTTTTAATTTTTTTGTGAAAAGCACCCTTGGTGGCAGTCATGGAATTCCTAAAGTACACTATAAGGGGAGGCAAGGAGAATATTACGTAATGGTATGGCCTACACAACAGTCATTTCATATTTTCATCGCCAACTTAAATACTTAACCTTTATTTTTGGGGGGCTATGTATGCAGGTTATGGACATGCTTGGTCCCAGCTTGTGGGACGTTTGGAATTCCTCAAGCCAGGCGTGAGTATAAGCTAACCCCCTTTATTATATCTGCTGTGTGTTTAAAAAAGAAACTGGCATAGTTTTTGTTGTGTTTATTGTAGAGTTTTTATATGGAAGTGAGGTGACTCCTTTTTTAGCTTCATTTTCTTCAACATGCATACGTAACTAAATATTAAATAAACATACCAACGGAATGGAGAAAAAAAGTTGGATTGGCAATAGTTGTTGATGGTCTGTTGTATTAAATTATTTGTGGTGTCATCCTTTGGTTTTCTTTTCTCCATAAAATGGTTTTGTCTTGAGCTAAATTTGATTCCCTTTTTGCTTTTATATAAACGACTACTTTGATAAATACTTACTGAATTTAACTTTTAATCCATTATATTCTTTAATGATGTGTATGATGCATATTTTTTCCCTTCCATTATGTATTTACGCCATCCATTGCAATACTTGTTACTGTGCCGGTCTTTTTGTGTAAAGACCCATCCTTGACTGGCAATCAACGCACAGTAATCAGTGCACAGTTTGCTTAGCTTGGCTTATCTTTGAGTAATACTATACAAAGACTAATAGCAAACAAGCAAAGCGAGTTACCACAAATCCTACAGAGTCTCTCGCTATCACAGCAAATAGGGAGAAGAGTAAGGAATAAAAGTATGAGAATGGGGAGAGGGGGTAGAGGAGAAAGGCATGAACAGAGGGGTGAAGGGGTTCTTTTTTGTTGCTGGGGGGGGTTCTTGGGTTTGATAAAATAAAAAGGGAGGCGATGTTTCTTTTTCTTTTATTGTTATTATTATTGGAACAGTGTGTTTCATTGTACTTCACTTCTTCCTTCCTTTTTAGAGTGACTAAGTCGTTCCTTGTTTATTCTTTTGAAGTTCTGTTGACAGTTGTCTTTTGAATGTGTAGGATGTCTGCAGAAATGGTTTCCTGCATTGCAGTGGAGTCCTTGTCAATATTGGAGAAAATGCACTCTAGAGGGTATGTTGGTGAAGCATTTTTTTATATTCATCCTTTTCTTATTGATTGGTTTGGCATAATCTGAGTATTATGATTTGTTATATTTGATTATTTCAATTTATTGGCTTCTAAACATGATATTCTGGTTCCTGTTGTTCACTATAGCTATGTGCATGGTGATGTAAAACCGGAGAACTTTTTACTAGGTCAGCCGTCTACGCCACAAGAAAAAAAACTGTATCTTGTAGACCTTGGATTAGGTTAGTAGGTTCAATTCAGGGATGTTCACTTCATCCGTATTTACACTTTTCTTTTTGACCTTTCTTATTTATATTAGCATATGTTTTGCAGCTACAAAGTGGAGAGACACCTCCAATGGGCTTCATGTTGAATATGATCAACGTCCTGATATGTTTAGGTTTTCTTTTTCCTTTCAAATTTTTTCTCTTGAATTGTACTGGTTGATATTATCTTTTTTCTCTTGAATTCTACTGGTTGATATTATCTTTTTTTCTCTTTTTCTATTATAACGGTTCTTGTTTCTTGCCTATGGTCATCAAATTTCTTCAGTCTTACATTTGTAATTTTTGTAGAGGGACTGTTCGTTATGCCAGTGTTCATGCTCATTTGGGAAGAACTGCTAGCAGAAGGGATGATCTTGAATCTCTTGCATATACACTCATTTTCCTTCATAAAGGAAGGTTACCTTGGCAAGGTTATCAGGTATATAACATTGTGAAATAAGCGTTGCTTTAGCAATTTATTTTGTTCCTAACATCTATCATTTACAGTATCAAGGAAACATTTATTACGTTTCTCCAATTTTTTCCTCTCTCTAAACTAGTTCTCAGTAACTGTTTTTTTGTTCGGGAGATAAGGTATTCATAAAATATAATCCCAAGAAAAGGATAATCGAGGGTGTATTTAAGTTTACTTATTATACAAACACTTGTGTGTATTGAGTCATAGAATCTCATGATTAATGAGTCAGTATGATATGGCTACCTATTGGTTTGTATCAGATGATGAATCTCAACTTATTTTAACTCTCACAATGCATGAATGAATCTGTGCACAAATCACACCATTCAATGTATAAAAGTAATGCAACCATATTTCCTCTTCATTTATAAAAGCTTAAGAAATAAGTGTAAATGTTTCTGCCTCTGTTCTCATTTATTTTCTAATTTTAACTACTTTTACTTCATTTCGTTTGGGGATTCTTTTCCTAAATACGTTAACTTTTATTAATGTCTGACTTTTGGTTACATCATGATTTTTTTGTTTGTTTTACGTGAAGTACAATTGAGGAAGATTATTAAGAGATTAGTAAAATATAAACTTAATTTCTTTTCTTAATTTGTGTGAAGTTAGTTTTTTTCTTCTTATATATGAGAAATTTTAGGTAAGATGTTTATCTATTAATATTCTTAGTCATGTGGTCATATTTTTAGCTATAGAATTTAGGATTTGCATTATCCTTTTGCAACACTCGTTTTAGAATAGAGAGTGGTGATTGAGTTTCTCTACATATACTGTTTTAATCTGATTTTTCTTTCTTTTTAGGGTGATAACAAATCCTTCCTTGTTTGCAAAAAGAAGATGGGAACATCGCCTGAGATGCTATGCTGTTTCTGCCCTGCTCCTTTTAGGCAGTTCCTTGAGATTGTAGTCAACATGAAATTCGATGAAGAACCTAACTATTCTAAGTTAATTTCTTTGTTTGATGGTATGCTTGGACCAAATCCCGCATTGAGGCCAATTAATACTGAAGGTGCTCAAAAGGTATAATCATTACTGTGCGATTTTAGAGTATCTGTTTTCTGAATGATTAGTCTTTTATCATTTTTTGTCTGTAGATGTACATGTGTGTGTGTGGAAACTGTGTTGAAACAACTTGGGGAGTTTTTTCTGTTTAATAACAGAATTTTCTCTTACTCCCTAAGCTGAACGTTCTACATCTGAAAAGTTAATTATGTATGTTAAATGTGCAATTGTATGTTACACACATTGTATGGTTCGCCCTGTGCGTGTGTGTGGTAGGCCGGGCATATATACTGAACTGTAGTATGGCTGATAGTAGGACATATGGCTACCCCCTTTGTGGTGCAGCCTGCAGCCTGTCCTACTAACATAGAGTAGAGGTCATTTATCTTTTGGCACTCTTCTTAGTATCATGATTTTGGTCTGTGTTCATGGTATGATCCTTTTGTTCCCTCGAACAAAATGTACCAGGTTGGGCAGAAGAGGGGTAGATTGAATATTGAGGAAGAAGATGATTCACAGCCCAAAAAGAAGGTCCGTTTGGGTGTTCCTGCTACACAATGGATTTCAGTTTACAATGCCAGACAGCCAATGAAGCAAAGGTAGAGCTGCAGTCCCTTTTTGTAGGGGCTTCCTTTAATTGAGTAATTGGATATCCGAGTTTTTTTTCTCATGCACTGATTATATTAATATTATAACGAAAGTGTTTTCCAAGTCAAAAAAATGTCTGCTTTAGTTTTACATTGGCTCAACCCTTAATTTGATTTCACTTGTTTAATATCGTAGTTAGCATATATTCATGTCTAAATGTTACTGGCCCAATTCTTTGTAAGTGTATTTTGGAACCATTTTTGAACTGGAGTTTTTTTTTTGTTATACATAAGTTGAGTCCTTCTAGTAGTTGAACTTAATGTGTTGTTTCATTGCCTGAACAGTACTGAATTTATTGAGTTCACTGTTGGAAAAGTACGAGTGCTAGGTGCGAAGTATTTATAATATGCTAGAGTATTTTCCTAGAAATAAGTATTTTTAACAGTATAATGCGATTGTCAGCTGATATTACATGGAAGTATAATGTTGAGACTTCTGCAGTATTTGTGGTTTCTTAATTCATAGAGGCAATAGACTAGATGCTGCAGTACTGGTAGTAAAATTTATTTGCATGACTAGGAAAGCAATAACAGTGCTTCATCTGCACAATTAAAATTCAATATTTACATTGAAGGCAAAAGTGTGTACCAAGGTTGTCAAAATTGATAGTTTATGGAAATCCTTGGAGGTTCCATAAACTTTCAAGAGTTTATTTAATCTTAAAAAGTAAAATAATATTCAATATTTAATTTCAGAATAAAGCAAAATAGTAAACTTTTACATCTTGTTGATATAGTCGAGACATTACACTAAAATATCAAAGGAACAAAACACTATTATTTAGTTTACTATTTTTAAATTTTTATACCATATATTATACTTTGTTTAGTTTTATATTATGTGTTATGCTTTAAATATTTTATATTTCTAATAGTATTTACTTTTTATTCTTCTTTTGATTATTATATTATATAATAACTAGCAACCCTTGGTTAACAAGTAAAGAATTCATTCATACCTTTTTTTTCTTTAACAGACCCGCTGAAAAATATATTGGACTTGAATAAGATACTAAGTATCATGACCTGACCATAATTAAGTCGAGGCTCAACAATATAAAGAGAATAAAAGATCACATGGATCTTAGTTATGACCTGACCCACCACTTTCCTTCTTGCCAATGCTGCAAGTGCAGCTTAACCTAACGCAACAACACTGTTTATGCATTTAAGGTTTAAGTGAAATATTGTAGTAGCCTTGAAATTCCTTTTCTGGAATGCAATTCTGCACAATCTTCACTGTTGATGACACTTGATGCGGGTTCTTGGAGAGAGTTCTTTTATACTACTCACAATGTTTATGCAACTAGTTAGAGGGGAGAGGATTGAGAACCGCAAAAGCAAGATCCAACCAAACTCGTATAATATGGATGTAGATAACTTGTCGGATTGACTTGTAATTTTGATAACCTTGCTATTTACTGCTTGAGCATTTGTTATGACCGTGTATTTGACTTTTGAATTGGTTTTACTTAGGTATCATTATAATGTAGCAGATACAAGATTAGCGCAGCATGTGGAGAGAGGAATTGCAGATGGCCTCCTTATTAGTTGTGTGGCTTCTTGTTCCAATCTCTGGGCACTTATTATGGATGCCGGAACTGGTTTTTCCAGTCAAGTTTATAAGTTGTCACCATTTTTCTTACATAAGGTGAAAGTATATTATATAATATAAATCAGTACACATCATATAATTTGTTATTTGTTTTCATATGATGAATCTTGCCAATGTGACACTGTTTCTTTTCAGGAATGGATCATGGAGCAGTGGGAAAAAAACTATTACATTACTTCTATTGCAGGAGCTAATAATGGGAGCTCTCTTGTTGTGATGTCAAAAGGTTTGTTTTTTAAGTTTTTGTAAATGATTGATTGCAGACTATTTACCTCCTTAAAATGATGCATCTTATTGAATACTATGATGCATTTTATAGATTAATTTCAACTTAGCCACATTTTTAGTTCTCGCCTGTTGTGACTTTTTGTACAAGTCTGGTGAAGAGCTGTATTTTGTTTCTCTTCATGCATTGGGGCTTGTCTGTTTTATTAGGAGTGATAGGAGTGAACAGTGTGTTGTCTTGGGTTTTCCAAGTGGTGGAGGGATGGTTGGGGGGTTGCATAAGAAAAGATGGGTGGAAGGATGTTTAGCCAATGGAAGAGGGGTGCTATTGGTGAAAAGCGAGAGCTGAGAGGTTACAGTGGACAGATCATGGTTTCCTTTGCTTCTGCTAGCAGCTGATATGATGTGATGTGAACAAGTAGAGGGAAGAAAAAAAGAGAACTGGTGTGTCTGAACAAAGTGAATCAGCATTTACTATAATATTTATATAGTATGTACAGCTAAATTATCAATTTGCAAATTGTATTAGAGCTGTAATAGACTAATTCAATTACCACTAGTTTAATGTTTTTCCTTTATTTGCGAATTTACGAGTGAGAGGGAGAAAGTAGCCTTACGTTGTGAAGGGATAAACAACACTTCTAATTACTGATTGTGTCTTTACATTCTAGGTGAGCTTTGCTTAGTGTTTTCTTTGGACAAAGGGATGAATTTCTGCAGATCTCTACTTACAAGCATTCGGCTGATGATAAATCTTATTTTTGGTTATGTGTGGTATAACTTATGCAGGCACACACTATACACAGCAATCATACAAAGTTAGTGATTCATTCCCATTCAAATGGATAAACAAGAAGTGGAGAGAAGGTTTTCATGTGACCTCAATGGCCACTGCTGGAAGTCGCTGGGGTGTTGTTATGTCTCGAAATTCTGGATACACTGACCAGGTTTGTTGTTTATATTGTACTTCTTTATGATATGTAACCAAGTTTTTCTTCTACCTTCTGAATGTTTGTATATTATTGAATAAACCTGTGTACCTTTAGATCCTTTTTTCTTTGGAGTAGTAATAATTGTCCAGAACTAACAGAATTTAGCCCAAGGTTACCCATTTCCAAGATCTGTTGTTCTCATTGAACTATTTTGGTTCTTGTCAAGAAAATTCTGGCTAGCTAACATTTTTCTTTTTCACTAGTTCCAAGATTTGGCTTTGTTAACGAACTCCAACCTTAAGAATCACCATGACATGTTAAACATTTTAAGATTGCTTTATTCTGATTTTCTAAGATTTCATTTGGTTAATTTTTATCTGGTTAAAGATGTTTGATAACTCATCTCATGTTGGGTCTAAAATGCGTTCATGCTTTTTATGAGAGTTTAGCTCAAATTTTTCTTCTGAAATTAAATGATTTAAGTTGCTTATTGGCCATACATACATACATACATACATATATATATATATATATATATGTATATGTTCACTGCTTTTTGTAGTGGTTTTGTACAAAAACTCAATTGCTTTTTTGGTTTAAATAGTCTGCAAAAGCCAATTATTGAATCCGTCACCGGACCTAATACATGTCCTCTAACCATCCACGTCTTCTATTGTAGGTTATTGAACTTGATTTTCTCTATCCTAGTGAGGGAATCCACAGAAGATGGGATAATGGTTATAGGATTACAGCAACTGCTGCTACATGGGATCAATCTGCTCTGATACTGAGCATTCCTAGACGCAGGCCAGGTGATGAAACCCAGGAAACTCTGCGTACATCTCAATTTCCAAGCACACATGTTAAGGTAATGGTTGTTGAATGATGTAGTTGATTTTGTTTGTAAAGTCGATAGGGAGACTGATATTTTGACTTTGGTTCTGTTTGATTCAGGAAAAATGGTCAAAAAACCTTTACCTTGCTTGTTTGTGCTATGGGCGCACAGTATGCTGATTTACTTTGTAGGCTGAAGTATTTTGGAGTATTTCATCCTGCACCCTACAAATCTTCTGCGCCACCTCCTATTGGTTCCGGGAGGGATTTTTTGTAATGTAGTTTTTACATTCCGAAAAGTCTTGATTCCGAAATAAATGGAAAGTGGCAAAAGAGATTTAGGAAGTTGGATCTAGTATTTTGTTGTCTGTAAAATTATACATTTCTAATGGCCCAATCATGTAATAACTTGGCAGAGAATTGTTGTATCTATTACAAGTTCCTTGGGGTGGGGAATGTGGCAGTTAATGTATACAGCCAGCTTAGCTTTATATGTTACTCCAATATATGTATATGGCTCTATCAAATTTTTTGTTAAGATTGCTTCCCTGACTAGTCTTAATAAAACTTTGTATGGCTATTCCCTGTGAATAAAAAGGGTCCAATGGTTATAATTTCCCTCACGCATGCCATACATATGATTTTCTTTCTATCTTTACAACAAACTCAGGCATTTTGGTATCTACAGGCTGTTTTTTTCCCATGTTGAATCCATCAAGCAAGTCTTCTCTCATTTATTGGAACTGATTTCAATTACCAGGTTTGTGAAATTAACCATGACGAAGTCTTCCTTTCATTTTTCTATTCCAGGTTTTGTTATATTCTTAACGAATACCTTTCATTATAAAATATAGCAAAGTTTCTTTTTTAGTTTTATTACTCATTCTTCAATAGCGACCTTGCTGCAGAATTTTATAATAATATTAATATATGATGTGATTAGACGAAAATTCTCTCCGGATAATCCAGTTTAGAGAATTAGAAATATTTTGTTGTAAACATATTTAAATAGCAAATTTATAAAAAATTGAGATTAAAATGTTGAAAAATATTTAGTTTCAAAAAATTATAGAATTTCAAATGTTAAAGAATTTAAATTCTTAATGCTATCATATAAAAACACATTTAAATAGTAAATTTATAAAAAATTGAGATTAAAATGTTGAAAAATATTTAGTTTAAAAAAATTATAGAATTTCAAATGTTAAAGAATTTAAATTCTTAATGCTATCATATAACTTATGTGTTAATACTACGTCTCTTTCATATTTCTGTTTTTTTAGCTCTCCTTTTGCTATTGTTTCTCTCATCCCTGTTCTCTCTCTATATTAATATTGATGTAAACGATATCAATATTTATGAATTTGAATTATTGAATATTTAGAAATACAGAATACTTATTTTTGTAAATATTTATGTTGAAATTTCAATTTGCAAACTCATTTTTTTTTAAATAGTATAGATTAATATTTCTACTTAAACTAAAAATTTGAAAATCAAGAAATTTTAAATTATAATAGTTCAAATTTCTAGTATTTTAAATCTTCTGAAATTTTAAAATTCTCATTCAAGCACAGTAGTGAAAATTTGATAAAATATAAAGTATTTTATGATAGTTGTTAGGCTTGAAGAGGAAAAACAATCTTACTACGCTGATTTTAATATTTCAGTTTTAAAGAAAAGAAGGTTTAAAAAAATCAAGTATATGGGTAAAGAAATGTAAGAGCTAAGAGTTTTAAGTGTATGTAAAATTGTTTTATAATGATAGTGCACAAATTTTGATTTATTATTATTATTGTTAGTGATTTTTACACAATTTGTTGGTACAACAATAAAACAAATTAGTATCTTTTTCTAATAAAATAATACGAAAAAAATACACAAAAAACTATTGTAACGAATTAAAAATGTTTCCGTATCACAGTTCCTGATTAAGTCATGTTTCATATAATCATTCGATACATAAAATGGAATGTATATAGTTGCGTATGCTTTCACATGATGTTACAAAAACATCGCATTATTTTATGCATAGATAATTACATTTTTAAAGCTTTTACGGTTTTTTAACGTGAATATGTACTTTATATATCTTGGAATTAATTTTGAAATAAGAAAATCGTTTAAGCATATTACTTAATAGAACATGATTGACTTAATTATCAAATGTTGTTACTTGTGTTTAAACACGACATGATTTTATATTTTATTAGATTTTTCTTTCAAAATATATAAATTTACTGTGATTTAAAATATTTACTTTTAAATTAATCTAATTTTATGTCTTCATTTTTTTATATTCTAAAAATAAAGACTAAGATATTAGGATAAAGTATACTCATTTCTTTTCTAGATTTTTTTTAATTTTTTTAAAATCCGCATATGTTTAAATATTTTCAAATAAATTTGGAAAATAGAATAAGTTAACAAAGAAATTTTACTTAATTTTTTATATCAACGTTTACAATTACTTATTGCAACATCTAAAATGATTTCTCACTTTACATGAACTCTCCCTATTTTACATGGATCTACCGAGTTCAAGCAATCTGTAATCTAAAGGTTGATTTCTTGCTCAACTTTGCTCATCTAAACTCACTTGTAACTAAATAAACATTTCAGAGTATTCTCTTCCATTTTCACACAAAAGAGGAGTACATA
Organism: Lablab purpureus; assembly: GCA_030347555.1. Lineage (NCBI taxonomy): Eukaryota > Viridiplantae > Streptophyta > Magnoliopsida > Fabales > Fabaceae > Lablab > Lablab purpureus. The sequence continues at coordinate 23,180,858 of CM059254.1, forward strand.
TCCAGCATTTACTTTACTCGTTGTTGAAGTTTATCTAATACAATATGGTTTTACATATTTGTAGGTGTTAGTGGATCAAAACCAAGAAGGGTGATTTCGTGTAGTTGGTGTCCTTCCACATGATTCTCCGCATTTGCCTCTATCACCGTGCGTTCGTCTCAAATGTATGCAATAAATAATTTCCAGAAAGGAACTACAAGTACAGAGATGCTGCAAAGACAATGTCCCTCTTGATCATGGACACGGCTTCTTCAAACTTTGCCTCAAGTTGAGTTTCCCCAATTGACTTAGCTGCTGCTATTAATTGCTGAAGAACTTCCTCAAGTCGTCTAATTGCTCTAATCAAGCTACCTTCAAAGACTTGTGTGATTTCCATGATCTCATAGAACTTTGAACCTTTGGCCCACGCATACACAGCCTCCATAATGTCAGGCCTAAACGACTTGACAAAACTCTCAACGTCAATTTCCACCTATTTATTTAAAAAAAAACAAAGGAAAAAGAACTTGTTAATGCATTTTACAACTAAAAAACCGAGGGACACTTAAGAAAGCTACAATATATTTAACACTGAGAGGGTTACAAGTCACTATATTATGGATCCTAACAAGGGATAAATGGATAAACCTCCTTTTCACAAGTCACTATATAAAAGTTTTTAAACATTAAACATTATTTTCCAAGCCTAACCTTAATCACGAAAATTGAAAAGATAAATTAATAAAATTTATAGGATTTTCAAAATAAAGGTAATTTTGGAGAGTAGGCATTTTAAAAAAAATTCAAGACCCTTAACTAATTTAAACAAACTCCATCTATGTGCATTAATTAAAAATGATTTATAATAAGGAATGGAGGGAGTATATAGGATGGCTGCGACATGAGAAAGCAAACTAAGGACCTAACTCAAAATTAGGTTGTATCAAAAAGATGAAAATAACTGATTTTTTAGTTGAGATGGCAGTCAGTAGGAGTGATTTTGTAAAATTTAAATGAAAAAATAAGATTTTATACCAGGTCAGGATTGATACTCCTAAAGGACTGCGAAGATGAGGCAGAGGATGTCCTGAAAGAGGGACAAAAGAGGGCAGCAGACTAAAAGGAATCCCATAACATAAGTATGGAGTAGAAGACAAGTTCACTGTTTTGCCCAATCAAGTGGAACCATAACTGAATATCTGATCATTTGCATTGGAAAAAATGCAGTGATCAAAATGACAAGGTTTGCCTAATCATCCATCCTCAAAGCAATGTGCATTTAGACGCCAGATACACTAATTGGCCTAGATTGATTTTCCCAAATAATACTTGAAAAGCAATGTGCATTTAGACGCCAGATATGCAATGCATTGGTATTCTTCCATTACCTTGCACTCCAGCTGAAGTTGGGCAACTCTCCGAGCCGTGTCTTGTAACTGCATAAAAAGCAGATCAAGTTCTTCCCGAGGTTTGGCAGCATCCTGAATTTTTTCTTGCCAGACAAAACAAGAAAGGAGAGAAACCATCTCTTCCACCTTTATGTCCTTAAAGACACCATTGAACATTAGTTCTGTTAGGGTCAATTCATCTGCACTACTAATTTCACAAGCAACCTTCCCTTTTAACTCCACCACATTGTCACTTGTAGCATATCTGCAATGAAGATCTGACGTGAATATCATTTTAATCAACAGAAGTTAATCAAATGGAGCTGCTGAAATTATCTGATAGAGAAAAACATACATAAAACACATACAAAATTTGCCAAATTCACAAATTGGACTTTAATAGTTGAGTGTAAGAGATTAAGATCTATTTGTTAGTTCTAAGTATTCTGTCAACAAATACATATGGAACTGCTGAAGTAAATATGGTTTGGTATCTTTAGGTTAAAGCAAAGCAAAGTAAAAAACTACAAGCACAAAAAAACATTAGCAAACCATTATGTACTAACATCCAATGTGCCTCGTTTCTTTAGCGGGGTGGGGGAGGAAGAAATACTATAAGAAAAAAAAAAAAAGAGTAAAGGATGACTAATCCACCTTATCAGGGGTGATAGAAGACTTCAAATGACAAAAATGGAGAACCAAATGGTTTTATGTTGCATTCAGCACAAAAACTGACATAATATTTCAAGGGAACAATTAATTCTTTTCAGGACTAGTAGGCAGAAACTTTACAGCTATCCAAGTAAAAGCTTCAAGGTCTAGCAGCATAACAATAAAAAATAGAAGGGTGGGGAAAGAACGAAGTGCTAAACAAGTTTCTTTACCCGAGCCTCCGAAGAACTCTCTTTCTCGCTTTAAGTTCGTCCTTGAATGCTAAAGCAGAAGAAGATCTTAATGTTTTCTTAATGGACTTTATCTTTGCAGTCAGTTCTTGCTTCCTCTGTAAAACTCTCAATTTCTGTTTTATAAGTGGTGACTTCGCAATTTCATGTTTTTCAAATAGGCTCTCCAAAGCTTCTATCCTACGAGATGCTTTTTTATATGAGCTGCTTTGAATCTGATAAATAAATAATCAAAATGATGATTGTGTAATCAGGAAAGATTCAAAAGGACAAAAAAAAGAAAAGAATAAATGAATAGATGAGCACAATACCTTCATGTCTTCTTCAGGATCTAGAAGGGGCAATCCTTTCTCACCAAATCTAGAAAGAGTTTCCGACACTTTCTTCAGCGTGTTTTCTCGTGCTTCCAATGGCAAAAGATCCTTCGGTATAAATAGACGCAGACTACTTATCGTACTGACCTGCTAACAGTAAAACAGCAAATAATTTATTAATCATAATTAAAAATAGAGTATACGCAATTCCATTTAAATCAAGATTTAACAATGGATAGGATAATATTAGACAAAAATATTGAGTTTAAATCCCGCGTGAGCTTCAAAGGAGCAACTCTAAAAAATAAAAATTTAAGAATCTAGTGTCAAAATGTAAAGTAAATAAAACCAAGAGGTTAAAAGCGAGAATGCTTATTAGGATAATAGGAATGGAAGGACAAAAGCTGAAAACAATGACAGAAAACACGTCCATCCATATAATATGAAGAGCGAAGTTCTAAATGTAGACACTACATTAGGTTTATTTTCTTTTCCCTTGGGCAATTTTCATGGAATTATCTGATCTAATAATTTAAGAAAAATCCCAAGGGCATGTTTGGGAGTGAAATTTGTAATTCACTTCTAAAAATATTCTCTAATTTAGTAGTTTAAAATAAAAAAGAAACAGAATGATAGATTAACGTGAACATAATGTCTTACTCTTCTGTTCACTCACTTCTATAAAAAAAATATAATAAAGAAAAGTTCCAGCTTTCCCATTCCCTATGGAAATCGACTATTGAACATACCTTAAAAGAAAAAAATCAAGAATTCATATGGAATAAAATACACAGTTGAACTACTAACAAATTGTGGGTTGAGAAACTAACTTCTTGTACAACAACTTAAGTGAGGGCCATGAAAGTCACAGCAAGTACCCTGGTCTTGTTATTAGAGATAATGTGTAGATCAGTTTTGAACTGAAACATTCGTGATGAATGCATTCTTTTGTCGAAGCTAACGAGGTACACACATTTCTGGTAATTTCACATGTCAAAGGTGGTTATTGTGCTTCTTATAGATATATGACCTATTCTGCACTCACATTGTTCTGAAGTGCAACAACAGAGTACAAATAAGGTGGGAGCAATTTTCTGGTTTTTCTATTCCTTCATTGGTTATACTGTTTTTCACACGAATGATGTGTTAATTTGCCCTTTGCTATTCTATTCTCCACGGAGATTAAAGTCATAGAGAAACTACTATCATCTCTACATCTAATGTTTCTTCCATTTTCCACTTCTTCACAACATTACTGTTTTTCAACCATTACTAAACCATAGATTTGTAAAGATCATATTCTGTTGAAGTGCAATCTGAAAAAAATCAAAATTATGAAATCCCAGCCTTGCAGATATATATTACATCTGTTAACAGTTTAAAAAGACGTACCTGAGAGATAGGAACTGAAACCACTAGAGGTTCACCAACTTCTTTTAGAGGAACAATCTTAATAGATTTTCTTCCAATTTTATCTTTCTTCACAACACATCTTGTAAGAACATCAACATTGTAAGAGGCGTCCTCAGGTTTTACACTTGCATCATCTGAAATTTTTATTTTTTACTTTTATGATATAAATACACTAAAATTTTACATACAAAGGTGTATATAAATCACCATAGAAATCATCAAGAATTCTCACCATTAGAAACACTCTTAACCCTTTCAAAATTAACAACCAACCCCCAAGTCAATTGGTCCTCGATAAAAATGGGGGTCAGATCTTCATCACTTGAAGTGCATTCAAGAGAAACAAGCCTCCCAGGCTGTAGAAAAGGTAAACAGTGCCTTGGAGATAGCACAATATCGCGGACCTCCTTATTCAAACTTCTATGCTGCTCCAGCAGATTAAAATAATCCTTTAGACTGTTTTCTTCTTCAATAACAATTGATTCCCTCTCCTTTTCAAGCACCTTTATTTGTTTCTGTATAGACAAAAAATAGAAAGAAAAATTATACTTTTTTCTTGATATAATACCCAAATCAACAATACAAGAATTTTTTTAAATCAAAGAATCAACTTAAAAGAAAGGCATATCAATGGGTTAACTTTTATGTAACCAGTACTAGAATGACTCTTAGGTCTTTCCACAACTATTTAGACTTCAAGCATCGTCAAAGAGAGCACCTTCTCAAGATTGGAAGAGGAAAGGATAAAGTTCAGACCATCTGATCAATGAGTAAGATATACCAGATCAAAAACTTTATTAACATCAAGGACTAATTCAACCAAAAAGGACTTTGACCAACTCAATCCAAAAGTTTGACTCTAACAGGAATAAAGGACAGAAGAAAGAGGTATTTATAATACAGATTGCTAAAACAGAAGCCAAATGAGAAGTTCACTGATTCGTATTCTTAAAATAGTTAAATTTAAACCTAACTCAACATCACAAAATTGACTTGTAAGATGAGGTTTGCACTCATTTATATATTATAAATTGACTATATATTTAACCTATGTGGAATTTCCAATACACCCGTCACGCTGAGGATTGGAGTTTCAAGCATAAAACTAGGGAGAACCTGATGGCAAGTGACACAAGATCCAACAAATTTAATTAGGTATACTCTAAATAACTTTGATACCATTTTATAGTAAAATTTAAGTTTAACTTAAACTCACAAAACCAGCTTGTAAAGTGAGGTTTATACCCATTTATATATTATATTTTGATCATATCGCTAGTCTATGTAGGATCTTCAACACATGATGATAGCCCACACTTTTGACAAGGGCTTCTTTAGAACCATCTAGCATATCCCATCCTAGGGTGCAGAACATTGTGTTAGTTAATTCCAATGGCCTGATTTCTGTTAGTTGGGAGAGTTAGAGTCAGTAGATTTTAGTTAGAATTCTAACAGAATTTGGCAAAGAGAGACCATAAAGAGATAAGGAGAGACGACTAGAGGCATTCTGTCCCGTGAAAGATTGTATTGAGGCTGATATCTCAGGCTCTAAAAATCCAGAGAGGAATACTTTGTATTCATTGTTTTCTATTCTCTAAATCCATAACTGAAACATTGAAACAAGGTACACACTCTATTACTAAAGTAGGAGATCAGCAAAAGACAAATGCATGATCGAATGGGTAGAATACAGAGATGATTTATAATTCTAGATTACTCCACTGTAACCACTTGTAAAAGAAAGAAAATCTTTGTTCAAGGTTAGTGATGACTGGTCAACAGCTGAAATACACTCCCTTTTTAACCGAGTAAAAGTGGTAACCATACAGGAAGGAAATTTTCACTGAATCAAATTAGCTAATTTTAAGTTTGACAGTGACAAGAAATGTTTTAAACTCACAATCATAAAGAATACCGTATGCATCAAAGGTAAACTCAAATCTTATAGAGATAGCAAATTATCTGCATAACCTTGTCGCACTATAGAACACCCATCCCGACCAAAAATAACAACTCATATTCCTACCCTTCATAAATTTAAACAAACCTCAAGATCAGGAATGGCACGATCAGTTTGGAACTGGAAGAAAGAATTACGGAGCAAATTTTCAGGATCACCATCTTCACACCGCATTTGATTTAAAATCATGTTGTAGCTTAAATGAAAGGCACTGAAACGCAAGAGAAGGCCAATGTAAAAATTATGTCAGAGAATAGAGATAATTTATTTATGCAAGCTACAATATGAGAAAAATAGAAAACATATTTCTTTTGGTGGATGAATATTATCAAAAGCTCATATCTTCATGCTTTAGATTTTAAACAGTCTCCATCATGGCATCATCTTTTATGCCACAAGTTACATCACCATAGAATAATGAATGATTTTCCAATTACCAATAAAATCTATTTTGCACTTGGTTTCAGTTACTAATCATCAAGGCCACTCTCACAATAAGCTGTCAGAGAAAGAATAGGGAGTGTAAGATATACAAGTACGTTTCCATTATTATATGATTTTTTCATCTTTAACTTGAAGTGATATTATTTTAATTATTTTTGTATATCAATAAAAGCTTTTAAAACAAGCTCTTTTGCTATAATTCCGGGCACTGTTTGAACAAGATACTAACTCCATTCTTCACCTTTTGGTTGATCTCTCCCTTAAGAGAGAATTACCAAGCTGGAGAATTAGCAGGTTTTTTAAGTGAGTACGAAAACTAATCACTGACGAAATATAAGACATCAATAAGGTCCATAAGTATAGAGATTTAGAATTTCCATGCATTAATTTAAAAATGCAGCATGCATAAAGCATGCTTTATTTATTTTATAAAAGAAGAAAATCATTACAGAGAAGATGATTACAAAAAATAACTAGGATATGAGATCCTTCTTAAAAAAATAATGAAACAAACAATAAGAACAAAGCAAACATTAAAGATTTAGAGTACCCGATCCATTCAAAGCATTTGTAAGAGAAACTCTCACAAACACACACATGCACCACAAGCTTGACATCAAATGGAAGGCACATGCCTAATCTATCCCAAAGAAGCTACTCATCAAAAGAAATCTCAAGATGCAGGAATTGTCAAAAACACAGAACGCTTTTATCACTTTTAAGAAGATTTAATATCTTAATATAAGGCTGTCCCTTTAAATCCATGTGCCATAAGATAAAAGGCCCCAGAATCTGCCCTAACCCAGAATTCACCAGAAACACTGAAGAGTTTATGCCACAAATATGTACTGGATAGTGAAGTGCGATGACAAGAAATCCCGTTTCCAAGGTTTCATTATCATTAAGACTCTATATCTCTAACAAAATGGACGGGTAAACCATTATCTTACAGAACATTGCAAGAAATCAAACTCTTCAAAAATTAAATTAAACAAAAAATTTACCTGTTTAAACTATCGGCTGCCCCTTTAACCATGTTTTTAGCAGTAGAAGGCTCCATCTTCTCATCAACCATGAGGATACATATCCCACGTTCATCAATGCCTCGTCGACCAGCACGACCACTCATTTGAATATATTCTCCACTGGATATCCACCTAAACTTGTCCCCATCAAATTTCCGGACATTTGTGAAAACAACAGTTTTTGCAGGCATGTTCAAACCAATGCTGAATGTCTCTGTGGCAAACAAACACTAAAGAAAAATATTTCTAGTTAGAATTGCAAGAATTTATAGTTTCAATCAAACAAGTATTGCTAAATTATCAATATTAAGACAAAATATGAAAAGATATATTTGCTCCTAAAATACAATAGTAATTGCAGTAGGTTAAAAATTATGAAACAAAACAAATTGAGCAAAAAAGAGGAAAGGGAACTGCTAACTAGTATGAGATTTTAAATTAAAGTCATGAGGCTTCACAACGTTAAGACAAATGAGAAAGAAACATAAGTTGAATCCTTAATGCGTATTGAACACATAGGGTTATGCATTTATTAATAGGAAAAAAACAAAGATATGGGTCTCGCTCTTCCAAGAGATCAAATTACCACCAATGAAGACACAATATACGGAGATAGATATCCTATCAGAAGGAGAGTCAATAGTGACATTAGGAACAAGTTTGATAGCAAAAATCCACCTGCAACTAACAACATATTTCCTAGAAGGTAAAAGAACGAAATCCCCGGTTCCGCTATTCCAAAGAGCACTTATTCTATCAATTATGGTTTGACGCCAACTATGATGGGCTAAAGCATCACCTGCAGATTTAGGAATTGACAAAGGGGAAATAGACAAAAGACAAACTATTAAGTGATGGAGATAACCTATGATAGCTTAAAGCAATATAATGAGGAGAAGGATTACAGGTGGAGCGTAGATCTTAAAGAAGAGCAATGGAAATATTAGACTCAATGATGGAGCTAGAGGGTATGGAGGAGTTAGCATCAAAAGAGAGTCATTAGGTGAACAGTGGGGAATCTGCCAACGATGATATACTTGAAGAGTCAGTGGAGGTGTAGGACTGTAGGAACACAAAACACATAGGAAGATCACAAACAACAGGGATAGTGACTTGATCAGATATAAAGTCACAAAGAGAGAAGAATTTGACTCAAAGTAGAGGGAAGACTCGGTGAAAGTGACATTCACTGAAATAAAATAGTGGTTAAGAGACGAGAGAAACATTTATATCCTTTTTGTAATCTAGTAAATCCTGAAAAGATACATTTGTGAGACTTAACAGACAATTCATCAAAACTAGGACCTAAAATGTGAACAAAGCATGTGGATCCAACTAATTTTTAAGGAGTAAGGGATGGAGTGAATCATGAGAAAATAAAATAAAATGAGGAATTTTATTATCTAAGACTGAAGATAGCATGCAATTAACAAGATAACATGCACTAATAACAACATCACTCCAAAAATGGTGAGAAACCTAACCATGAATTAAAATTGTGCAAATTGTTTCAATGAAATGTCTATTCTTATGCTCTAATACCATCTTAGTAAGTGAGTTTATGCCTAACTTTGTCCCACGAAATTGGCTTGTAAGGTGTGTTTTACACCTCACTTATAAATTGTGAATTTCTCATATTACTAGTCGATGTGAAACTTCGAAACACCCCCTCACGTCGAGGAACGAAACATCTGAAGTGTGGAATTAGAAAGCTATGGGTGGTCTATCAGAAGTCCATAAACAAGCAACACAATAGTCCCAAAAAACTTGCTAGGATAGACTTATTTGGCTCTAATACCATGTTAAGATAAATAAGAAAGAGACATAGCCTGAACCCCTAGTGTATATTGAGCACATAGCGTTATGCATTTATAAATACAAAAAATACAAAGAAATAGACCTAAGCCCATTACATCTAACACAACAAAAAACATTTTATAAAAATATACACTTTTAAATTTATATAATAATATAATGTAGGGGTGGATATGATATGATGCATGCAAGGAAATTGCTACTAACTAATCAACCATTACCGCTAATAAACTTCTTATCAGTATGTAATTATGTTTTTAAATGAGGTATGCAATTTTATGCTTTAAGGTGTAAGCACACATTTATATCACATGTTCATGGCTTATACAAATGAAAAAACTATCATATTGCACGATTTCTTTCCACAAACCTTGATTAGCCCTTCTTGAAATAAGATCTCAATCACTTCTTTTAGAATTGGGAGTAAACCAGAGTGATGTACTCCTATTCCACGTTTCAGCAAAGGCAGCATGTTTGAAACCTGAAAATAAATATATAGAAAAATAAACAAAAAATAAAGATACCTTAAAAGTAACACAACATGCAATGACATTGAAATTATTGTACTTCTCGATAGTTCAAAGAAAGCAATGGTGTGTTAAGAAAGGACAAGCTTATACATCAAACAAGTTTTGAGAGGATTCAGCAACAGATAATGTCTCCTGCAAGTGGTTTTCCTCAACCATACAATCTTTCTACAATCAACATTATTCCGCCATAAACATTTTCAATGTCCTCATTAAAAGTGGAATTTACACTTCAGTAACAGGAGGTGGATGAGTTATATTCCCTTTACTCGAGTCAGACCGCTATGTTTGTCTTAATAAGAATTCAGCTCCTGGGTTTCCAGATGCCCACTTCCCTAACTAGAAAAGATTCCTTCTTGAAAAAATTATCTCTAGATAGAAATGGAAAGCTCCAAGATTATGTGCTTTCTCTGTACGGCAGTGCTAACATGAATAAAAGAACAATTTGCTAGAGCCTAGGTGTGTTTGGCTCAATTTTTCTGAAGAAATAACCACCCATTTTGATTTTGAGAAATAAGAAATTATTTCTCCAGATTTAAGAAAAATCAAACATGCTACATGACGAACAACTTTTGTGAAGTAACCCTCTTTCTGGATTTTCCATCAACTCTCGATATTCCTGCCTACCCTTGAGCAATCCTACTTCTAGCTACCTAGTTTTATATACTTTGGCAAATCTAATGTTAAAAAATTGTCAGAATGCAGTCTTTACGTTGTTTGGAGCAGATATGTGGACCTTAAAGGAAATAACATCCTTGCAATGACATTTGATTTGGGATACAATTAATTTCTTAGCTTGTACTAAGTGCTAAGAACATGATTGTTTCAAGTGCATTGTCATATCATATCCAATTTTGCAAAGGGGAGAAGCTGCTTTACTACATGCTGCCAATGACTTTATTGCTTCCTATGTTATATTTTCTGCTGTTTTCATTTTCTTTGCAACATTTCAACCCTCGAGGATGTGAGGATACCACATCACCCTGAAAACAGAAATTTTAGTTTCCTTATAGGAACAGTGGAAAGGATTGGTCATAGGAAGCTCTTTATAGAAGGTTTGGAAACAGGTTACGTAGTTGTTAGTGCATGTATGTAGATAGATATACATCTGTTGATTTTACGGTTGAATATATTATTTTCATACAAGAGCATTTTTTTTTAATTAGCTTAAACAGAAGAAAGCACAACTAAAACTATTTTCAGGGAGAGGAATCATTGTGCTGATAAACTTGCCAAAATTGGTTCCCAGGGTTTCTCTAGGTTCGATAATGTACCTAATTTCTTAAATCCTGTATTCTTAGGGATAAATGTTCACTGCCACAGGTTTTCCTAGCAGGTTTTAACCTGGTCCCCCCACTTGCATGTATGAATCTTTTAATCGTTTTTATAGTACTTGGTGTGCTGCAAATGATTGTTGTTATTTGGGGTGCCAACATAGTTGAGATGACAAATATCATAGTGATGCTTTAGCACTTCCATCTTTTGATAAAAAAACTACAACTAAAACAACAAAAGTCTTATCTCACTAGGAGAGCTCACCTATGTGGGTCCCCTGACACCATTGAGCTCGGCTGAATACCAAATTCTCAGGTAGGAAAGCACAACTTCAGAGGGATAATAAATCCTCCACAACAGCACAGAAAAGTTTCAGAATGAAACATGAAAATGCTAAAAAATGTATCAAGGCCGCTGAATCTCCCTGTACATATGAAAAATGTCGGATGGAAACTTCCTTGAAACAACCATGATCAAAATTAAAATGGTTGAATTGAAAATATAATCCAATATCGTTCAGTGAGAAATAAAATGCTTGAATTTTGAACCACAACTACATCAAAGCTTGTCCAAGAGGGACTTTGTTAAGCTCCCTAATAGTCCAGGCCTAATAAATACTAAGCCCACTACTCCCGTGGCATTCTTGTTTTCTTCAATTGTAGGGTGTAAGAGAACTAATAAATGGAAATAGAGCTTTGTTTCAACTTTTTCCTCACCAAAGAAGGACCTTGAGTTGAAATCAATAAGAACCTCTACTTATTTATTATGTTGAAAAATTCAAGAAATGAGAAGTGCTAAAACTCAGGAATATGCATATGCAGTGGTAATGTGTCCCAGAGAGGTGGGGAGAACACCAAGTTAAGGAAGTGTCTTGCCTGGGGTAGTTTCTTATCATCATCTGAAAGCATGTCCATAGCACTACAAAATATTTGTTCTATGTTGTCCTTTTCATTATCCCCATTAAGATCCATTTTTGCCATCTACAGAGACAAAAAGTACATTAGAGATACAGAGTCACAAAAGAGAGAATGGAAAGAAAATTAACAGATTTTTTTACAATAAACAGCAAGTTGAACTTTACCTGCATTGCAAGAAGCTCACACTCCCTTTTGCTAAAGCTGAACAGTATCACAGGATCATATTGACGCTGAATGATCATTTTCACCATCTTGAATATGTCACTTTCTTCACCAACTCTACCCAGCACCAAACCTTTTTGCCGCTTGCCACTCTCTTTTCTCTTATCACCCTCAGTGGCAGGAACAAGAGCATTTAAAGATTTCTGAAAGCTGTCTTCGCGAAACTTTCCCTTTTCATCCACAACCAGATATAGACCATCACCTCCAGAAGGAAAAATATAATGCTGAAGGGGTGTTGGTCGGTAATCGGTATAAACAACATGACAGGGCTGTTGGTGCACCTGCAAGTAAGCAAAAATCATTAGAGAAACAAACCAAAAAATTAATGTAATAAAGAGCAAATCAATCAACGACCTTTGCCACCCAATCAGCAAATTCCTTGGCATTGGGGACAGTGGCAGACAGGAACACAAAGCGTGAATTCTTGGGCGACAGAACAATACTCTCTTCCCAAACCACGCCTCTCTCACGATCACGCATGTAATGCACCTCATCAAAAACAATCCAAGCCACCTCCCTAGTGATCTCAGACCCTTTGTACTGCATGCTACGCCAGATTTCAGTAGTCATGACCTGAATCAATTAAATTTCAACTCAGAGACAGCATATTATTCCATATTAAGGAAAACTAAAAAACCGTCTGTGACCACAACACCAAGGTTTGTATTGTAGGGTGTACATGACCACCGCATTTGTCCACAACACGTGACAAAACAGAGACGGTAACCACAATTTAAAACCCTGGAGCAGCGTACCTACCAAACAAGAAGCATTGGGATCAATGGTGACATCTCCTGTCATCAAGCCAACGTCAGAAAATTCTTCCTTGAATTCTCTATACTTCTGGTTGCTGAGAGCCTTGATAGGGGAAGTGTAGATGACGCGCTGCCCGTCTCGGAGGGACATAGCAATAGCATACAACGCCACCACGGTTTTGCCAGCAGAGGTATGCGCAGACACCTAAGTTAAGTTACACAAACAGCTCCAACAGGTGAGAAAATCAATCATTAAAAAACAAAAACAGAAAAGAAAATAGAATTTCGTTTGAATGGTGACCATGACGGACTCGCCGTTTTCGAGGCAAGTAATGGATTGGGACTGAAAGGGGTCGAGAGCGAATGGGAACTTCTTGGCGGGTTCTGCGTGCTTTTGAGTGGGCGGAGAAGAAGGGTGGGTGTAACCATGTGGATATGAGACATGGTGCACACAATCGTGCAGTGGCGGCGTAGAAGAAGTTGAAGGCTCTTCTGGCGACTTTCTCTTCAGTGAACCCATCGTTGGTTTCTGAGTCACTGTGCCTTCAATCTGCTTCTGTCTCCACGCAAGCACAGAAGAATAAGGAACTAGAAAGCAAGAACCCTAACCCTAACACAAACAAATTTCAATACCTGGAGTCCACACCAATGCTACGCGCCGCCACACAACACAGCTTCAATGCCTTCTAATCGGCGGCGAAAGACAGTGGCAGTGTTAACAGTGTAACACCACGCCCTAAAATGCTTTTCTAATAAAAAATATTATTATTTTCCATGTTAAGGATACGATGATATTACTGAATTTTTTTTATCCATTATAGTACAGATATATTTGTTAATTCAAGTAGCCAAGAATCTTTATTCTCTTAAATAATCTCCACCAGCACATTTCAAATAAATAGGTTTTCAAGCAATTTTAATCTTTTAAATAACTTTCTACCAATCAACCCAAGTAAGATTATTTAAATTTTTTTAGCGTGAATTGTTATAAATCATTAACTAATTTAATCTCTAAAATTATAGTATCATATTATTTTTACACCCATTTTTAAAATACATAACAAATTTAATGAGTACTGTGAAGAACAATAAATATATATAACTCAGTTGACAATGGAAGGAGCATGGATTTTTGTCTTGCACCCTATAAAATAAATAATGTATTTTTACTTCATGCACTCCCATGCTGTCTTCCTACACCTCTCTCGGAATGCCAAAAATGTCTTCCACAAATTCATAATTACGCATTTGAATTAGGTGTGCTATAAATGGTTTACCAATTCTTCAACCCGCAACTTAAAAAACATTATTTACAATCAAGAATTTCCCAATTAAGTGCCTTTATTGTACACACTTCAAAATTTATCTTATTTTAATTATGAATGGTATAATGTAAGATGTTGCATTTCATTTTCTAAAATGTATAATATGTAACAACAATGTAATTCAAATTATTAACACAAAACTCAAGGATCGATTGAAATAAAAGCAAAGTTTATTATGTTTTTTCTATAAAAGAAGATGAACTTTAGAAAATTAAAATACCTTTTCGCCTGAATTTGATGCACGACTTGTTATTGTTTAATATTTATAATTACTTTTGATTTTATAAAACACATAAATAATATGTTTATTTTATATTGATTTGGATAATGTTATATTTACTTATCACTTAACAAAAATTATTATATAAAAAATTAATTATCCCCTTCTATTATAATCTAATCCTTTGCTTGAAACAACAAATTTCGGGAGATATAAAAATGCCGAATGAAAAGTGATTCATTCTCGTTTTCGTAGCCTCTTATAAAAAAGAAAAGATTAAAAAAAATAAAAAACTGTATTTAAAAAACACATTAATTTATCTTCCTAAAAGAAGAATCGTTTATATATAAATATATGAAACAATATTTTTATCGATGAAAGCACTTAGAACAATAGTGTCCGCACTAGTCTCACGTTCTTAAAAAGAGAAACCATGAGATGAGTATAATTAGTGTTTCTTTTCTCGATTCAACGATTGCTTTGACTTTTAAATATTTAAAATTAGATTGAGATCTGGCATTGGGGAACGATGAGTGTGCACTAACAAAGATTCACAGAAGTTGCTGTGTTCTAAGTTGAAATTATGAAAGGAAAAAACAATTAAGTAATGTTTTGATGTGCATTAAAAATAGTGAATGAAGCATATTTGGTTAATATTTTGTTGGGTGTGGAATTTTGGAACGTTAAAAGGTGAAAGGAGAACCTAAAATGAGGAAAGAAAAAATAAAAAGTAAAGCGAAGTGAACCAGCCGAAAAGGGAGAAAAAGGAAAGCACGTTACGCGGCTCAAAGAGCATCACTTTCTTTTCTTCAAAGGGTAAAGCTTAGCTGAGATACTCATAGGGAGAAGAAAAATACCTTTTCAACTTTATCGCACACAACTCACAATAAACCTAATTTTTAAAATTTTAGAGTGTATATTTTAAATACATGAAACGACAGAAAAAGATCTTCGTTTGACTAAAAAAGGGAGTTGATAATTTTGACAATAATGGTTTACCTGAAGAAAAAAAGTAGCTATCGATGATTTCCGACCTCAAAATCTGCCCACTACCAAGGCAACAATAGAACACATTCTTCACCTTTTCTAATTGGAAAGTATTGCTTAAATTTGTTCCATTTAAACGTTTCACCATTTTTTTAGTACTATTTTATTTCACTTCAACAATACTAAAAGAAATTATATTAGAATGGAGGCATAAACTTAACTCAACCTTTTCTAAAATCAGGTTGATAAAAAATTTGTTCTCAAATTAGATATTTTGACAGATTAGGTTTGTAGGTGATTCGATTGCAAAATTAATAGATTTGACAAGTTCATAAGGATAGAGTTTTACAAAACCTTACATTCCTTACCTAATTTAATATTAAGTGATTTGATGACTTAACCTCATAAAAAATAACATAAAACTTGTTTCTAAATAACTGTAATTTTTAATAAATTTCTTTATTTACAAAACTAAATATTCAGGGATTATCATGATGTAAAATTCAAAAAATAAAATTGTTATTTATTTGTTTTCATTTAGTATAAATGTTCATATTTCTGTCTTACTTTCTGTTTTTGCTTAATCTATTGAAATAAATGAAAATAAAGTATATAACTTAATTAATTTTATTTTTTTAATATATTTATATAAATAACATAACATATGTTTTTAAAACATAATATCGAATTGTATTAATTATTCACTAATACACAAAAAAATATAAAAAAATTAATATTTTTTTACTTTTTAGTAAAGCAATACAATCTTATTCTGAATAAATTTTAATTTTAATTGTTTTCTATTTTATTATTTTATTTATTATTATAATAGTTTTATAATATTTTTTATTTAAAAGTTTTATTATTGTAAAAATAAAAGGATAACAACTTAAAATTGTAAAAATTTAAATAGTATATTTTTATTAAAGTTTTAGATTATTTAATATTGTACTATTTTATTTTATTATTATTGTATTTTTGTATTTTAAGAAACTAATAACTAATTATTTTATTTACATATTTGTAAAAGTTGTACGAGAGAGAAAATGGGATAAAAAAGTTAATAAAAAAAAAGTAAAAGAAATTTAGTAACATAAAAATAAATCAAAAAATAATTAATACATACTTGTTTAGAGATATTTTTAATGTATATGTGCTTATTTATTTAAGAATTGAGAAATATAAATTATATAGTTATTTTGTTTAGAATTATTTTAAAAAGTAAATATTAAAAACTTATAAAAATCATAAACATATTTTTATTATATTATTAATTATAATAATTAATTTTATTATAATTTAATGTTATTTAATAATTTCCAATAGAAATGCAGGTGTTAGGGAAATTGAATAAATGGTGGAGGTGATGAGAGAAAGAGAAAGGTAGAAGTGATGTAGACTATGCAGTGATGATTGACGGCTGAAAGACAATGCTTAAAATTCTGCTGATATCTCTCATTTTCACTTTCTCTTTCTCAACAACACAACAGCACTCATTCCCTCTCAAAACAACATTTCTTCCATTCATTCATACTGTTGCAGATTGAATTGAGTTGAGTTTTGTTGGAAAATATGATGTTGAATTTTGGTAGCCTTTGGACTCCAAACACACTGATCGGTCTGGGTTTGGGACAATTTCTTTCTCTTCTCATCACTTCCACAGGCTTCACTTCTTCTCAGTTGGCCAAAAAAGGTTCCCTCCATCTCCTCCCTCTTTTTCTACTAAGTTTCACACCAATATTCGCTCTTTTTTTTCCCAATGCCACTGATATAATTCTTCACCCTTTTCTTTCGTCTTCTTCGTAGGAATTAATGCTCCCACTTCACAGTCCTTTCTCAACTATGTGTTATTGACGTTTGTCTATGGAACTATTCTCCTATATCGCAGGAAACCACTCAAGGTTATAATACTATATACTCTTTATTTCTGCTTTTCCTCCGTTTCACCTCTCAACTAAAACATTTGATCACAACTTCACATGCTTCTGACACAGGCAAAATGGTACTATTATGTAATTCTCGGATTGGTTGATGTGGAAGCAAATTTTCTTGGTAAGTGTTTCGTGTTGCTGGATGGAGACATGATATTATTTATAGAAAAACATTTGAGAAATTAATATATTTATAAGCACTCTGCTAAAACAATCAAGTGTCACCTTCCTTTCTTTGTATGTATTTGTTGGACTATTCCTATGTATTAAAATGAAGCAGGTGATACTTGAATTGGATGATCTTATTACTTGCAATAATTTCTAAACTAATTCTCATCCACTGAACAGTTGTGAAGGCATACCAATACACCTCACTCACAAGTGTGATGCTACTTGACTGCTGGTCAATTCCGTCCGTCATGCTTCTTACATGGCTCTTCTTAAAGACTAAATATAGATTCAAAAAGATTACCGGTGTAGTTGTTTGTGTTGCTGGCCTTGTCCTGGTTGTGTTTTCTGATGTTCATGCAGGTGACCGTGCAGGTGGGTGAGATTTTATGTACTGCCTACTGTCATCGATATCTTTTATTATAACTTAAACACATATACACCCACTCAAGCACATTGAGAATGTGTCTGCAACTATTCCATATCTTTATTCTTAGAAACCTTGCAAAACTAGTAATTTTTTATCCTATATTTAATATCATCAGTAACATGCAGAATTCCGTTTACAGTAGTTGTCTGATGTCATACTTGCCTGTTATAGGTGGAAGCAATCCTCGTAAAGGGGACCTTCTTGTTATTGCTGGTGCTACACTGTATGCAATCAGTAATGTCAGCGAGGTAAGCTGATTGTACTTCTATTTTAAAGCAATTTTCAACTCTCTTGCAGTTGATAGCGTGGGACAACACAATAAATACATATACTCACTAACTATTGTTGAAAATGTCGATTACTATTCAATGGTTGCGTTTTCTGTCCTAAATGTAAATTCTTATTAGGTTAGTATTTCACAGTTTGCCTTCCTCTAGTTTAGGCTATTTCTTGGGATGCACTCGCACCACATTCCTACTTGGCTGCTTATATTAGCTTTTCATTATGTATAATTGTGCTTTTGTTACTGTTATTTCTTTTGTTTTGCAGGAATTTCTCGTGAAAAATGCTGATAGAGTTGAGCTTATGGCAATGTTAGGTCTCTCTGGTGGCATTATCAGTGCCATTCAAATGTATCCTTCAAATTGACTATATTATGATAACTATGCTGTTCTGACTTTTATGCTAGCTTACCATAGATCGCATTTGTTGAGCCCTTCAATACATGCCTTTTCTGTTGCTTAAGTTATACATCTAACTTAAATATTTATGCCAAATAATATTGGTTTGCTCAATAGTTTAACAAATTGTGCTGTGTCATAATTGTATTGTAGTAAGGAATGTGATTTTGGAATTAAGTTAGAAATGTTAATTTGATCGAGTTGTTGCCACAGTTGAATGAAATGCAATTTTAATTAAGTTTCAGCTTCAAGTTTTTAAAATTAATGACTTATTTGGCTAGGAGTCTGTTGAGATTATTTTGTCAATTGAAGTAACGGCGATTCTGATATGAAATTTAATCAAGGAAAAATAAAGACTTTTATCCACTAACTAGAAGTCTAGAATTATTTACATTTCTTTTTCCTGTTGTATCCTTCATTATTATTACAGAAGCATACTTGAGCGCAATGAACTTAAATCTATACATTGGTCGGCTGAGGCAGTAAGCTCTCTTTATCATCCTCTCACTACAATTGAGTAAATGACAGAATTTCCCTTTAACTAGATGCCTGATTAAAGTTATTATGTTGTTGTCACAACATGTCAACTAGTGTGATATTGTTATTTATATTCATTCCTTTCTACTTTGATTTCAGGCACTTCCTTTTGTTGGATTTGCAGTGGCCATGTTTATGTTTTACTCTTTAGTCCCTGTTCTACTTAAGGTGTGGATTCAAACCATAGCTATCTGATTATATTTTTTTTAGAAATTATATTTGTACTGACTCTGGAATAAAATGATTGGAGAAATTGAACCTAATTCTATAGTCTATCAATGTCTAACTGGCAATAGCAACTTTCTCGTGCCATTTTTCCCTATCAATATTTTCAGTATAGTTTAGCGAAACAAAAAAGAGACGTATGATAAATATTCACCATCCAGCTTTCACTGAGATGTTGTACTTAAATATGCTGTCTTGGTTTCTGACAGATCAATGGTTCTACCATGCTAAATCTGTCTCTGTTGACCTCAGACATGTGGGCTGTCTTAATTCGCATTTTTGCTTACCATGAGAAGGTCTGATAGTAATGTTACAGCCTTTTATTCTTTCCCACGAGATGTGTGCTACATTTTCAACGTGCTAACTTCTCTAGAGCTAATTATGCTTTCCAGGTTGATTGGATGTACTTTGTGGCATTTGGTGCCGTTGCCATTGGGCTTGTCATCTATTCAGGGTAAGTATCGTTGCACACATTTTCTTATCATATAGTTTCTTCTGGGACAATTGGGTATCCATGAGCTTTAACCACGCTTTGCATCTTATTGCAGTGGGCACAGAGAAGAGGATCAGCACCCTCCAAATTCTGCCGATGATCTTCGCCCTGCTGTCAAACAGGATGAGGAAGCCAATTCAGGCAATCGTAGCAAAGGAAATACGGCAGGAAGCTCAAAAACCTGGGTAGCATAGTATATAGACCTAGAGATTATTCATACATGAAAAAACCATGGGGAAAAGTATCCTCAGGGGAGTGGAATTTATTTTGTATTGGCAGCTCCTGCAAGATTGGTGTCCTAGGAGAAAATGTTCCTTTAGATGCTGCTCTTGTTCACATGTCTTTGTAATTTAAAGGATGCTTTAATTTTGGTTGGATGGAATTTTCAGAAACTCTTAATCATCTGGTGATCGATATCCATTTTTTAGCTAGCATGTTGCTAATTATTTGCAGGAAGAAAACTAATATAAAGAAAATTGTAGTATTGTGTATGTTCTGAATTGGTCATTGGAAAGTGTGAGATGAAAAAGGAATTTAGAGAAGGAGATAGTAAATAAAATATATTGATGAAAGGGCGTGTGTTCCACGGGGGAGATAAAATGTGATGCGAGCGAAGAGTATCGATGAAAATTTATTTATAAAAGAAATAAAAAAAGAAGAGATAATAATATAAAGAGTGATGATGGTGGGTAAGTAAGTAGGGAAGTGAAGCAGTGAAGAGAGTAGGATACGATGTCGAAGGCGAAAGTGCTGAGGGAACTCCTGCAAACCCCCGGCGTTCACCAGGGCCCGGCCTGCTTCGACGCTCTCGGGGCAAAGCTCATCCAATCCGCCGGTTTCCCCTACTGCATCACCAGCGGCTTCTCCATCGCCGCTTCCAGGTTGGCTTTACCCGATACCGGCTTCATCTCCTACGGCGAAATGCTCGATCAGAGCCAACTCATCGCCCAAGCCGTCTCCATTCCCATCATCGCCGACGCCGACAACGGTTACGGCAACGCCATGAACCTCAAGAGAACCGTCAAGGGTTTCATTGCCGCCGGCTTCGCAGGAATCCTTCTCGAAGATCAGGTCACTTAATCGCTCATTTTCTTTTCTCGTACCTTCCATTCTTCTTCTTATTGCCCAAATTGGATTGGACAATTGGACAGGTTGCGCCGAAAGCGTGTGGGCACACGCGCGGCAGGAAGGTGTTGCCCAGGGAAGAGGCGGTGATGAAGATTAGAGCCGCCGTGGATGCTCGAACAGAGAGCGGCTCTGATATTGTGATTGTGGCCCGCACCGATGCTCGGCAAGCTGTGTCCTTGGAGGAAGCGCTCATCAGGTGCAGCGCATTTGCTGATGCTGGGGCCGATGTTCTTTTCATAGACGCACTCGCTTCCGTTGAAGAAATGAGAGCTCTTGGTCAAGTTTCTCCCCATGTTCCTAAACTGGTATCTTCATCTCCCTCTCTCCCTCTCCTCATAATGCATGCCCTGCCTCTTCTTGAGTTGCGACATCAATTGTAACCCCACACTGCCTCCCCAAAATGCTCTTTGCCTTACAACATTTCCTCAATCCTCCTCATTTGATTTGCTCTGTTTGATTTCCGCATGCCTGATTTGCTCTGTTTCACATTTAAGCTCCTGTTTGAATAAATCAACTTAACTTTAACACAGCCTTTTCTTATCTAACAGCTTGATTTTCAAGTAACAAATAAGTTTAATTTATTTTACTTAGGGAAAGTTTTCCAAACAGAATCTGAAACGGTATCAAAATCTATTCACTTTTTAATGTTGGACCTTTCACATATATCCAGTCTTACAAATCTTATTATCAAATTTGGGCAATCCTCCTCTGTTAACTTAGCTTTTGAGAATGAATTAGTTCTATTCATTTCTAGAAAGTTGGTGGCTTCGTTGCTGACCGTTTTAATAATTTCATAATTGCTGACCATTTGTTATTGCGACTCAAGCTATGAAGTATAAACGTGTTCAGGTTGTTAAGCCGTACTCTCGTGTTGTGTAGGCCAATATGCTTGAAGGAGGAGGCAAAACGCCTATACTCAGTCCTCAGGAACTTGAAGACCTTGGTTTTAAACTTGCTATTTATCCACTTTCCTTGATTGGGGTTTGCATACGAGCAATGCAGGTGTCTTTCCCATTTATTGTTTTATTACGTTAATGACGCTGGTTGCGCTGATAAGTTCGGGCTTTAGATCTGATATGCAGAGATACTTGTGGTGCTTACCTGTGAATTGTTGTTAGAGGAGCAAAGTATTGGATGCATTAGTCTTTTGACCTATTTCACCTCTATTTTGATGTTCTAATTTCCTGGAGTTTCATTTTCAGATAATAAATATATATGTGACTGAATTTGTAGGATGCGCTGAGTGCAATTAAAGGAGGCGGTGTTCCTCCTCCAGGTAGCATGCCATCCTTTGAAGAAATTAAGGACATTGTAGGTTTCAACACTTACTATAAAGAAGAGGAGCGCTATTCTACAAGCACGAATCAGCAATCTTAGAGGGAGGTTGGAGAGACTAATCTTAAAAGAAATAAGTGAACAACAACCCTTTTACGAAGGGTATTGTAGTTGATGGTATGCTTATCCAACTGGTACTTGTATTCTCGGACATGTCTATGGGGTGGAACTTTTATTCTTAAATGTCTTTGGGACATGTTCGAAACAGGATATCCATCTCTGGTTTGTAATTTATCAAAAACAAATAAAACTCGTCTAATTAGTCGTTGATAATCTTGAGAAATTTTATTAAGTTTCGTGCCCTGACGAAGTTCAAGTAACTTTGGTGGGCAATGTTTAAAATATTTTATCGAAGAGAATCTTCCCCAAGGGTGTCCATAACGTTATATAGAGATCCAATACAGACACTCTCTAGCTGCTGCATTCCCTCGTGCTAACTTTTAGCCCACGATTAATGATCGTCGGAATAAGGACCAGTTTTGTGTTTAAAATGTAATTTCATATAGAGCGTTTTTTTTTAATTTTACTCTAATGGTGTATTTCTTTTAAGATTTAAGTAACTTTTTTATCTCATTATAGTTTTTAATAATAAAAAAGAATTTAAAATATGAATTCTTTTATTATGTTAGAGATGCAAAGACTTTTTGTTGAAGAAGTTGTTTTTAATTGAAGAACTCATTCTTGTTCTAGAACTTATTCCCAGATTTTATAAATTTAATGATATAAGATGTGGAAAATGTGTATGATATAAGATCTTGCCAATGTAAGATATCGTGAATAATAAACTTTGTAATTATCTGTGTTGAAAACATTTAAAAATCTTGTTTCTTCAATTGTGAGAATACTTCACATGCCCGATTGTAGTTTCATATATTTAGGTGTAAAAAACCTGATTAAGGTGATTGTAGTTAGAATAATAAAGAAGTTGACGTGTTCCAATTAAAGTCCATTTTAGAAATCCAAAATTATGAATGTTATATCAAAACTTAAAACCCATAGCGTGATAAAGATAATACAGTGAGTTTCTTTGGGCAAAATCTCAGTATCAATTGTTAACATAGATAGATTGGTCATTGACTCTCGGAAACATGATTGTATTAAATCACTTACAAGTGTAACATGAGTGGGAGTTATTGTTTATGGTAAAGTTAATTATTTTTATATTAACTAACTTAAACATGAGAAATGAGAATAGTTAAATTATTATAAGGATAATGAAAATTAAATCCATAATAAGATTATTATATTTAATTTCTAATTCTTTCAGGTTAGATTGGATAAGAAACGAAAGTGGGTAAGTAACTGGAATTGAAATGAAATGAAATGAAATGAAGTGAATTGAATTGAATTGGAGTGAAGAGTGGAGAGAGCGATGAAGGTTTCAGCGGTTGGCAGTGTCTCTGTTACGGTTAGTGTTGCTCTTGGAAGGGGTGCTGCTGGTGGGCCCCTCCCGTTTCAGTCTCCTTCCGTTTCGTTCCTCCGAACATCCAAATCATCTCTGGCCGTAGCTTGCTCTTTCGCAGGGAACGACGCTTCTTCTCCCGCCAAGCTCCTTCGCCGAATCCTCGACTCCCCGGGGGTTCACCAAGGCCCTGCATGTTTCGATGCTCTCAGCGCCAAGCTCGTTCAGACCGCCGGCTTCCAATTCTGCTTCACCAGCGGCTTCTCCATCTCTGCTTCCAGGCTCGCCTTGCCCGACACCGGCCTCATCTCTTATGGTGAAATTCTCGATCAAGGCCACCTCATCACCCAGGCCGTCTCCATTCCCGTCATCGGCGACGCCGACAACGGCTACGGCAACGCCATGAACCTCAAGAGAACTCTCAAGGGATATATCGCCGCCGGTTTCGCCGGAATCATTCTCGAAGATCAGGTCAGTTAGGTTTCATCAATAGATCTTAGTATTTCAAGAAATTAGTCTCTGACGCACTATTCAAACATCTAGTTAGTTAGGTTTCTTTTGTATGGACCATCGACATGATTGAGTTGATTGGGGTGTGGGTTAGGTAGCGCCGAAAGCTTGTGGACACACGCGCGGGAGGAGAGTGATGTCGAGAGAAGAGGCGGTGATGAAAATTAAGGCGGCCGTGGATGCGAGAAGAGAGAGCGGTTGTGATATTGTGATTGTGGCGCGTACGGATGCTCGCCAAGCTGTGTCGTTAGATGAAGCTCTTGTTAGGTCGAGGGCGTTCGCGGATGCTGGAGCTGATGTTCTTTTCATAGACGCGCTTGCTTCCAGAGAAGAGATGAAGGCTTTCTGCGAAGTTTCTCCGCTTGTTCCTAAAATGGTAGGATTCTGTTAATTGAAGAGATGAATGAATGCAGTGGTGCTTGGAATGATTTGTTGGGTTGTGGTCTTGTGTAGGCCAATATGCTTGAAGGTGGTGGCAAGACGCCAATACTTAATCCTATGGAGCTTGAAGAGATTGGTTTTAAGATTGTTGCATATCCCCTTTCCTTGATTGGGGTTTCTATACGAGCAATGCAGGTCATCTTCCTTCTTTTTCCCCTTTCAACTGATTGATTCATATTATATCTGCATAAGTTCAGGTTTTGAATCAGACATGCTAACTATGTACTTGTTTGCAATTTTTTTAACATTCACGGCCCAATCCCGGCTCCAGACTGCACTGCAGCTCGTTCTAAGTAATCAAATTGTCTGACTAATGCCAATCCTACCTATTATCTTTATGTTTACCTAAATAATACACCAAAACAAGTTGTACTTTCAAATATAGTGATTTACCAAAACAACAGAATACCTAAAGGTCCTAAGCAAATAAAAGAAAGCAACCTATAAAATGTAGCTCTGCCAAAGACAAAGCTACTAGGAAAGAGTTTATCTCCTGATAGTCTGCTGCTCAAGTTCCTTTTGATTTGGATGAAAAATAATTGGGGGATGAATTGCACAAACTGAGTGACGTCGTTGGAAGAATTATACCTTTATTTTTTCAACTCCTTTATAACAAACAAGCCATAGTGTTGAACTCATTATTCTTGAAATTATATCACTTTTTTCTGATGTTTCTTCTGCAGTATCATTTAGATTTTATTATTTGCTGATAGATAACATCTATGATTGCATTTGTAGGATTCACTCATGGCCATTAAAGGAGGTCGTATTCCTCCACCAGGAAGCATGCCTTCTTTCGAAGAAATTAAGGATATATTAGGGTTCAATGCTTACTATGAAGAAGAGAAGCGTTATGCTACAAGTACCAATCCGCAGCTTTCTAAGGGAGGTAGGATAGACAGATCTTAACTTAAAAATAAGAAAATATTAATCCTTCTTTTATAAAGGGACATTGTAGTGTAAAGGCAGTAGGCTTCTCAGAGTCATAAGCAATCTGTGCCTACTTTTTCTTTCTTGTTAGCTGGCAATCAATATCTCTAACAAATTATTACTTAATGATTTCATCACTTTACTTTCATAAACGTAAGTTGGGCTTGGGAGGAGTCAATTGATGATGAATAATGAATAACCTTACGAATTCATATGTCAGTGGAGAGAAGCATTTGAACTTTGTCAAGGTCTATTTATGTGAAATGGACATGTTCAATGCGGAATATCATATTAAATATTTGATTAGTATTTTATCAGAATAAATAAAAGCCATTTAACTAATCATAGATAATCGTGATTAGAGAGAAAATTAGACCTCTATCGCCAATCTCTATGTTTCAGCTTAAGGGAGAGTCAAAGACAGAACTAAAGGTCTCGGACTGGATTTTCACATTGTAAATATATATTGTGCATTCCATTCTTGCATTCTCATAATAGTTAGTTATTTGTCAGAGAGCAGTAGCCTATACAGTGTACAACGGAGAGATCAAGTTGATACTGACCAGACAAGTCAAAGTTTCAAAGATCCCATTGTGGAAGTTATAACACCTGATGACGTGTACAATAAATATGGTGCAGATAGTTCAAGGAACCCTTTTTCTGGCATCTGGTCTCGAACTCTCAGAGTAAAAATAACGGGCAGAGATGGATTTGAGAAACTTGATCTTAGGATTCCTGTAAGTGATCATACCTTCCAGCTGCACTAAAAAAGAATAATGATTTATTCATATTAGTTGGTCAGAAGACTCAGAACTAGTTAAGAATGGGGCCTACTGATTTCCAGTTTTGATATGAATGATTTTACCATAAGTTGCTGCATCTTTGTCTTTAGAATTCCAATTACACGATTTCTTTTTCATTCTAGCACAATTTCTAACATATGTTAAAATCCATGAGTGTTTCTATTTATTCTAACTTTTTATGCTAGTCCCTTATGCTATCTCACCGTTCTCTTCTGCCATCATTGAAACCTCGTAAACTCCTCTAGTCTTGATTGAAAAATTAATTAGTCTTGGGAAGCAGAACTATCACATATCTTGCATTCAAGTTAATATTTGAATTGATCTATCCGCAATCCGGAATTGGATGTCCGAATTAATAGTGGTGTAAGTAGCATAATTGGATGTCCGAATTTCCGGAATTAATCACCTTTCTTCCACCACTTTGTGCTTGCCGTTCTCCTTCCCTATTATTTGGAAGAAGAAAAAGAGAAATAGTACACGACATTTGTTTTATAAATGCCTATCTGCAACCTGTTTGTTCTGTACTGCATCATGCCACTGCTTTTTCTCCCTATGTTGTTATGCATACTTACCCCTGTTTGTCAATCGGCCATTCATCTTTAAATTATGTGCATGTTCAATTCAATGTTTCTCAAATTAAGATTTCCTGTTCCCTTTTCTCACAATACATATAATTTGCTATATACAGGCTGGATTTCTGGATGGAATCACAAACATAGTTCCTGGTACTACTACTATTTAGAAATTATTATATAGTATATAAATAGATATTTATTCCAAATTTGCAACTACATGCTTCTTTTTCACAATTTCTGTTGACTGAATTTTTATTACTTTATACAGCTTTGGGTGGCATAAACATCAAAGAACTGTTGGATGATGCGGCTGAGGAAGTTGGGGGAAAACTCTTGTTAGATTTTAAGGACAGGATGGGGGACCGGATTCAAGTATTTTTGGAGTGATTCCAGATTGCTTTTCTCTAGTCCAATGGTAATTTATTCTTGATCACTGTCGTTTCATTAGAGATAAAAAAGGAAATTAGTCTAGATAAAAGGATATTACAGAGAGATTGGTGAATAAGAGATTCTCCTTAAAGAGAAATCAAACTAGAGATTAAAAATATCAGTTAAGAAAAGATATCCAATCCTTAAACATAGATATTTATTAAGGGAAACCTTAAAAAGAGATTGTGAGATCTACAGAGAATAGAACAAAATGCTATATCCTGCAGAAGCTGCTCATTCGGAGAGCTTTCTTTAAAGACATGAGAATCACATAATACATTTCTCATAAATTTTTACTGTTTCCGGTTGTGGAGTATCTGATCGGTTACTGAGCAAATGAAAAGATTTAGAATTTAACCTTTTCCTACTGGTAGGTTTTCTGAATCCTATTATGCAACGGTAATAGATTATTATAGATCATCTCGCTCACTTTATTGCTTCAGATATTTATTGACACAGTGAAATCTTTATTTTGGCCATAAAACTATATAGTAGATCTGGAAAGAGAGATTTTTAAACCAAACTGTTTTATATTTAGCTTATGCACCACACTAACAGAAAGTTGGAAACATTTTTTTGACCGGTGAGTTTCAAATTAGAAACGATAAATCCAAACTATTCATATTGCGTATTGACCCACAATTCAAATTACCTGATGCATATCATGTCTATCCAACAACTTCCCCTTCCATAATTTGTTACACTCACCTTTAAAAATTGTTATTGTATATTTTGCATTAACATAGTGCTTGTAAAAGCAAAATCCAACAAGAAAACTATGTCTATTGGTGCTTCCTGGGTTACCGGGGTTGCATTTTCAAAATTTTAGTTTCTTTCCGCTCTTTCAGCATGTTACCCAGTTACGATTTATTTGTTTTCTAAAGAAATAAAAGACTTGCTGTCTCTGGATATCCGAACTGCCTTAAATCTGTGTGCATTTGCTTTTTTTTTTGTTTATCTCATTTTTTTGTTATAACGAAGAATTCAACAAATGGATAGGCTCTGGATTGTCTTTTCTTTCATTTTGTTTATGTAAATTCAGGATTTATGAATTGTACCATATCTAAGTACTAAATTAGAATAGACTGACTTGTTCAATTTCACTTCTGAACAACCATGCCATAATACTCTAATTTAAAGTAGGGAGTCTGAAGCCAGTAATGATGAGGTGAAGCAATTTCCTACAATATTGTGTCATGAACATTTGGATGAGAAAGCCTTCTTTGTTATATTCGTTGATAATAATGTTTAGGACATTGATGGTTTATATTGATGAAGGTGGTAACTGGAAGGCAAGGGTTAAACCTGAACAAGGCACGACAGCTACGACAGATTGGTTGTTATGAGGTACAAACATGGTCCTCTTTTCTCGTGTCACTGGGAGTGAACCAAGAGTTTCAAATATCTCACGGAAAAAGAAAAGTTGTTACCACTATAGTCAGTTATGCGAAACTACTTGAATATAATACGAGAAGTGTAATTTTCCCCTTAATTTGTTAACCCAATTTTATTTTTCTTGGTTCTGGTAAGGAGAAAAATTTTCATGTCCTATAATCGCCGCTGAGGTTGGAAACTCTGGGTTCATGCAAAATGGGGTCCAAATTTTTTTGACGGCATGTTTAGTTATATGGCTATTTACAATGACGTGGATTATTTTGACTTGAACTAAATTATTTTTTAGCAACTTCAAGTATTTGAATAAATGTGCCAACTGATTCTGGAGGCTAAATAATTTTGAAAAAGGATATTAAACGTAAGATTTTGTTGTCAACATGAAAAGCATGGCATCGGATTCGTCGCCATAAGTCCAGTGTCCAATATCAAAAGCAATTAAAGCATGGTATCGACACCACCAAAGTCACGAATGTTGAACACCAAAAGCACGGTGTCAACACCATTCACCTAAAGTAACGAGAATCAAGTCACTTTAAACGAAGGTACAAAGCATACAACTCCAATGGCATGTATTAAGTCTGCATCTTTACGTGACTTGTTAGTGCTTTCTTTTGGCAATGCCCCGTGTCTTTTAGTTGTTTTAAATTGTTCAATAGGAGGCTGCACATAACTGCAGAGAAAACAAAAAAGACTTGTAAGGCAGAACCAACCTCTAGAAGTTATAGAACACTCACGCAGAGATACGGTTTCCATTACACGTGTGTCCAGTAGACTATCAGTTGCATAAATTCTGAGTTCAGCATCCCAGCAAAAATATTTATCTAGCATTGCACCAGTCTCATTAAGTCTCCACGAATTTTCAGCAAGAAATTAGAAAGCTTAAAGAAAAGCCTTTGAATTCCAATTCTTAAATTTGACACATGAAAAAAAATATATTGATATCAAACCACCTGTTGGTGTTCAAAAAATGTGGAACAAGCAAAGAAAGTAATAACCCAAGTAAGGTTATTCTATCCAGTCACTGGTACACAACAGTGATGCTCAAAGCACACCTACAGAAGGGTGACCCAAAAAAGAATGGCAACAGCATATTTATAACAACACATAACTGGGTCACTTTACAGAAAATTGCAGCTTTAACTGCTATAAATCCAAATGTCACGATTTCGCCTACTAGTAGTAGCACTTGTATTAGCACTTCTTTTTCTCAACTTGCAGCAAAACAACCAGTAATACTTCTTGCATTTACTATCTCATCTGTAGCCGCCATATGGCTGTTGACCATAGCCACCATATGGCTGTTGACCATTACCACCATATGGCTGTTGACCATTACCACCATATGGCTGTTGACCATTACCACCATATGGCTGTTGACCATAACTACCTGGACCAATCATGGAGTTATTATAATTACCTGGCATGTTGGAGCCAGGAGGCAATCCAGTTGGTGGTTGCATTTGGTACCCTTGTCCCATACCCATCCCTCCCATTCCCATACCCATTGATGGATTCATGCCTCCATAGCCCCCCATACTCATACCAGCACCAGAACCATTGCCCATGCCCATACCCATTCCCATGCCAGAGCCCATCATTAGGTTTGAAGGAGACCTAAGAGCACCAGCACCGGCGCGGCCGATACCAGAACCTGATCCCATAGCTTTACCCATATTTATAGTTGATGTTACGGCTGCAGTAGTAGTTGGTTTCTCCATTCTCTTTTCCTTCCTGTTAATGGCTTCAAAGTCAACCCCAATATCTGCTAACGGGTTTGTTTTAGCTGCATGATAAGAAAAACATTTTGGTTAACAATGTCCCACATAAGATCAACATTCTAAAAAGTATGATGAGGAAACTGAAATGTTAACAGGTGGATTTGGGGAGGGAGATCTAAGCACTCACGTCCAGATATATTCAAATTAACCAACCCCCTGCTTAGTGTATCAGCCCACACTGTTGATTTTGTCTCAAACTTGTCCTTGGATGGTTGCGAAACTAATGCAAGTGATTGCGGAGCATTCGAAGCAAGTGATTGATTGGTAGTTGGTGTACCATAGGGGCCTGCATTCCCTTGTCCAATAAAGTGGTTGTTAAACTGTGATGCCTGATGAGTTGGAGAGTGGGAAGACATCTGTGGAGCAGTAGATCCTCCATGATGGGAAAAGTAGGTGCCCTGTGACAACTGTCCTGTTGGAGTTTGGGGAGCCACATGTGAAGGAAAAGCTGCTGTAGATCCTGGTGACAGGAAGTTCCCACTGTTCATATGCCCATTATATCCATTTTGGGTATGAGGAGATCCATCTTGGGAGTGCAATCCACCATACATACCACCTGATTGTGCAGGTTGCCCACCTTGAGAAGCAAAAGGTGGCTGAATATGTTGGCCAGTAGACGATGAAAATGCATGTTGACCAGTGTGAGATGAAAAGGGTTGTTGTGCATATTGACTGGAGGGAGATGAAAAGGATGATTGTACTTGTCCTGGTTGACCATTAGAAGCAGAAAAGGGTTGTTGAGAAAATTGATCTGCAGGAACTGGAAAGGTTTGTGCAGGTTGACTAGTAGCAGCTGAGTAACCTTTCTGGGTAAATTGGCCAGTTGGTTCAGAAAATGGTTGTGATGCCATTTGACCGGATGAAGCTGGAAGGGAAGGTGAAGAAGGATGGCCGAAACCAGGTGCTGAAATGTTCTGCTGTGAACTCATCTCAGGTAACGGTGCAGGAGGAAGAATGTCTGCAAGAATATCTGTTTCTGGCTGTGCAGATGACAAATCTTGAGACAAATACTGAGAGTTTGTAGAAAAAGGTTGAGTGTCAGAGGCAACAGGTGCAGAGTATGGTACAACAGAAAATGAGTCCCCAAACCCAAAGCTAGAGCTTGTTTCAGCATTAAGACCATTTGATTGGGATGGTTCAATACTCTGATATGTAACGGGTTGAGGTGGAGCAGTCTCAGTGGAAGTAAAAGCCTTGAATGGAGCGTCACCAAATGGATCTTCAAAAGACTGTAAGAAGTCAAACCAACAAATATATTATTTTAACAAAGGGACTGATTTAAACTACAAAAAAAATTATCCAAAGCTATGTTATAAGATAGATAAGCCATACATGCTAAATCTGAAAGGACAAAGATGACATATAGCTGACAAGTTGACAACTATAAAAATTCCAAGTGCGCTACACAAATCCATTGTTATGCTGACTGCTTTCACTAAAAAAGTTGAATAAATCGAACAAATACATGCCAGATTGCTTTCACTAAAAGTTTCACAAATCGAACAAATATGCCTGATTGCGTTCATAAAAAAAGTTGAAGAAATGGAACAAATACATGCCTGATTGAAATTATTCGATCCAGATGATGGTGCCACAAAGGAAGCTGTTGATTCCACATTTGCATCAGGGGCTGCAGTTGCTGATTCAGATGGCACAATAGACAATGCATTTGAAGAGAACGAGTCTGAGAGGGAACCAAGCAAGTCCATTTCAACATTATTAGTGGTGACAGGGCCAGCCGGGGCGGCTGTAGCAGCTGAGGATGCTGACAAGAAATATAAAGATATCATGAATACAAGACCTAGTAAGTGGTATTTTTCAAAGACCATTTATTAATGCTTGTTTAAACATACTTTAGGGGAAATAATCATTTTTTTAGAAGCTATCTCAAGAAGCAGACAAGAAAATTATTTCTCCAAAAATAAACAAATACAAGAACTCATATTAACATCGAACTCCCAAATCTTGCCAACGAAAATTCATCAAATGACAATTACAGTCGAGCCATTGGTTTCACAAGTATATCAGACCAAAGTCTGACTGGAGTGTTACTTCTTGACCGCAAATCATGACATACAGCTGTCTCATACCACTCAAAATATGTATAAATGAAAAGAATTTGAATTATGAGCCACATCAGTGAATGGCCAACTTTTCCCACTAAAGGATGCCGGAAAATTATTCTTATTAATTAATCTTAGAATTCAGTTTCAAAATTTCATGCAGGGAATGTATGTAACACTCCAGAGTATGTACAAGGCTAAGTTGTCAAAGGATAAAAATCTAGAACTACAGACGAATCATCAATAAAAGGTAGCCAGCACCTATTTCACAGTCCTGGTTACCAGAACAGGGCACCTGAGAATTTCTGTGAAATTTTTCACATTGCCAAACAATTTTCTAATTGTTTATGACAAAAACTATATTTGTTAGGACTTGGGAGTATAACATACTCAGAAATGTCTAAGGGATGATCCAAAGAAAACAATATTAGTAATGCAGAGGCATATGCGAGTAAAGTTACAGATGAGATGTGTATTCCAAACTTTCAACCCAACAATTAACATACAAGCCTGACCCTTCACCTATGAAACTAAGAGATGATCTGATGATAATAATTTGACAAGTAAAAATAATTTGACTCAAACATGTATGAACTCTTCAAAACAAGAAACAAGGAAGAGCTGGTTACAGGTATACTGATTACAGAAGACCGATCAACATAATACTGTAATAAACACCTGATGTAGGACCACGTGGATCAAAAAAATCATCAGTTGCTTCAGCTTCCTGGGCTCCAGCCGCAGCATTAATTGATTCTGTTGCATTATTTACAGGAGAAGATCCTGTAGGAGCAGATGTTTGACTAGGATTATCATTTACATGAGGAGGTGAATCTCTTGGAACAGATGCTGCTGAAGTTTCCACATCTCTGCAATCAAAATAATATAAGTAACAGATTCTGTTGGGAATAGGTGTTGTCTGTAGTGTAACAGTTCTTACCTTTCACTGCGTACAGGGCTGCGAGATTCACCAACAGCTTCTTCATAGCTAGGAGGGGCAACACCCATATTTTGCTCGGAAATTTTCCTCTCAAGCCTGCCATATTTTGTATTGTACATTATAAACCTTAAAAATGCCTTGCAGCAATATGCATACATGACAGAAAAGGAGTATTTCAATCCCAAATTTACCTTGCTTCCAGAGATTGGTCTTCAGCTTTAGCATTGCTTCCACTGAGATCAGTGCATAAAAAGATGAAGTTAGAAGCAAATGATTCACATCACAGCAAATAACAGCACATCAATCCCCATATTCTCATGATAATTAGAAAGAAAATATTAGAAGAAAAGAACTTGCACCTTCAAGCAGACTGTTACTAAAAGATATCAAGACCAAGTACAAGTTCAGTTCAGTTCATAACTCTATCTTTCTAGCATCTTGAGTACAAGAAGGATAGAACTAAAGCCATATTGATATTCTGACAATTAAATGGGCAAGGACAACATAAGCAAGAAAAGATCTCACTAGACCCCACTCTAATTTGTCACAGATGTAAACCTTTTCTATAAATGATCACGCATAAATAAGACTTTGTTCCACTAATTATGTTAACTGGTTAAAAATCACATGCCGTTCTCTACCACTAAGTATAGCTATAGTACTCCTTCTATACAACACTTCTTTGCAAGTTACTTCTATTTACCTCTATTTTAGAGACAACTATCGGAAGTGCCACGAGAAGCAAAATCCTCATTTCACAAATTAATTACCCAGTCAAATTTCAAATATAGCCAGATTCTTAAAGGTTTGTTTTTATTGATGATTAGCGTTTTGCAACTGAATAGTATACTAATTAATGTTATAAATAAAAGCAACAAATTAAGCACGATGGAAGAAGTACTGACACAAGAAAAATTGCTCCATTTATATTTCATTTCAAAATAATTAGAACAAAGATCAAAACCACATAGGTGCTGAATTGTTTGGGCTCTCCACACCACCTGTTAAATTTTCAAACTGAAAAGCTTGAAAAAGCGTCCTATTTTTCTCAAAATGTAAGCTACCAGTCACTAATGAACAAACATGATTACAAGATTACTCCGCCAGAACTTAACAAAAAACTCCTGAACTAAATGCTAAAGCATAGAAAGAGGTCAAAGTTTTCGTCATTCATTTT
Organism: Lablab purpureus; assembly: GCA_030347555.1. Taxonomy (NCBI): domain Eukaryota; kingdom Viridiplantae; phylum Streptophyta; class Magnoliopsida; order Fabales; family Fabaceae; genus Lablab; species Lablab purpureus. The sequence goes on from CM059254.1 coordinate 23,215,696, forward strand.
CAATAGAGAATTTAATCATAAATGTGTAATTTAAGAAGTTTGAGTTTTTCCGTGTTAAGCCCACAAAAATTATCTTTTTCACTATTTTCGGATAAAAGAAGTTATCATGGTCATGGGTACTAATATCATATAGGTACATACCGAGATGAGTTCTGTCCATCATCATCATAACGATCTCTATCTGAGCTCCTGCTTCTTGATTCATATTGGTGGTCAACACTTTGACTTCTTCCCCTGTAGTCATCGTCTCTATAACCATCCCTGCCATAACGATCCTCATAATCTCTGCCATAACGATCTCCATCACGACTATTTCGATCATCATCTCTATAGCCCCATTCTCTTTCTTTTCCATAAACATAGCCATTTCGATCTTCCTCCCTGCTTCCATAACGATCCTCGTCATATCTGTCCCCATAGGCTCCACTGCTTGAATATGAACCAGGTCTATACATTCCACCAGCTGCATTGTTGCGAAACCTGGTGAATCATATAAAAGAGTTAATATCTCCAAGGCATTCAAATATACACAGACATAGATATGTTCACACAGATTTCACATAACCAACTGAGTATTTTAGTGAAACCTGGTGAATCATATATCATAGTTAATATCTCCAAGACATTCAAATATACACAGACATAGATATGTTCACACAGATTTCACATAACCAACTGAGTATTTTAGTGAAACCTGGTGAATCATATATCATAGTTAATATCTCCAAGACATTCAAATATACACAGACATAGATATGTTCACACAGATTTCACATAACCAACTGAGTATTTTAGTGAAACCTGGTGAATCATATATCATAGTTAATATCTCCAAGACATTCAAATATACACAGACACAGATATGTTCACACAGATTTCACATAACCAACTGAGTATTTTAGTGAAACCTGGTGAATCATATAAACAGTTCATATCTCCTAGAAATTGTGATACTCACAGACACACATACTTTCACACGAATTTCACATACCCAACTGTGTATTTTAGATCTATAATCCAGAAACCCACAGGACATACAGAGTGTCATATTCTACGACTCAGGGAAGTTAAGAAACAAAAGTATCTACGAAACAAGGGGATATATATAAAATTTACATTTCAACTGGAAAATAACAGAGTACAAAATATCAATATAATTAACGACAGGAGACTTACTTGTCCCTGTTAGCAGCAGCCTTCTGCCTAACTTCTATGATTCTTTCTTTATCATTCACAAGGACAACCAGACTTTGAGATTTCTTCCTGACATTGTTTCCTTGATCCCTTCCACTGGAGTCAATGTATTGAAAATCGGACAATGTCTGTTCATACGATGAACAGGCCACATTATAAATTTTAGATCACCTAACAAAACTTGGGACCGGCATGGCAGTAAGTATATAAATTTTAAGTAGGATTGACTAAATGGGAATTACTGATATTTGATAAGCATGTTCTCTGATCTCATCTATGACTCTCTCCGACCCATGAGCCACCAAGTATTCTAGTACTGTCAAAGCCTGGAGTTGAATAAAGGGTGGTTAATACAGAAACACATAATTTAAGAAAGCGAGATGAAAAGTAAATGCAATAGAGAAAAAACACTATTGTTAATGTGCAAAACACCCATAATTATTGCCGAGGATATAAACAAGTATCAAAACATCTCCTAGCAATTGTATCTAAAACTTAAAATAGTTTATCAAAACCTTGTAGACATGCCGCCAATTCTTGCCAGTGTCATTAATTCGCTTCCAGATTACTGACATGATCATCTGGTATTCATGACTGCACGGGAGCTCAAGAATGAGATTCAATGTACTCAAATACAAAATATGTCAAACATACAATTGAATCCAAGCTTACGGGTTTCTGGTTGCCTGAGCAATATCTGCAAGAAGTGATCCATGAGGACCCCACGGTTCGTTGCTGGTAGCATCAAGAACCTAGAGGAGGGTACAGAATACAATGAATCTTGTTTAGGTTTTGCAAAATGGGATCATATATCATAATGCATAAATTTGAGGATATTAAACATCTATTTCATGAGTAAGAATACCATTAAAATATCTCAGACTTGGCACAGTAATTACTACTATTGTCTTGCCATGATCATTGCATTCATAATTTCATATCGAACTTAAAAAAGAATTACCTTCTGTTCAATCCCAGGAACTTTTAGCACTTTCTTATTTACTTCTCTTTTACTGCAAGAATACAATGAAGAGTAAGTAAGACATTTAGGAAATCAATTAGCCTCTAAAACAGTGATAAACACCCAATATATCAATGATAATGAACAATTATACGTACAGGTCCCTAACAGTTTGACCAATAGCCTTCTTCATTGTAGCTGGTATTCAGCACAGGCTACAAACCAGCACCGAGGGCCCGAACTGCAATGAACAAATAATGCTCACATAAAAAACAAATCCACTCAGTCGTTGAAGAAAAAGTTAGAGTTTCTCAACAATATAATGGTTACTTGAATTCCAGAAGGATATTTTCAAGCATTATTATGTGTTTGTTGTAGCTCAACAGATCAGTTTACAATAATTTTAAAAAAATGGCAGTTAGCCAGAGACCTGGTATATTCACAAATAAGAGAGACAAAAGTAATAAGCAAAAATGATTGTCGGCACGTTTTGTAATGCGAGAAAATGAAATGAACATGGAAGGATGTAACCTCAAAATTGATACAAAGCTATACAAGATCGAACAGAAAACTTAAAGCTCTAGAAAGAAATCCAGAAACAAGTCGAACAAACATTTCGTGAGAAGAACACAAAATCGGAAACGTGAATCAATAATAAGACCATGATGCCGTTTCACATCTGACATCTGGCCCCGTGATCCATCAGAGTTAAGTGCACCAGAACACATTGAATGAAAGTCTTGATTGAAATCAGAGAAAATAAGGAGAAGATCGAAACACCGTACAAAAAGAAACAGCAACACATAGGTATGATGGGGGAGAGGTAGATGAAAGGGGAAATCTAAGGATTGGAATGAAAGAAAGAGAAAGATAAGAATGAAAGGAGAGGGAAGGAAGAGAAATCCAGATCTGAGAGATCGAACCTGATCCGCAGGGAGAAAGAAGATCGTCGGCAGAAAGGGGGAAACGAAAGGCCAACGTTAGAGAGAGGTTGCAAATTGCAAGAACTCTCTGAGTTGTGATGTCCCAAACTCACGATAATAATAATTTTACGTTGCGACACACAAACACACACACACAAAACAAACTCTCTCTCTCTCTCTCTCTCTCTACAATTTCGGAGTTAATCTCAAACGGAAGCATAAAGGACGAGCAAGACAGCGCAACTTACACGCGGGGAACAATTAGGAACATTTACCTTTTTTCTCTCTTTTTTTATTTTTGCAAATTAATAATCACTCTAAGCTATTTTACATATTTTTATTTGCCATTAAATATTTAGTACTGGCATCTACTTTTGAAAAAAGGCAATGGTATATAGGTAATAATAATAATAATAATAATAATAATAATAATAATAATGATGATGATGATGATTGTGGATGGTGAATGGGTTCAACTCCCTCTCTCTGTTGACACCAATGTGCCAACTTATTCTTACTACCATTTCTTTCTTTTTCTTTATTTTCCGATGCTTTTGTCAAAATAATTAGGCGTGTTCAAAGCAACCAAGCCAGCTTGTTGACACTATACCAAAAATAAAGTATATATGTATTTTACTTTTGCTTCTAAAATTTGGAGCATAGGATCCAATAATAATAATAATAATAATAATAATAATAATAATAATAATAATAATAATAATAATAATAATAGAATATGCGTGTAGGATAGGACCAGTGTTTTGACGTTTTCTGAAAAATAAGTTTGACATGTGTTTTCTTGGTATAATAGCCAGACTATATATATCATGTAACATGGTTTATTTCCGTAGGACAAAACAAAATAAAAAGTGAATGATCTTAATCTAATAAAACAAACTCGCAAATTATTCCACCGCAAAACTCCCAGAGAATAAGAATTTAGGAAAATAATATTCTCCTGTATTTTAAATTTAAAGAAAAAAGGATAATACGTCCACCTCTATAAACTCTTATGGAACTCATCTCTTATCATTGCAATGCCTTATCATGCTAATAATTTATTCTTTTCTTCTCTATAGGATGAATTACATTTTTATCAGGTACACGTTAAATAAGATAAGAGAAGTTCAAATCTCTTAGTGAATGTCACTCTCGAAAATAATATCAAATCAGTTTTCGATAAGTGTGAAATAGATATTATGTATAGTATAAATAATTAAATGTTTCTTTCAATATAATTTTTAAATACGATTTTATTTGTGATTTTGATGAATGACAATATTACTGCGTACAAAAAAACTTTGTAAAAGGTGAACATGGAAATGACAAAGCTAATGAGTATTGTCGTTCTTGTTTATCAATTTTATAGATTTTTCAAGAAAATTATTTATTTTTTATTCTTGGTGATTACTATTTTTTTCATTACTTCTCTTGTTCATTTAATTTCTGAAATAATTTTCAAACTTGTTTTATTTTATGTTCTAAAAGTTTTGGTTTTTTTCTGGTTGTTTTTTATTTATTAATGTTCTGTGTTTAAATTTTCTTTTATTAAGTTTTCTTTGGAATAACTTCAGAATTTAGTTTATTCAGGTATATTTTTTCTTTATAAATTCATATTATAATTTCTCTTACCTTTTGGTTTTCCTCATCCTAAGACAATGTATGAATTTTATGTTTTAAAAGTCAAACATATTTTATAAAAAAAATAGTTAAAAATGTTTCGATCAAAGTCAAAGTCGTATTATAAACATGACTTTCTTTGATCTTTAAAAATAGTTTAATACATTTAAATTGAAAATAGTTAGATATTGTTAGTCTAAATAAAAAATACAATATAAAGATTTATTTGCTTTTATTTTAAATTATTTATTTACGATTATCAAATTTGCATAAAAACAAATTATGATGCTCGTGAATAGAATTTTTTATAGGATTAAAAAGTAATGGGATTATAATATCTAATCATAAAAAACAATAATACAAACACTTCTATTGTTAGTTACCATGAATATAAACCAAAATATAAACACATAAAAGAGACAAAATATAACAAAAATCAATGTGGTGACTTTTACAATATTTTCGTCAAGTCAACAAATCATGTCTACTTTGTATTACAAACAGGACCCACTATTATTACAATAGTGAAAAATATTTCGTCATTTCAATTTTAAAAATATGTAATTATACTATAAAATTTCATTGTTAATAATTAATAAGAAACAAAAATTATATCATTGGTGAAAAATCATAAAATTCACACTCTTACATTCATTTACTTGTTACTTATAAAAATAAGTCAACCAACTCTATCATCTACATATTAATTTAAAGAATTGTTGTTTAATGGGGAATTCCTGAAATAAAAGAAAAAATGTACAATAATTGTCTTGTCTACTAATGTTCTAAACCAGATCGTAGAAGGAAGCAATTTAAGTTTGAAAAGTCTTGGGTTGTCTAAGGAAGCTACGTTGGAATGTTGTCTTGTCAAGTCCTTTTTGTTGAACACAGTTGTTATCAGAATTAAAGTTGAACTGTGCATATATAATGAAAGTACGTAAATATCTTCATCAACAATTTGCAATGGAGTTTGAGACATAGTTTTCTCAACAATGGCCCTTGACTTAGTTAATCCGAATTTGTTTGAAATTAATTTTAGCTTAATTTTGATACCAGGAATATATATTAGTCATATAGTTTTAATATCATCATAATTTATTGATCATGGCAAATTTTGTACTGATACTTTTTAATTAATTAATAGTCCATTATTTCATAAATTTTAATAATCTATACAGAGCTTATTTAAAGATTTTGAATTCTTTTTGCATAAAAGTTTTTAGTAATAATATCCACTTAAAGAACTAAATGATAGAAATATTTATAACATTCATCTTTTATTCATACATGTATCTTCCTCCTACTGAAATATTTTTGGTTTTAATGTTAGAGAAGATTTACATGGATGTTAGAGCGTGTGTAGGTAGCATTTTTCTTTTAATATAAATAGCATTTTAGTTTTTACATTACACATATAACATAAATGTGTTTAAATACATTAACTGTATTAAATATTTAAACATATTATTTATATTACAAAATGATTTGTTTTAAATTATTTTTAGTTTGATAATAATATTTAAATTAGTTTATAGATGAAAATAAAAGAGATTAAATAAAAATAGATAAATGATTAGAAAATTTCGACATATAATAAATATAAAGAAAGTAGTTTCAAATGATTGAAATATTTTTTTTACAATTTACGAAAGAGGGTAGTGTGTGAAATGTATCCTAATAAAAAGGAAAAAAAACGAATAAGTAAGTAAAACAAATTAGCAATAAGTCTCTAGTGTGACTAAAAAAGAATTGCTATCTGCACTTTTTTATACTCTTCGGACCTCCATTTTATTTATATATAATATCTAAATTACCCTTTTGCTAACTCGCCTTCTCCTTTTTTCCGACGTTTTTACACCCCTCCCTACTATCTCGTCACTGTCACTTCATTCTTCACTCCAAGATTATTTTCTTGTTTATTTCTTCGTCTGCATCTCGCCATAACATAAACTAGTTCATATAACAAAAAAAAAAAAAACATTGATATATAGGAGAATGAAGGACAATGAAGAACAACGCTATAGAAGAGAAATGGAGAAGATGCTAAAGGGTGTGGATATCTTTGAAGAAGACAAAGACATGGAACAATGTATAATTTATAATAATTTGATTGTTTCTTTAAATTGATCAATTTAAAAATAGTCTCTTAAATTGTATATATAGATAGACCTTAAGATTATTATAGACAATCAAATTGTTCTTTAAAATAGATACAAATAACAAAAAGATTCTTAATATTATTCTAAATTATAAGTTATCAACCCATTTATATATTAAAATTGTTATAATAAAACAAATTGACCACTAGGTATAAAGGCTTAATTGTACTTTAAACTCTCCAGTGTATGCTTATATTTGAGTAATAAGTTAGAAAACAATTAAATCTTTAAAATATAAGAACTATTTTTTCACAATATAAAAAAAGCAGACCGAACATTAACCCGAGACATATAAAAAGGCCTTAAAACTGCTGCTTTGCTGAGGTAGTAGACATGGAAAAGCAACGTTAGTAGAGTGCCATGCCTAAATATAGTGTTAGTTGAAAATAAAAAAATATTATGCATTAAATTGCAAATACTGTTTTTAACTATGGAATTTTTTATACGCCAATTGCTAATATACTTTCGTATGTATAGTATTTTCAGTGAAGCAGGTATTAAAGGTGAGCATATCTTGCTAAATTATTTTGGAAGTCAGTGTAGTCTAAGTTGCATACATTGCATATGCTTTTGAAAATAAATGCTATGAGGTTTAGGGGAAGTGTATTTATTTATTAATTATGGTCCATTTCACGCCAAATATCTGAAAATTTTATTGCAAACAACAGAAGAAGATATAATCAAAAGAATTTCACAATAATTTGAATGCAATCATTACACGATCAAATATATATAATCTACAAAGAAACAAATGAAAGAGATCTCTAAGAGCAGCCAGCATTGGCATCAGCATTTCAAATCCTGGTTCCTCGTTTTCATTTGTCGCTCCCTCGGACTTAGTAAGAACAAGACGTGCAAGATGGCCACCAAATAAAGAGAAGCAACCTCATCCGAATCGTGAAGATTGTAGCTCAGAGACGATACATTCAGACTCTTATTCAAAGAACTTGTACAACAAATTAGATGCTTAACTCTGCTCCAAATGGAACTTGACTTTATTCCACAATGAATACTAGAACCTGAAAACAAAAGTAAAAGTTTCCATTATTTTCAAGATCCATAAATGTACATCAAAGAGATACTTTTCTATTTTAAGATCAGTAACTTACATGACTTGTCGTCGTTGCTGCTTAATTTGAAGCTTACTTGTAGATCGGTGGTGGAGGGGAAGCATAGACGTATGCCGGTGGTGGAGGAGACTTGGTTGGTGGTGGGGGACTCACGTAGTAATAAGGAGGTGGGGGAGACGGCGATGGTGGTGGAGGAGATTTGTAGTAGTAGGGAGTATGAGGATCGGGAGATGGTGGAGGAGGACTCTTGTAGTAATACGGAGGGGGTGGAGAAGGTGATGGAGGTGGAGGTGACTTGTAGTAGTAGGGTGGTGGTGGTGATGGAGATGGTGGTGGTGGTGACTTGTAATAGTAAGGAGGTGGCGGTGAAGGGTCCGGTGGTGGAGGTGATTTGTAGTAGTAGGGTGGTGGTGGTGATGGGGATGGTGGTGGAGGAGATTTGTAGTAGTAGGGTGGTGGTGGTGATGGGGATGGTGGAGGAGGTGACTTGTAGTAGTAGGGAGGAGGTGGTGATGGGGATGGTGGTGGAGGAGACTTGTAGTAGTAAGGAGGTGGTGGTGATGGGGATGGTGGAGGAGGTGACTTGTAGTAGTAGGGAGGAGGTGGTGATGGATCTGGTGGAGGAGGGGACTTGTAGTAGTAGGGTGGTGGTGGTGATGGGGAAGGTGGTGGAGGGGACTGGTAGTAGTAGGGAGGTGGTGGTGATGGAGATGGTGGTGGGGGTGATTTGTAATAGTATGGTGGTGGTGGTGAGGGGGATGGAGGAGGAGGTGACTTGTAGTAGTAGGGAGGGGGTGGTGATGGATCTGGTGGTGGAGGGGATTTGTAGTAGTAGGGTGGTGGTGGGGAGGGTGATGGTGGTGGAGGAGACTTGTAGTAGTAAGGAGGTGGTGGTGATGGGGATGGTGGAGGAGGTGATTTGTAGTAGTAAGGTGGAGGAGGGGAAGGTGAGGGTGGAGGGGGGCTCTTGTAGTAGTAAGGAGGATGGTATGGATCCTTGGGTGGAGGAGGTGGGGATTTATAGTAGTAGGGTGGAGGTGGTGGAGGAGATTTATAGTAATATGGAGAGGGAGATGGTGATGGTGGAGGGGGGCTCTTGTAGTAGTAAGGAGGGGACTTGTAGTAGTATGATGGTGGAGGTGGAGGTGGTGACTTGTAGTAGTAAGGAGGGTATGGGTGTGGTGAGGGTGAAGGTGGTGGGGGAGAGCTGTAGTAGTATGGTTTGTGATAAGGAGTGGGTGAATGCTTGTGCTTTTTACAATCGTATGGCTTTTCAGGAGCATAAGCAAATGGCTTAGCCTTAAGAACAACTTCGTACTTATCCTTCGACTTCAACTCCAACTTGGTTCCCTGGTTCAACTTGGTGGGTATGCTGCAACGTGAGCCCTTGGGAGGAGCATGGAGTTGGGCCTTGCAGACTGTGCCTCCATACTTAACATAGTCAAATCCTTCAACAGTGATGCTGTATTTTCCATTGCCCTTAGTTTTACCATAAGCCTTTATGGTCTTGCTTCCAACTTCACATGTCACTTCCACCGTGGCTCCTAAAATGTACAATGCGTGAATTTCACATGTTAAAAGACAAACCAATCTAACATATAGCACTAGGTAACCTCTTTTAGAAAAATTTAAAGGAAGGAACTGTTTTGTCTTGTGGACACAAAATGAAACAGTAAGATGTTATTTCTTTTAATTTTTATGGTGTATTTTTAATGTACGTGTATATGAAAAATTCAGGAAAAAAAGTGAGTTTTAATGAAAAATGTTGTATAGAATGTCATAAGATCTGACTTAAAAACAGAGGTTCGTGTAACTTGCAGTTGAAATTCTGTAGACACAAGGACACGCACATAACGATATCGATATCGATATCAATAGAGTTATAGAAATAGAAAAATGAGCTTGACCAAAAAAAAAAATAACGAAAGGAACATAACCACGTCCCCAGATAAAATATTGAGGAAAATAAAAATGCACTTAAATATTGCCAAAAACGTGACACGTTTAAACGGAAAACAATGATATTATTTTTGTCCGAGCGTCAGAATGAAATAATACTAATAATAAAATATAAAAGTAATGTTTGTACCTTTGAGGTGTTTCTTGTTGTGTGACTTCTGGGGGTATTTCCAGTCATAGCATCTGTAGCAGTAGACTTTACCCACAACCTTAACGATCAATGGGTGGTGATACGGGTGAGGGTGAGGATATGGAGAATATGGAGGATAGGCGACCGGTGGAGGAGGAGAGTTGTAGTAGTAGGGTGGATGAGGCTTTGGAGATGGTGGAGGTGGAGATTTGTAGTAGTAAGGCACGTGTGGAGGATATGGTGAAGGAGGTGGGGGAGACTTGTAATAGTATGGTGGAGGAGGTGAGGGAGATGGAGGAGGAGGAGATTTGTAGTAGTAAGGTGGTGGAGGAGAGGGGGAAGGAGGTGGTGGGGACTTGTAGTAGTAAGGATCATAGGGTGGTGACTTTTGAGGTGGGGGAGGAGACTTGTAGTAGTATGGTGGGGGTGGTGATGGTGAAGGTGGTGGTGGGGACTTGTAGTAGTAAGGGGGTGGCGGTGAGGGAGAGGGTGGTGGAGGAGACTTGTAGTAGTAAGCAGGTGGAGGGGGAGACTTGTAGTAGTAAGCAGGTGGAGGGGGAGACTTGTACTGGTAGTACGGATCCTTGTGTTCATATGGTGGTGGTGGTGACTTGTAGTAGTAAGGGGGTGGAGGTGAGGGAGAGGGTGGTGGGGGAGATTTATAGTAGTAAGGAGGTGGAGGGGAGGGAGAGGGTGGTGGTGGGGACTTGTAGTAGTAAGGAGGGGGAGGGAGGGGAGGGTGGTGGTGGGGACTTGTAGTAGTATGGAGGGGAGGGAGGGGGAGGGTGGTGGTGGGGACTTGTAGTAGTATGGAGGTGGAGGAGAGGGGGAGGGTGGTGGAGGAGACTTGTAATAATATGGGGGTGGAGGGGATGGATCTGGGGGAGGGGGAGATTTGTAGTAGTAAGGAGGTGGAGGTGAAGGAGAAGGAGGAGGAGGAGACTTGTAGTAGTAAGGTGGTGGAGGTGAAGGAGAAGGAGGAGGAGGAGACTTGTAGTAGTATGGTGGTGGAGGTGAAGGAGAGGGTGGTGGAGGAGATTTGTAGACATATGGTGGTGGAGGTGAGGGGGAGGGTGGTGGGGGAGACTTGTATTGATAGTATGGATCCTTGTGCTGATAGGGAGGTGGAGGTGATGGGGAAGGAGGGGGTGGAGAGGTGTAGACATATGGTGGTGGAGGTGAAGAATAAGTGTAAGTATCAGCAGCCACAGATGCTACATTGAAAGAAAGAAGAACAATGGCCAATGCAATGGCCATTTGAGGCCTAAGTCGACCCTTACTAGGGCCGTAGCTACCGGCGGTCATGAGTAGAAGGAGTACCCTCCAACCAATGTTTGGGATGAGATATGATTTAGTGATGATTAAGAAAGGTACATGAAATGCATATTTATAGTGGAATGCATCATACAGAGAGGAGGTGTAATGAGGGACTAATTCATATGCCCAGTTGATACCATTTTATAATTTTAATGCTTAAAATGAAGCTTCCCCAGCTGGCCTTGTGACTTTTTAGCTGCAATATCTTAATTCAATTTTCTTATTTTTCTCCATATGGCTCCATTCCAACTAACTCATTTTTTTTTAAAGAAAAATTGAAACTCCAACAACTCATTTAACTATTAAATCACCCTCTTCATCTACTCTATAGAATAATAAGCAAAAGGTTCCCAAATAATGCTGTTCTCTTATCATTCTCCCAGCTACTCGGTTGCCTCTCTTGACTGAAACAAAATTCAAAATGCCTTTTCTTTTCTACTGCTTTTGTTCGGAGAGAAGGTAATAAAGTGAATAGTATATTTGGCATGCATCACAGAAAATCCATGAGGGTCTCGTGATGATCATTTGATCTGCTGAAGAAATTGAAGGCAGCAGCCATATATAGCAACCTTCATTTCCATATAGACATACTAGTATTTATCTTTTAGAAAATCACATTTTTTGAATCAATTGAGGCTCCTTCGATCATAACTATTGCTATATATGCACATAATTAGCAGTAAGAGAAGGTAACGGATGAAAAAATTGGTAACGTTTGATTGTTTGGTCACATGGAAACTTTAGTAACTGGTCCAAAAGATTCAAATAGTTTATTTGTGCAATGTATAGTAGTTGATAATTGAGTGTCGGCTTTGTAGAAAAAGGGACGGAACTTTTTCAAAAATGAAACGTATATGCAGACGGAATGGAAGTTAGAATGTATATATTCATCTAATAAAATTATACACAAATCTATATAATATGCTTTTCTCTCTCTCCATTATATCTCTATCTCATCTCACGTTTATCTTTCTTCATTTCTTATTAACTCTCTTTCTCATGTACTGATAGTTTTGTTTATGTAAATATTCTAATGCATGTGATACGCTTATGAAATTATTATAGTTCCAGTTGAACTTGCACAGATTGTCATTAACAAATATTATTTTATTCAAACTAAAAACTACCTTGTACGATTAAACAGTGTTGATTAGAACAACATATTTTTACCTTGCTTTGGTTATAATGGGGGAAAGAAAGAGAGTTAGTTATATGATGTGCGTATGAAATGAAATAATATATAACTGTTTTATGCATTAATTATCCAAAATCATAAATAAGGCTTGCTTTAAGTGAGTTAGAATTCAGATTTTGCATATGTCCCCATGTGGGTTTAGCTACTATGGTACCATGCATATTCTAATTAAGAACCATGTTAGTGTCTTTCTTTAGTCCTCTTTTTTTATTCTTAATTGCAGTCAATGCCGTGTAATATAACGTCTCTAAATTAAAGTCTAGATGTTTCATGGACTTTGTGATGATTGTTGTTCATGGAAATATAAACCATTTGATAATTATATTGATTTGGACAATGTTGTTAATTTATGTCCGTAATTAAATACGATAGTCAGAAGAGATGAGTGGAGGTGTTATACATGTTAGAGAGTGGCAGAGACGTGGCTGAGTCCTTTTTTATGCATATATATATATATAAGATCTATTATATGATAAAATCAGAGAAAGTCAAAGAAAGAGTTTGGCTTTGGGAGCTAATTATGTTAAAGTCATTCAGAGGACCACTCCATTTACCTACAGTTCTGCATAATTCTCAGGTTTAGGTATACTGGTAAAAGGTTATTGCAATTATGAACACTTTCAATAATCCATTCATCTACACTTAATTCGACGACAGACTACGTCAAATTATAGTATATGTATCTACGATCCATTTCCCAGGCAAAAAGCTTCCAAAATTCATCATATAGGATTTACATTTGAGAAATTAAATAAAGTGCAAATACTTAATAAATACTCCCAAGTCCTAACAAAATATAGTAAAATAGTGCAATAACTTCGCTAACCAAACTTTCTAATAATATTCTAACTTTATCATAATAATTGTGAAGTCAATCATTGTGTTTCGATATATATATTTATGATATTTTTTGTTCTGTCATGACATCCTAAAGTGAAGTGCATAAAGGACAACTTAATAAGAAATTGTGCGTTTTCAGAGAAAAATGATGTATGGGTTTTCAAAATATCACTTACATAATGATATTCTAAGTCTTTGTAGACCGTAATTGAAAGAACTTTAAAAAGGTAAAAATACTGAGATAAAAAATAAACAAAAGCTGAAAGTTTGGAGTTGTAAATCACAACCTAGGTTTGGTTGGAGGCGGGTCATAAATAAAGACAATTATTGAATTGACTAGAATATTTTGTAGAGTGAAATAAATGCATATAATAGAAAAAAAATTCCTGAAAATTCAACAATTTAAAATTTTATAAGGATAGTTACGTTTTATCATATACATAAGCTTTGAATTTCACTGGTCATTTGAGATTTATTTTGGTATTATAGTCTCAAGAGATGGTATATAGAAAATATTAAGAAGAGAATATACATGCACTGAAAAAAGAAAATAAGAAAAAAAGTCACGATGTAATAGTGTGGGGGAAAAAAATAATAATTAGTGATGAATTAAATTAATAATTGAGTATAATTTGGGTGCCTAGATGTTGAATTCCCAGGTAGAGATGTTCATATTTCAACACCACCAATTATGCTAAACTCCATGTGGCCACGCTCGTCTTCTCAATAATCAAACATAATTCAGGATCCTCTTCATTTTACAATATATAACCTCCATCTCCTTTTCACGTTCTCATTTTGAAATACATACTTAATAATTTATTATCACTCATTTGAAGTTTCCCTGCAGCTGTTTTCCTTTTCCAACTTCATCTTAGGAAGCAAAAGATTTTTTAACCATATAATAATTACAATAGAATGAACCATTATTATCAAACAAATTGCACTCACAATAATTTAGAACAGGTTAATTACACACGGAAAATTCAAGCTGGCTTCACTACTTATTTGCGTTTTCAAGCAAACTTAAAGAGATTGTTTAGCATTATATACGCGTTCTATACCCAATGAAAAAATCACGCGAATCACGTTAATTGTTTAGGTCTTAAGCTTTATCTATATCATGGAGCTGAAAGATGAAAGTCTAATCTCGTGCCAATTCATTCAAATCTCTTTGTATTCTATATATCCCATATTTTCATCGTCAATCTCTTCAAAAGGAAGCATGGTGAATTTTTTTTTCCCTTTCAATTATGATCACTTGTTAAACTCTTCCAGCCACATGATAGACCCAACTAAATTACTCAAAATCCATTTTTTGAATCTGTAAATATTGATTTCTGAGGTTTGATAGTTTGACATTTTCATTTTAGGTCATAAAGTTTAAATAATTTTGTTCAACCAATATTCCACAAACATGGTGGAGATCCGGGAATTATGAGTTATTACCTGTTTTCAATCCGTTTTGTTTCTTAGAAATGAAGAAAAATGAAGCATATGTAATTAAAGGACTAATATCCACTTAGCATGGGGATAGGATAAGATTTTTGTTGTGTAGTAAACATATGCATGCGTGCTCCATGCATGCATCTTCTGCTTATTAATTTCTTGCTTCCATAACAAATATCCGATGATGTATACTTTCAAGAAAAACTTATCTACTACTGTAGGGTTTCTTTGTCTTCTTGTTACGTTATTCCTCGTCTTAGAATATACCAGTAAATTATCAGTAACATCAGCAACTACTTTGCTAAGTAATTCTTCTATCGCATAGTGACTTTTTTAAAGGTTGTAATTTTATTCTCGATTAAAACACGCAGGTACATTCCTCTTATATTAATTGATTACGAATAAGATATTTTTTTATTCTGTGATGATCACAGACATTGTATATTGTAGTATACAATCATTGAGTTGCTCTTCTTGAAAATTTCCAGTAAAACGACAAACACTTTATATGGCACGTGATCAGCGATCAACGGGGGAGAATAGTTGGGATGAACAGCGAAATCATAGAAAAAACTGGACAGATTTTAGTAATTTAAGGGTTTGAATATTTTTTAAGATGTATGATTAGATAGCATATTAGGGTTGGGAGACAGGACTAAAAAAATATATACATTAGTCTGGCGAGAATGAGCACACAACGGCTAGTTCAAAAGCTAATTATTTTTTGTGCTTCTTTATACACACATTTTGTGTTAAAAATAACATTACATGATGATGTTTGGATAAACTTTTCACTACAACAACATCGTTCAATATAAATTTATTCAAATACAAATAATAACTAATTATTATTATTTAATTTAAAAATTATTTTATAAACTAAAAATTATTGATATTTAATATAATTGTTATTATTAATAAAATAAATATACACTATATTTTTTGTAATCATTGATTTTAAGATCTTATGAATTAGTTTCTGAAGACTAAATTAATTTTTAAATTATGATATAAATTATTTTTTAATGTTAACTATCAAGATTTTAATTATTTATTAAATTAGATTTTAAATTATTTTTTAAATAAATTTGATTAATTCTACTATTTTATAGATTAATAATATAGTTAATAAAAATAATTTTTAAAAATTTAAAAATTGGATTAGTTATATAATGCGTACAATGTTTATTTCATACAAACAATAAATGATTTTTCGACATATAATAACTTGAGTGGTTATATTATCAAAATAAAGAAAATATAAATTATACATAATTGAAATATGAGTAGAAGACCGTATACACTGAATATCCCAAATTTTTAGTTCATAATCATTTTTATTGTAAATTAAAAAAAGTATTTACGAGGATGAAGTTGCGTCGGAACCATACAATAGTAAATAAGTGCATGAGTAGGTGAAAAATATTAACATTATATTTAAAAAGACACATAACAAGTCTAACTTTATGACTTTTATTCAAATCCAATTCAGCTCTGATATAAAAGTTACTGAAACTAACAATGATAAAGACGATAAACTCTTCAATAAATTTGACATCACTTATTGTATCATTTACTAGAAAGTACATACAATCTTTTTTCCACAAATAATAAATCAAAATTATTATTCTATCATTATCTAAATATTCATTGATTTATGCACTCAAATATTAAAATGATCATTATTGTAATTAAATTTTAATTACAAAATTTAACAATTATAAACAATTCTACACTTTCACTCTATTCTCTTTAAATTTGAAAACAAAATCCTAACATTAAACAAAAATATGCTCAGCAATCAAACTTGTTATGGATAAAAGGGACATATGATAGAACTTCAAATTTTCATTATTTAAAGCAAACTTTTGTTTATCATTTTTTATTTTTGAAGTTTCAATGGATGTGCACTGTTGTTATAGTACCGAAGCATGAAAAGAGTGCTTCATAAGGTGAAGGAGCATAGAGGTGGACTGCACCGCCTGCGAGATCTTTTCAACAGCTGAGTCACAACTGAGTCACAACTGAGTCAGGCACCGCCGTTCTTCACCAGAATGTCTACACTAAAAAGGGCATATGACTTTGGAATTTCGAAAATTTATAATAATTAATTTTTTATTGTTTATCAAATAAAAAATACCGTTGATACACTTTATTTTTTTAATAATTATCAAATAAAAAATATTATTAAATTTATATTAAAAGTGTAAAAGTATACCATTATCTTAATTGCAATAAAAAGAATATATAATTAAAATTTTAATTATTATAATAATTATCAAAATAAAAAAATATGATTAAATTTACATTAAAAACAATAACATATATAATAGTTATATTGTATTAATTTTTACAATTCTTATAATTTTTTATTATATTAATTAATATTTACGGTGATTTTTTATAAATCATTAAACGAATAAAATTAATTATTTTTGTAATAATAAAAATGATAAAATAATATATATATATATATAATATAAAATTATGATTCAATATAACAACAACAATTACACGTTTATATTTAATATAACAACAATAATAACAATTCAAATTTTCATGAATTAAATAAAATATATTTTTTCAGAACTTAAATATAACAAGTTTAGCTAGAGCGATCTTTATGTAAACAAGTTCAGCTCACTTAGGTTGTTTCTTCATCCTTAGATATTGTTTCTATTGAATGGCGATAGGTTCTTCTGAAGTGTTGCAAGGCTCATCATCATTCTTATGCTCAGTAAAAATTATTAGTGTTATTTCACTCAAGACTTCTGGGCTTATTAGAGTTTCTTTGGGCTTGAACCCATTCCAAAAGACCGTTACTTCCTGCACCTCCATAATTTTACCATGCACTCCATAGATATAGTAAATTTATCAAATTATCCTACATACAAAACTTTTTTGAAATTAAATGTTTTAGAATATTTTTGGATTGAATGTTCTAGAATATCCTTTCAAATTAAATGAATCCGAGAAAATAGAATTGTAAAACTTTTATTTCAAAATTATTTTTCTGAAATACATATTATGAAATAATTATTCCAAATTTTTTTCAAAACATTCTTTTCAGAACATTAAAAAGATTAATAATTTCCCAAACTATGGGTGTATGGTAAAATTATGGAGGTGCAGTTACTAACAGCCTCCCAAAATTTTGAAGCCCGTGTAATAAATACCAAGCAGGAGGCCCATTGCTTTTCTCTGTCTCTCTCAATCTCGGTTTTCGGAAGGCAGCAGCAGCAGCAAGTTTTGCTTGTTCTTATTCTGCATCAACTCATCTTGTAAGAGGTGAATTTTCAGTGTTATTTCTTTTTGTCTCGTAATGTGCTGACTGTAATAGATAATAACACTTGAAGTTGTTGCTAACATTTTAGGGTATCTTAATTTATGATCTGATTACTTTCCTTTTTTTTAAGGTTTCTTCATCTGGTGCAGTTTTTCTAATCAATTATGGCCTATGAGTTAACCGAGATAAAGAGTAAGAAGCATTGCAATGCACATTCTGTTATAATTTATTGTAATTCAAGTGTTTGAACATCATGATTCATACTGCTTGTGTTTTGACATTGGAATTTTTCATAATCTTGCAGAGGCTGGTATAGGCCTAATTGGTTTCGGCATATTCTTCACATTTCTTGGCATAGTTCTCTTCTTTGACCGTGGTTTGCTTGCTCTGGGAAATGTGAGGCTTACTTTTACAGTCTAAATTTGTCACCTTTTCCTTTCGAATAGAGGTTGATATAACCCTAATTTTTGTTTTGGCATCTATATTATGGAATCAGATATTTTCCTTGGCAGGGGTAGCCATTTTGCTTGGTTGGCGTTCTACGTGGGCACTTTTCACTAATAGAGCGAACTATAAGGCACTTTTCTCTCCTTCTCTCTTCATAGTCTCTGGTGGACATTTGTAGAGAACTAGAATGTCACTCTCAGATGTTGCACTGTTGTTTTTAGTGTTATGCGTTAGGGACATATTCGTTTCTTGGTTTTTGAGTTGTTTGCTTTAGATCAAAGAACACTTATTTATCATTCCTAAACTTGAAGTTTAGTCGTGGATATGCTAACTGAGATAGATTGCTCAGCCTATGTCATGTATGTGTGAAAGTTTAACGGTGATAGTTTGGTGTCTAATAGTAACGAATGGGTGCATATATTCACAGGACAATAAGCGTCTTCAGGTTGTGTCCTCTTATTTGTCTTTCACCAATACATTTATCTGTTTGATAGTTGATACCCTAGTAAAATTTCTGTACAAAATCTGCATAAATTTCTCCCCCAACCTGTCCTATTTCCAAACAATATTTGCGTATTGCACAATGGAAAATATCTGTTGTCAAATTCAAAATCATGTTCAGAACTTTCCTTCCCGCAGTACAAGAAAATGCGTGTGCTAGTTGTGATATATGAAATAACTCATTTACTTTTGGCACACTGAATCCTTAAAATTTCCACTTTTCCTGATGCCTTAATGATTGAGAGCCAGTTCACTGTTGATTTGCAACATATTGTTTTGCCTTCTGTTTGTGGATAATGATAGTTTGGAACAAAGAAATGTAATTTTTCCCCAGTTAGTTCTTGCTTGTCCACTTTCCTGTAAGAGCTTGTTTCCCAGTTCCAATTGTCTTTAGAAACCAATATAATTCTTACTAACAAGGATGAATTAAAGAATTTTTTAGGTCTGTAATCTGTTCTACTTCAAGTACTAACACTGATGAATTAAAGAATTTTTTTTGCTTTGGACTTCCTGCATCTCTTTCTGTGATGAAACCTGAAGCCCGACATATGTTTTTGAATGAATGCTTGTCTGATGCATCTTTCGTCCTTTGTTCTTTTACAACTGCATCATATATTATCTTCAGTGTTTTTCTCCACCTTGATAAGAAATTTCCAAATCATCTATAAATGGATAAGGAAAGACTATAAATGGGGATAACTAGTTGCTTTGCCTTCTTTTTGCAGGGATCGGCATCATTTATTCTAGGTCTCTTTTTCATTTTTGTGAGGTGGCCAATAGTTGGTATAATACTTGAGATATACGGTTGTGTTTTTCTCTTCAGGTTAGTTGATGACATTAACATCCTTCTTGAACTTTACATGGCTACAAAACTTATTCTACACTTATAATTGATGCTTTTGGTTGCAGTGGTTTTTGGTCTTCTATCAAAGTGTTCCTGTACCATATCCCTGTTGTTGGATGGATTATACAATTTGTTTCTCGTAAGTTTCCCTATGAAAATTCATTATCAAGAATCCATGGTAGTATTAATATTTTTTTCAGAAATATAGATATAATTTTATGAGGGCTTCTAACTACTATTTCAAATAAAGAGAGGATGGTATTGGTTCTATAAGTGTGTCTAATCGGTTCACAATCTTTCTAATTTGATTTAATTCAACTCAGAGAGAAACTTAGCGATATATCTGATTGTAAGAATAAGGTTTGTAACAACCAGCTCACATGGCAAGTGGAATGTGAAATAGAGTTCATTTGAGTAACATGATAAAGGGAAGGAAGGAAGGAGTGGAGAGGACAGATATAAAGCATGAAATTTAGGCCTACGGGCAGCAAGAAAGTGGAATCCTTGTATGTTTTGTGCTTTGAGTCACCTCTGATTGAACTCTCAAGCTCTGTCTATTCTTTTATCTTTAGCAACACCCACCCTCACTTTTTATTGAATGTTTTAAGATGTCTTGTATTTGAAATATGAACATGTCTCTCTAATTTTGTTTGTTTCCTTGAATTTTATTAGTTTTTCTTGGGGTTAAACATCTTTTTAGTCTCTCTAAGCATGAATACGTACATTTTTAATCCTGCATTTTAAAATGGCTTTTGTTTCTGAAAGTCTATCACAATAAATCCCAGTATTAAGTCCAATAAGTTAGGGTTTAACGATGATGCCAACAGTGTGGTCAGGGATAAACGGAGTTCAAAAATCAACGTTTTGAGAATAAGGGACTAGAAACGAATGTATACATATTTATAGGGAATAACAAGGTGCTTAACTCATTTTCGTGTATGTTTTGCTTAGACCTATGACTTTTATGGGTTATCATGAATATATCAAGAATTTTGGATTTTTTAACTTTTGAGCTTGCACGTAGTCAGCGCAAATTATTTAACTGGATGTTAAAATTTGGAATAGTGGCCATCCCAGTATGTTAAAGTGCTATAGCATTTTTGGGATGGCAACTATGTACACTGCCATCCAAGATTGTTAAGTATTCAATTGCAGGGAATGATTCTGGTCTTAGTTATTTTTTTGGCCCTGATTGCCAGTCTTCTATAAGCTACCCACAAGGGTTGACTCGTGATAAGCAAGATTGTGACGAACAGTGACTAGTCTCACGTCCTAAAGACGGGAAATCCCGTAAAAATAAATAACAATAGTCTTAGTAATACTAAAAACAAAATTCATACTGATGTGCGATGGCCAATTTAGTCAAAATAAAGGGAATTTGCATTTAATCAAAATTGAAATAATTGATATTCTTGCTCTGGGATTTTCTAACTTCTTATTTTACCTCGTATGTATATGACATGAATAGCTTTACTACAAACATTTATGATGATTTGGATAGCTTAATATTTGTTCCTACTGTGTTGCAGCTCCTTGATTGTCACATACGGATTTGAGAGATTATCTTGGTGAGAAGCATCGCAAGGTTGTACTTGGTAGGTAGCCATATTTTGATGCTTCAGGGCTCATGACGGGCTTATATTTGGTTGATGTAAACAAAAATCCAAGGTGGTTATCCTGTAGTTCTACTATAGGATGTTAAAATTCATTTTGTATATTTATGGTTTATGAAAGATTCATGGGTTATTTGTGTTGGTTGGGTGGAATTAAACTTCACCAGTCAAAAGAAGAAGGTAGAGGGAAATGAATTGGGTTTTTATCATCCTTAGCTTTCATGAATGTAGCCTTTCTGTTTATCCATCCATACTGTAATGAATTTGATCTTTCACATGATTGTGAAACCAGATTTGTGCTTCTAAAATTTGGCAAAATATGATACTATCTTTTAGGCCAGTAACTGTTGACGGTAACGGGAAAATGTGTAAATTAGAAAAAATTTATTAGGAAATATGAAGGTTTGCATTTTTGCCAATTACAAGTAACCCTTATTTATGAGATTTTAGTTTTTTGTTGAAGTAATTTTAATTGAAAGATGTGTTTAAATACTTATAGGAACAACTTTTTTATTTAAATAAATACATTAAAAAAAATAGATATTAACTTCTTAGTTTGAAATTTTTGAAAGTGAATTTGTCTTTCAGTATGTAGGGTTTTGGTCAAGATTGAAGCACGCACCCAAAGATGATTGTAGTTAATGTCTATCTAAAGGGGGAAAAAAGGATAATTGCGTAATTGTTTGAAATTGTAAAGTATATCATTGGAAGCAATTAGAAAAGTGAGATGAAGAAACAAATAACCAAGTTGCATCGAAAGGATATTTGTCGAGCTTCATTGAAATTCTATCGGTTGCCCCAAGAATAAGAATAAAGGAGGCTTTGGGCTTAGTTTAACAAGACTTTCCTTACGAAGGTGGGGGTGATTTTTTTCACCTCTTTACTTTCCATCTACATTATACAATTCAGAAATAAAATTTAATTATCAGATTATATAATTTATAAGTTAAAATATATCAAAAATTTTGATTTTTAAATTCTAAATTCAAAAGTAAAAAATGACTTTAAAATTATATAATTTAAAAAAAAAATACACATATTAAAACAAATAGGTTGTGAATTAGTCAAACATAAGAACAAAGGGGTGCAGCTATATTCAGAAATTTTATGGTCCTTGCATATGTTAACTAGTTGCAACTTGAAGTGATGGAAGTATATAAAGAATCACTCCAAGATGGAATTCATGATTGGAATCCAAAGGAAAGATGTATGGGCTCTGTAGCTAGAGTTAAGAGTATTTCTTTTAACACCTCTGTATCTTCTTCTTACACATTTACAGATGTAGGAGAAATTCAAAGTATTCATGAGTTGAAAAACATTGTGGATGCTATAATCTAAAATTATATTACAAATTATATAATTCAATTATATTTTACATAATTAAAAATGTATTATTAATTATATAATTTAAAATATATTTTTAAATTATTAAATCAAAAAATATATTTTAAATTTTATAATTTAAAATACAAAATTATAAAATTTAGAAATTTATTCTAAGTAGTCCAAAAGTTTAAAAGTTTATTTTAAATTACACAATTCGATGTATTTTAAATTATATAATTCAAAAATTTAAAAATATATTTTAAATTGTATAATTTAAAATATTTTTCTTTTCTGAATTTCACAATTAGTATGAGTATTTTAATGTAAAAAAAACTATAAGTGAAAGAAGTAATTGCCTAAAGCTATATATAATAGGGGGTGCCTAACATTGATATGGAGGAAACTTAAGGAGAATGGGAACGGAATGGTTGTTAGATTTTGGTATGCAAGTTTTGGATTTTTTTTAACGTTAATTAGAAATTAATCAAATTATCTAATTAAAATTGTTCGATTTGATTTGTTCTTCTTTTAAATGCGACTTTCTATTTCGTACTTAGGGTTCAGTTTTTTTTTTTTAAATAATGAACCCTATCAAATAGTTTTAAACAGTTTGATTAATCAAACCACTTTTATAAAGTTATTCAATTTTTTTTCCTTCTGAGAACAGTTATGTTTTTAACAATATAACTTCTTATGATTTTGAGTGTTGTACTTTATTTTGAAACTCTTTTGTCTGAATTTATTATGAGCTATATAACAAGGAATTTTGTGGGAGATCCTTACATTTGTATGGTTTTATGGCAAAATAATAAATATAGGTATTCTATGTATATAGTTTTTTAACATTTCTTTTAGCATACTTTTTAACATATAAACACATTATTTTTTAAAAATATCAAAATTAATATTTTTAATTTTAAAAAACATATTAAATATTGTATGTATTATGGTGCAAGTATGTTGACGGGAGTTTATTAAAATGATCTAAGAATATGATTTCTTAATGCATGAATTAATTATTATATATTTCCCTTTTTTTCACTTTATTTCTTACAGTTATTATTTGATATTTAAGTTAATAATTATCATGATTTCATGTGGCATCGTCATCAAGATGAATAAGATTTTTCACTTGTTAGTCATATCAATAAAGATGGTCTAAAATGAAAATTAGAGGCTCATATTTTTTTAGAAATTGATAAAAATAAGCAATACATCAATAAAGAGATCCACATATTTATTTTCTTAAAATTTTAAGTTGATATTCTTTTACAGCATGATGTATTAAGAAATAAAACCAAATGGAGTTAACTATTGTAGGAGAAAAAACATACTAAATATAATTTCTCTGTTACCTAATGATTCAAAAAGTCATATAAATTTTAAGATAATTATTTCACAAACTTATCATTTATTACTATTATTGATGATTGATAAAGCATAATTAATGTATTGTTTAATTCCTTGTCATCTAAATAATATATTTTATTAATTTTTTAAAATTTTAGTTTTATTATAATGTCATTATGATTTAAGTTATTTATTTTTTATTAAATTAATTTATATTTGTGATAATGATAAGACATAAGTTACATAGTAAGTTTTTGCAAACCCAAGAATCATTATGTTTTGGAGATCCAAATCCTAAGAGTTGTGATGTTTAGAAACAGCTAAAATTTTATAGTCGATCTTAAATATTTTAAAAAAAGAATAAAAAATAGTATGATATTCTTATCAAACCTATAATTGCTTACAATATTAAATGATCTAATAAGAATAACATGATATTTTTATTTCAATAAATTTTTCCACACGAAAAAATAGATTAATTCCTACCTTTTTTTCACGAATTATCTTTACGTAAATTATAATTATTTTTTTATAAAAATATTATTTTATTAGAATAGTAAATTTTAATCATGAACCAAATAAATATTCAAAATTTGTTAATTTTTAGAAAGCCAATATTTTGAATGAAATAAGATTACTAATTTGATGGCATATAAGAAATGCTGAGGAGAGGGTAGAGAAGAAGCATAGCAGTAGAAAAATGTGTTGTTCGAAATTAGATATGATTGTGTAACACTTTTTTTTAGTGTAGTTCGGATCATCGTGTCTCAACCTTCCTTAAAAATTTACTTTTTGTTTTTCTCCATTGCTCCAACTTTCTCGTTCACACTTCAACTCACTACACTGTCTTCTTCGAAACCATTTGTTCCCATTTTGATGGAACCCCTGCTTTTCATAGCTCACACGCTTAAGTTTATAGTAAAACACAATTATAATCATAGCTTATTCATTATTTCTCTTTTCTTATTATATTATATATTCTATAAATATTTTATGGGTAGATGAATAATTTTTCTTTTGAATAACCCCACAATGTTGTAAACATATGCTCATTTGTGTCACCTTCCCATCGTGTACCTATTTCAGGAGACACAACATAATTGTTGTCACAAATAATTTGGTTTTCCGTCAACATTGACATTTCATGTTTCACATTAATTTCATTTTTACTTAAAGAAGAGAAAAAGACAGAAATATGTAAGCTTGCACTTACAATTGCACAACCTTCGTAAATCACTATATGTTGTACTAATATTTTTATCATTTTTCTAAGGAGAATCTACTTTTTGGAGTAATGCTTTGCTGCCTTACAAGACAAAGCTGCTTTCAACGGCAGAGAGCACCACAGAAGGAGCCAAATAATAGTTACATGAAAACTTGTGTACCAGTTAGGGTTTTTAATTTCATATTTCGTATTAGAGAAAATAAAATACACCAAGGTTGTTAATTCTTGTTGAAGAGCATCTACGGTGGTGGTCGCGCACCCATGAGTGTATTTAAAGTTTTATGTCCTTTTTTGTGAGATGGAAACGATTTTAGAAGGTGTTGTGAATGAGATGGTGAAGTAGAGTAGGTATTGTTTGTGATTTTTAAAGT
Source organism: Lablab purpureus (assembly GCA_030347555.1). NCBI lineage: Eukaryota > Viridiplantae > Streptophyta > Magnoliopsida > Fabales > Fabaceae > Lablab > Lablab purpureus. The sequence continues at coordinate 23,241,476 of CM059254.1, forward strand.
ACTTAAACTGTGTAGTGTCGCGTAAACTAGGGTCAAGTGGGGCAATTAAATAGAATGTCTTCGTCTTCTTGTTGCGACCAAGGAACCAAAAAGCTAAATAAAGCACATTAATGGCAAACGTGGAAGATCACTTTCAACACCCTCTTTTTTGTCAAATACAACACTCTTGCTCTTTCCTTCACTCCATCAATCCATGCTCAAACTTTCCTTTTTTTTCTTTTGCTCCACATTACGTTCAAACCTTCAAATTTTGCCATATTCACATGCCACCTACCGTATGTACCACCTTCTATCTTCTACCCTTACATCCACATTTAGTTAAATAATATTATTTTTATGCAAACACTTTTATATTGTCAACTAATGAACAATTATATTTCATATAACTTTAAATAACTCTTATAAATCTCAATAAACCGATCATACATATCATTGTGTGATTATACGATAATATAGATTTTTTCGTTGTCAATGCCTTTTAATTCATTTCTTAATAAAAAAAAACTTGTATTCAAACTTAGTTTTGCTTGAATGATAATTTCAATACTATTCAAACTAGTATTCATCGTGTTTAAATCAGTTATCATTCCTAAAGATTGGGATGACATGCCCTACATATATATAAATAAGAACTTTATTTAATATAACATAATGTTTAACTTGTTATCTGGTGTCGCAATATAAATATATAAATAAACATTTACACACTGTTCTTAATTAAAAAAAAGTAGTTATAATACAAGTTGATAATCATAGTTCCATTAATTTATTGATATTAAATCGCACTAGTTCTTAATATCTCAAGCTCTAAATGAGGGTATTCATAAAAAAACAGAATTTTGACTTTATAACAATTAGATAATCAAGGCATTAATTCTCGACATCAAAATATTGTACTTCTCTTTCACACATGTATATTCAACACATTGGTACACGGTTAGCTTTTTATACTGGTAGATTGGTATAATACACACACCTTCCATATACTTAGGTTTAAAAGTAGGGATAACTTAAGTAAAATAATTTTTTGGAGAATGATTGTAGAAAAATATAAGAATGCAATATTGTCTTGTTTTGAGTGGTATAATCATCTTATCTCTTGTATAAAATCATTGATAGAAATTAATTGAAAGATGATTGCATAAAGGACAATAACCCGAGTTTCAATTGTTGGGTAACACCTTTTTCAAAGTTTCAATCAACATCTATCTATGAGTTTGTTTTATAAGAGTTGAAAATTTGCTAAGATACCAAATTTTTCATGAATCTTACTAGTAATAACGTAAATGTTTTTATATGATTATTTTTTTACTAAGGTAGATTTTACATAATATTTTGTGTAACCTCATGTTTCATACTAGGTTTACACAGAGTGTGTAGCTTTGTATGAATTGTTCTCTTTATCTACCGTGTACATGAAAATAAATGTCTAATATTTATTATCATGTCTCACATAAAATTATTTTAGATATTTGGAAAAATTTTTAACTATGTCTTCATCAAATCTAAGTCCTAGACTTGACTGGTCTCATAATTATGTAAGTACTGATTTAAGGTTAAGTGTATTTATTGAAAAAATTATATATATACTCAACAATGAATAAGTCTTTAGTAGAGAAAGCAACTAATTAATTTTATTATGACCAGCAAATAATCCATTTCTACCTATTATATATAATTACACTAAATTTTAAATTCGATATATGTTTGACAAATTACATATTATTTAAGATGAAAAGAGTTTTTTGTAGAATGATTTGAATTTGTTCTTGTATTGTATGTATGAAATTAAGCACTATTGTACTCCCACTAATATATTTTTTATTGCTTATTAAAAAAAAACATTGACATGATACAGTGTTAAAGTCTTAAATATGTTGTTACCAACTGATAATAAAAAAAGGTAAAGTATTGAAAACCCATTTCACGTTTTAGCTTCTAAAAGAATAGCCTACGGAGTTGGATGTAACTAAGAAGCTTTTAAAGGAACCCTATAAGGAGCTAAGTATAGAAGCATGGCCACGCAGCATAAGCATACCCACAGTGTAAATAATATGCTGTGCATGCCTATTGATCATACCATCCTAGGACCTAGAAAATATTAAATATATTTAGGAGTAGAATTAGAAAATCATAAAGGGAGTGCTATGTAATAAAGTTTGAAGAAAGAGGGATTTTATTTAATAGGAAAGATGCATATATCACATGTGTCACAAACTGTTTTGGATTTTTGAGTGTTATTGCCCCTACCAAAACACATATAATCTTATGTTTAACAAAACAAAAAGTATATATCACCTAAAATAAGCAAACTTAGGCACTACCTTCTCCTTCACAAAAATGGGAGTGCCATATCTCTTTTTAATTATTGGAATGCTTGCATCTTAAACTAACTCTTTATTACTTATTGGAATGCTTACTAGCTTTTGACATTAATTTGTACCCTTTTATTTAATTCTTTTCTGCCTAAAAAAATTTATTACCCTTATTTCTATGTTGGATGTTTTCAAAGAAAAAAATGTCAGACAATTTATTGTGTGCTATGCTACTTACGGTTTCATATATATTGGAATTTATTTGATAATGTTTTCTTGTTGGATATGATTGTTCAATATATCTTTTATGCAATCAATAAACAAATTCAAATGAAAATTTCTGAGATCTTCATCACTTGATTTAAGGTTTAATTACTTTTTTTAATTAGCTAGCTAATAAAGAGATTATATACATAATAAAATCAGAACTTCTGTCTAATAATTAATTTTCATCAAGAAAAACATTGATGTTTAAAACATACACTCTACTCTAGCAATATGTTATGAGAAATAATTACCAACTGGTTATTTCTTCTTAAATCTTAATGCTGGCTTAAAGGTTTTCTAATTACATATTTTTCAGCCTAAAATATGCTATCAATCATTTATCATTTTTGTTATATTTTACTTTTCCATTTATTAAAAAAAACAATTTCGCACTTTATCTTTTATATTTGGTTTATTTAGGTATTTTACTTGTTAACTTTTATCACTATTGATATTTTAAAATAATAATAATAATATTGTTTTTATTCTGGGATATAATTTTAAACCTTTTTTATATTGATTTAGAATATAAAATTTGTCTTACTCAACTACTACTTGAAAAAAATAGTCTTAAACTAAAGTGATACCCAGAAAACCGAAAAATCTAGTATTAAATTCTTTTGCAGGTAGTAGTGAGACTTCATTTTTTTTTACAAAATTTTCACGATTTTTATGTTTTCCCTTAGTTTAAACATTAGTTTCATAGTTTTTATGTAGATAAATTTAATGTTTTGAATCCATAAAATATTAAAAATTGTGGCTAAAATCGAAAATTATTGTTTCGGAACAGGTAATATTATTGAATCAAATTCCATAAAAATAAATCTTTTAGAAGATAAAAAATTTAAATAATTTTAATAGAAAGTAAAGGAGAAAAGTATATTTTGTATTTTTTATGATTTTTATTCAATTGACACTGTTGTGTTGTGGAGGTGTTGTTAGAAACTTGACGTAGGGTTGATGTAATCAAAAAATTTTATATTACACAATCAATCATGTTAGTGGAGGTGTACTTGTAAAAGATCACACTCCAATGCCTAACTTAATAATAAAGAGTGCAGATGTGAGAAAGAAAGAGAAGATATAATCCCAAATGCTTGAGAAGCTTCCTCCAAGATAGGATGAAGTATTTGCAATTTGAATGTAGTTAATTAGTATCTTTATAAGTGGGAAAGTAGCTAATTACAAGGATAATAACATTTTTCCATCTTTATCTTTTCCTTAATATTTTTGTTTAAATCATATACATTATGGTGGACAACAAGACTATACATTTTCTACTAATTATAAATTATAATCATTTTAATTTAATTCATGATCTCATACGCGATGTAGTTAAATTAAACTAATTATCAAATATATTATAAGGTCTTAAGGAGAGAAAAGCCCTTAAAAACATATTAAAAATGTTAATAGCATCAAATGAATAAATGTGGTGATAGCCAATATATATTGCACGCGTCACCGTCTTCATTATAAATTGTTGTGAGAAGAATTACTGATACCATAAATAAAAACAACACGCACCCAAATAGTTTCTTTTAAGAATAAGAAACTAAGAATAAGGAAACCTTTGCATGCTTAGCACCAACCAAGCACATGTAAGAAAAAAGAAGAAGGAAAAAGTGAGACAAAATCAATAATATGTGATAGAGAGAAAGAAGTGAGTTGTAAAAACATGTACGTGATGAATATAATATAGCTCTACATGCATAAAAGAAACAACACAACACTGTCACCCTAGTTATAAATAAATTATACAAAAGTTATCAGCAACAACATGTGCATAATAATTTAAACAAAACCCCAACCTTCTCTGCCACACTAACCCACACATATACAAAAATTATTAATAAATTTATATGTAAGTTTTAAAAATTCGCTACTAAAAATTTTGTATGAATGAAAAAAAATGTTATAAAATGATTCTTCTTCCATGGTACTACACCACCAACCATAGATCAAATGCATGAATTTTACACGAAACTATAAAAGTCGCTCTGGGAAAAGCCTGAAAACTTCAAACCTCTCCCATGAGCACTCCTTATCTGTGCGACTGATACCACCATGGAATTTAGATGTATACAGATACTGACTACGTATCATGTATGCTGTACTCATGTACGTATACAGTGACCACGTTGTTAGGTTAGAACTTCCATTCTGTTGCATCATTTCTAGACTATTATAGATCTGTTTGGATAAAAGTTAGAAGAGTTTTGATATTTTTTTACTCAAAATAGAGTTGATATCTCTGAAAGAACATTTAAAATTATGTAATGACATATGTATGTGTACTTTTATGACTTTCATCATGATAAAGTATTTTTTTTTATTAATTTATTAATTCATGTTCACAATTTTTATCACTAGTTAAGTTATAACTTGTACAGAAATGGTATCAAATAATAAATTACCAAGTACGATAAAAATCTAATATACATATATTTTGCATATTTTGTATATCGAAAAAGCTCTGAATGTTATTCTTTTTATTTTGCTCTCATGAGTTTGTAAATTTGAAAGAGTTAAGTAATCATAACGAGTCTAAAGCACTAGTTAAGATAATACAATGTTTGTAATTTTTGCTTATTAAAAAAATTATTTTGACGTAACAAATATTATTTTTATTCATAATTTCTTATCTACATTAGAAACTTTTTAGTACTATTATTTTGGACTTTTTATGTAACTTTACATGGATATTGTTTAACAAATATAAATATCATATACATAAACATAAACATGTTTTAGTATATGAAATGTCAATAACTAACCTACCAAGAAAGGTATAATAGACACAATAACTAACCTACTAAGAAAGTTATAATAGATTAACAAGAAATTAGCTCTCTTCCTTTTCACTAATAGAATATTTTAGATATACATTGTCATGTTAATGTTTTCTAGATATTTACTCTCATGTTAAGTAAATCTTGAAATCTCTCTTGTAATAAATAACATCATCGTTTCAATATTAAGAATGTCAAAATTTTGTGATTAAAATAACAAACATAAAATACAATAATTAAGTTACATGTTGTTTTAGATATGTGAAAATATCTAAATATTCTGCCACATGAAAATTTTATCTCTCAGCTCAATGTCATACCAAGATGAAGTGAGGATAGAAACATGACCTCGAGTTATGACTCCTAAATAACTCTTAAACATATTAGCATTTGATCCAACACCATCAACTTGTGTATTCCCACTAGCAACACACCCCGCAGCCAATCCAGTCCATCGAATCATCAATCTTTGTTTGCTCTGTCATTATCAGACACCAAATCTAAAAAAAATAAAGATGTGACTAATAGAATTCAATAAAATAAATACATGATATCAATATCAAAATAACTAAAGTAGTAGAAAAAAACACCTATTAGGTTGGTATGTTTTCCTATATTCCTTCATTATAATCATATATTCCACATTGGTTTCTAAAGTATACAAAATGATTTCAACTAAAATTATACCAAATGTAAGGTTAAGGTTATGTGTATATATTAATAGATTATAAAAAATGATTTTCTCAAACTATCTAATAAGAAAATTCAAGATTTAATTAATAATGTTTAATTATTTGTACAAAATCTCAAAAGAGAATTAAGGTTCGCTAAACATATGCACAAAATAAAAATAAGGATCAATTAAATTACTATCACAAAATTAAGTACATCAACCAAACATATTACAATACATTTTAATCTTTCAATCAGTTTTCACTATAATTTTCATAAGCACAAAATACTTATAATTATTTTCTAAAATTTTATATAGACTCATTACTAAATAATTTCGTTATTCCAAGATACTAAAATACATCTTAATATTCACATGGTACGTAAAAATAAATTTTTTAATTTGAATAACTAATTTCAAAATTTTTAAAAAATGAATACAATTAATGTTAATGCATTACTGTCATTAAGATCACCAGAAACACTTTTGATTTCTATTTGAATCACAAAATAAAAATATTAAACATTAATCTCAATCATGTAATGTAATCGCAAATATCTCAATACATTTAGAGAGAAATAGTCTTCATAACAAATTAGTCATAAAATTATTTAAAGGGCGAATTTTATAGTAGTGTTATTTGGTTTGATATGATGATTATTATCATTATAATATTTACCATTTTGTTAGATGGTTTTAGGAGAGTGATATAGTTATAAGTTTACAACTTATTCTTATTAAATGCTAATTTATATAAATAACATAGGTATAATAATTCTGAAATTTATGGCATAACATGTATTATTATTAAATACGTATAAGGGTTTGAAGAGGATGAATGTAGTTGAAATATAAAGTAAGAAAGTTTTTAATGTGCATGCAATCGTGGGCGGCATACTAAAAAGTTGGTTATTGAATTGAATTGAATTCATCGTTGGTAGGACTTCTCCAGATAGACATATAGATAACACAATCGATATGGACCAAACAATTGGCTGCTGCACTGCATGACTTTCAATTCAAAATGTTGAATTTATCTTAGATTCGTCTTCGTTTTACCATCAATTTATAAATGTTAATGGGTTCTGGGATTAGTATCTGAGGAATGGAATAATTGTTGGTTCCTTTAGTTGGAAAATTGTTACTAGTCAATACAAAGTTGAATAGAGCAACGCATATTAAATTATATCTCTTTATTTCCTGAATTGATGCTTTGTAATGAGTGATTTATCAGTGAGTCGTTTTATTTGATTGGTTTCTATTCTTTGCATGCTAGTAATAAAGAAATCTTGGATAAGTAGAATAGAACATTCTTAAAGCGAACCAACAACATATACTTCATATTCTAATATTCAATATCTGAAAATGGAAGAAGACCACAACATACGTAATTTAGAAGTATTAGACGCAAATAAGAAGATAATACTAATTACTTGTCAATTGTACTAAAGATATACATCAATCCACCTCCATTTTAGATATCTTTTGTTTTAACTAGAAAGCCTTCTTCTTCTTCTTTTTATTTCCACCTCCATTTCCATTACAATCAATCTAGAATGTTAAATTCTAAACCTAACTTCTATCCCGGTTTCCGCGAGACACTTCTAGATTCGTTCCTCGCACAAGTAATACATAAAATATTATTAAACCTCAGTCTTCTCCCTGAGTACAACATTGTCGTTCTAACCTTTTTGTTTTTTCTTTTCATAATTTCACTCTTCTTCTTGCTCTCTGCTACACTGGTCTATTTTTCACTACATCTCGTGTTATTAGTTTTTGTTTTCTCTTGTTCCCTTGGATTATTAGTATATACTCTCTAGCTTCAGTATTTAATATCTTGATATCTAATAGTTCACATTAATGTGTGTATGTATGCACATGCCAATATTTGTAATTTTTTTTTGTTATTTGTCTCTCATCTATGAACACATTATGTTTGTTATTTTTAATCCAAATTCAATATTGATTATAGTCATAAGTATAATTTATGAATCATATTTGCTTCGTTAGATAATTTAACATTGCTTGTATGGATAATTAATGTTGAAATGAATTAGAAACTATAAATATTATAAAATATGTCTAAAAAACTAAAAGAACATTTATCAATAAGTTCTGTGCATGTATTTTTTGTAGTGAATCAAATGTTATAACGCAAGTTTTTATTCCTAGTAGTTAGTTAACTTCAACCACATTAAATATTGACTAGGTTCATGTACAAACTTTGCAGCCTGTTCAACAGTTTGCAAGGCATTATTTAAAATCAATGCTTTATATGCTTTGATTAAATTTGTCAATATCATAATAACTCCTGAATTAGTTTAGTAATAGAGTTTTGAATACTTTATATGACGTCTTAAATTTAATTTCTATTGTCGTCATTCTACCAAAAATACAAAATTGTCAATGATACGATTCACATGGGTTCAGCAAGTTTATTTTCTTAAAAAAATATTTTATCATTTTTCAAACAGATATTAAAGAAATATCTATACAAATATGATAAAATAATTAAAGTGATATCTGTTTGGAAAGAGTACACTATTAATAACTTTATAAATACCAACATGTATGGAAAATCTATTTGTTGACTTTTTTTAAAAAGAAAAACTCTTACAAAAGGAAAATAAATCTTTAAAAATGATCTCAAGTAAAATACAGACATTGCATAACATCGATCGGTTACAAAACATTACAATGAGTTACCATAATCTATACTAGTAACGCATCGTGGGAGACATTAATCTTTTTGAGGCTATAATAATCCCTTCGCTATAATGTCTCTAAATTTCACAAAACTAGGGATGAATTAAATTTGGATCCAATTAAAAAGGTTAATTCTGAATAACGTGTCAAACTATAATTTAAATGCACAAAAACAAAACTTGCAAGCAATTTAACACCATTTCATTATCCTGTTTGTTATCTTAAACTAGAAAATTATGTAATATTATATAGTAGAAGAGGTGTTTTTTTCTTAATTTATATACCATGAGCTCTTATTAGCTTTGTTTTTGTTTTTGTTTTCCTACGTGTGGAAGTGTTTAGAATGAGGAGAGTTGAAGGAGGTACGTGGAGTATATAACTCATCTTATATTTCTTGAATCAACCATCTATATTATATTTGTTTTGTATGCTGATAAAAAGAAAGTGTATATTATATTAATCACCGTCTATTTGTAAAGAGATCCATAATGTAACCTTTTTTGAATTTTATATGCAATGGCCTAGCTTCAAACAGACACGTACGATGGAGAAGCCATTGATGATCCATGTATGGTCATTTCATGAAAAGAGTAATGAATGGAAGATGATTGGTGCAGTGATGTGGAGCATTGTGGCAATGTTAAATGAGAGTGAGAAAGAATAGCAGTGGATAGAGAGACAGAGCCACGTAAACAAAAGTCTAACAGTGCGTGTGTTATGCTATCACAATAATAATAATAATAATAATAATAATAATAATAATAATAATAATAATAATAATGATAATAATAATAATAATAATAATAATAATAATGATAATAATAATAATAATAATAATAATAATAATAATAATAATAATAACAATACGTGTTGAAAGTCCATTCCATTGTACGTGTGCTTCAGTTTTTGTGTATTCCCATTACTCACAACACAAACCCAATCTCACTTTCTCACTTTATCACACCACCCTTCATCAACTCTCCGTCAAACAACAACTGCCACTCCTGCCTATTCCCCACAAAATAATTACCCAATACTTCAGCCCCACATAAATAAATTGTCGGCGCTGCACCTTTTTCCTTCAATATTCTTTTTCTGTCCTCTTCTATCCACAATTTGCAATCTCACCCCCCTCCTAATAACACACATTATTACTACTAACACTTCTCTACCTAATATCTCATTAACTCTTCTAATTAATATAATTTTAACAATGCTTCATTATAAAAATAGCCACCTAATTAACTCAAGTTCATGGTACACTTAAAATCAGAATCGTAATTGGGATTATAACTTTGATTTTCAACATTTCAAGTTTTTGGGATTCAAAAAAACTCCTTTATCTTCAATTTAGTAAAAAAACAGTTTTTTTCTCATAACGGGGTGATTTTTAAAAAATAAAAACTTCAAGTTAACAAGTTTAAATCCAATATAAAAATAATCAACAAAGTTCAGCAGATCTAATTGATAAATAATTGAACTTCTTGTTAGCTGAACAAAATTTGACTCTTATCGTGTGAATTGTATGTTTGAAATATATTCATATTTTCAACCTTTCTTAAGGAAATTTATGAAACATATGTGAAAACTAATATCACTATAAGTAAAGGTGTTTCATGTCATAATATTGTACCTCGTACTGCAACCAATTTGACTTATTTACCTTGTATATGTCTCTCTCTTTTTTCAAGTCTTTTTAGTTTTAACCATTTTAATGACTGATTCAACTTTAAACGTTTTTTAAGGCTTTTTACTGTAAAGCAGTTTTAAATTAATTAAAATATTATCTATAAATGAGATAAGTTTAAACTTTATATATTTAAATTAACGAGAATAATCTTTTAAATAGTTCTTGAAATGTATTATCTAAGAAAATATTGTAGAAGTTTAATATAATACTATTACCATCATTGTTGTATTTATACAAATATGGCAGGTCTATTAAATTATAACTTTTCTTAATAACTCAAAATCTAGCTTTACAATTACACACAGTTCTAAAAAATTCTTGATCAAATATATTTCATAAATAAGCTCAATCTAACCTTAACTTAATGCAAGTCCTCAACAAATAGTTCGGGCAATTTTATTCCCAAATAAACTAATACAATTTGATTACAAAGAAAACTACTGTACAAAAGAAAAAAAATTCCTAGCCCTCGTTCTCGTTAAATTTAACCTAAATTCACGACAAAAAGAGTAGTACACTGCTTTTTATAACCTTTTGCCATCTGAAAAATAAATATAGGAAAAAGACATCTACTCCTATTTTTATAATTTGTATTTACAACACTTTTCTTATTAAGAAAGACATAAACTTATAATGATTATGTCAATATAAGAAAAATTCCCTAAAGTTGTGCAGCGAATAATATTTCTCCAAACTGTAACTACATGTCCTTAAATACTTGGACGTAAAACCAGATAACAAAACATTGACTCTTGGAGAAAACAAAATTAACGATTTGATATGACACCGCAAATTTATGACGCACTACTATATACTTTTTTTTTATTTGAAAAAAAATCTATCGATTTTTATGTGGATTTTATGAAGTTTTAGGAAATAGTTAAAGGGAAAATTCTAGAAAGAAATGTATACTAATAAAATGAGGTGATAGAAGAAAATAATAAAAACTGATAAATATAGTTGGTGTAGAAGAAAGTCAAGGATCTAAACATGAAATATGAATATGGTTACAGCTGCAATGGATATCGGTTTCATTGAATTACTACACAAATAATTTTGTATATTTTTCTGCACTCGTGGTAGAGGAATGAAAACTGTTTCTTTGGCATATAGAGTTGAAGTCAACCTGAACGAAGGGAAAAAAATAGAGGGTCCACTTGATCATGTTCATTATTAATTAAAGCATTCTCTTATTTTTCACTCCACTCACCCAGCCGCAACAGAAAAAAAAAAACCCGACCCAACTCGTGACATAATGTCCAACCGACCACATAAACAAAGAAAACTAATCGAAAAATAGGAATTTGAAGTTCTGGGTCAAATCCTCGCCTAACATGCTTTTTCGGTCTCCTTTCACGCACAATTCCCTTCTCCACTTCATATAAAACTACACTGTATGTCTCTCCTTTGATCCACGAAGAAACCTCCTACCCCCTCTCTCTCCCTCACTGCTTCTAATTCTTCCTCTCCTCTGCTCCTCTATGGCTTCTGTCACTCACCTACCCAGCACAGCCAACACCAATCACATCACATTCTCACAAACCTTTCACCCTACAAAGTCTCATCCTTTCGGCCAGGTTTCACTTCCCATCAGAAAAAATGACTTGTCTCCTCTTAACCACTCTATTGTGATTTCAGGTTCTGCACTAGGAATCACCACCACCAACCACACTAATAATGTTCCCAACAACTCTGCAAGACCCACACACACTACCTCTTTGTCCAATTTTTGGAGAGAGGTTCAAGGGTGCAACAACTGGGAAAACCTTTTGGACCCCTTGCACCCTCTTCTCCGCCAAGAGATCATTCGCTATGGCGAGTTCGTAACCGCCTCTTACAAGGCCTTTGATCTTGACCCCACCTCCAAACGCTACTTGAACTGCAAGTATGGGAAGAAGAGCATGTTCAGTGAGGTGGGGATGTCCAACTCTGGCTATGAAGTCACCAAGTACATCTATGCCACACCTGACATAAACCTTCCCAACATGTCAAACTCTTCTTCTTTTTCCTCTTCCTCTGGTCGGTGGATTGGTTACGTGGCTGTGTCATCAGATGAAGCTGTCAAGAGACTTGGAAGGAGAGACATATTGATAACTTTCCGAGGAACAGTTACAAATCAAGAATGGATTTCAAACCTGATGAGTTCCTTGAGACCTGCCATGCTTGATCCTTTCAATCCTCTACCTGAAGTGAAGGTGGAATCAGGGTTTCTCTCTCTTTACACCTCAGATGAAAGCTCTTCCAAGTTTGGACTCGAGAGTTGCAGGGAACAGCTTCTCTCTGAGGTGTCAAGGTTGATGAACAAGTACAAAGGGGAGAAAGAAAGCCTTAGCATATCCTTGGCAGGTCACAGCATGGGTAGTGCCTTGGCCATCTTGCTTGCCTATGATATAGCCGAGCTTGGATTGAACAAAAAAAGTAACAAAAGAAGTGGCAGTGAGGTGCCAGTTACTGTGTTCTCCTTTGGGGGACCAAGAGTTGGTAACTCCGAATTCAAAAACCGGTGTGAGGAGTTGGGTGTGAAGGTGTTAAGAATAGCGAATGTTAACGACCCCATCACGAAACTACCGGGTGTCGTGTTCAACGAGAATTTTAGGGTTTTGTTGGGAGGGAGGTACGAGTTCCCTTGGAGTTGCTCGTGTTATGCTCATGTGGGGGTTGAACTAATGCTTGACTTCTTCAACGTGCAAAACCCTTCTTGCGTTCATGACCTTGACACCTATATCGGCCTTCTTAGGCGTCCTAACAAAGATGAAGTGCTGAAGCACCAAAAGGATGGAGTGAACTCTTTGTTGGAGAAGGCGAGAGAGTTGCTGTCGAGCTCACAAACCATGAAAATTTTTCCCAGTGTGGTAACTGCATGTAACTACCATGATTTGCTGAATTCAGTCTCAAGGGACATAGTGTGTTCTTGGAGCGATGAATTGCTTTTTGGCCTGGTTCTTTTGCTGTTGTAAGTAGTAACTAGTAAGTTTAATGAAACTAGACAATTAGTTAACATAGTGTTTTAGAACTAGGAAAGAATTAGGTAGCTAGCTAGAAATCTTGACATGAAGAGTGAAGACGGCTGAAATCTCTCTCTCTATATATATATATATATGTGTGTGTATGTATGCCAATCCTTGTAAATTGATGGAGCTTTCAAATCCTGTTCATAACTTGAACGTACAGTTCATAAGATATATACGCAGCTTCCCCATATTTGTTTTACGCTTAGTTTTCATCAACTCAGCTCTGTGCAGTTCACTCCATCTTTCGGAAGTTGTGAATTAATCAGCCATATGAAGATAACAAGTAGGGCATCATATGTAATAATGGATGAAGTTTTTTAAGCTTAAATTTTATCGTCAATTACAGTAGATTAAACAGAAATTAGGAGAGAAGGTAATCATGAACCCTTTTCCCTAATTAATCTCTCTCTCTCTCTCTCTCTTTACAGGAGGGACGATTACACACCAAACAATTTCAATCACAACAACATCATACTTTCTTCCAGGAATTGGCAATTAAGTAAGGACAAAATATTCAAATATCACTCAAAAGTCAATATTATATTTATCCTACGCCAACATTTTAATATTTTAAATTAAAATTTAAATAATTAAATACATTTTTGGCAAAAAAAACTTATAAAATTGAGATTAGAGTAGTTATGATCAAATTTAGACATTTCTGTATCACCTGTCATTAACTAATTGGAAAATTGTATGTTTACAAAAAAAAATACAAGAAAAAACTCCTTGACAACTTATTTTAATAATATGGTAATATATATTCATGTTTCAAGTAAAAAATATTAATATTTTGGATTGTTAGATCCTTGAATTATTTTTCGTTTTAAAATATCATCATCTTAAATAGTTTTACAACTGTAATTTAAGTTCTGTCATGTATTGATTGCTTCCATTGTTCAATGTTTTTTTTCATGCACTTGTACTTAATTACTTCCCGTAACTTTTTTTTTTCTAAAAATGGTCTCAATCTGAACTACCTACTTACGCAAATCACATGTTTCATGTCAAAAGACTTTCATGCGAACATGTTTACTAGATGGAAAAAATAATCCTTGAATCTGTACCCTAATGGCTTAAGCTTTTACCCCATTTATGACATTATCATACTCTTTTCTTTTATACATTTCTTTGGTTTCCGCCCTCATTAATTTTTCTTTCTCTTTTCATTTCTATCTCAATGTGACTTCCAAATATATATATATATATATATATATATATATATATATATATATATATATATATATATATTCTAAGAATATTTCTAATAAGAACAACTTACGTGTATTTGTTATCAATAAACAATAATATTTCAATGTAGATTTCACTAGCGCGTGTTCTTCGACTTCAAAGAATTTTTTTAAAATAAGTAGTTTTTTCAATTGTAGGGAACTTATATTTGTAAAATTTCCATGAAAATATTATTTTTATTCATAAGAAACTCGTAACTAGAAAATATTAGGAAATAAGAAGAAAGATAAAAGGAAGAACGAGTGTGAAAATTAATCGGAGAAAAGAACGTAAGAAATGAGAGTTGATAAACGGATGTGTATAAATTTTTGTCTTTGAGAAGCAATTAGAATATGGTAAAATTTAAGCTAAAAAGATGAAGTAATTAGGGTGTATGCACCTTAACTATTGAGAAAGAAAAAAAAAACGAAAGGAAGAGATATGAAAAATGATTTAACAAGAAATGGAGAAATTAAAAGAATGATATTAAAAAGGTTGAGAAAAGGAGTGTGAGAGTATGAAAATGATCTTATGAAATGTGAAAATACCTGAGACATGAAAAGAGGAAAAGTAAAAGGGACCCCTTTCCAATGAAGAAGAAGATGTATAAATGTAGGAAACAAAAAAGGGCAGGTGAAATAACCACAGTTTTTACGCGCCTTTTTTTCCTTTATCAAATCACCTTAATTAAGAGAAGAGAGCATCAATTACCTTACAACATTGTTATCTTTATGACACAGGTGAAAAAGAAAAAAACATGATATAAAATCGACGACGTGATAAATAATTAGAAAGAAAAAGATCCAGGTTTTGTGAGAAAAAAAAGTACATGAAGTCATGAACGTCAAATACTATGACTTTTAAATTATTGAAGTCACGAACGTCAAATATTATGATTTAAAAAGTTTACTAATGGTTTTTTTATAAATAATTGCATTTTTAAAAAAAATCCTGGAAATATATATAACATTCATCCCCTTTTCATCTTGCTTATCAGCAATGCATCAATTAACAAAATCCATAGTTTTTACGTAGCTTTTATTAGTTCCGGTCATTAACCTTTCATAGAAGAATATGAAAATCATCTCTTTGTCTTCACACTTAACTATGTATGATTAAGATATATATTTTATTAAATCTAAGGCATCCAAACATTTGCAGACTCATTTTTTATCCAGACCATGTACACCAATATTCAATACTTTAATACTTCTTTAGTAAGTATTCAGAATATACTTCTAATTAATAACAGAAAAATGAATTCTATTTTGAGACTGCAAACCCACTAAAGTGTATTTAGCTTCTTCCAACAAAACCTTATTTTATAGATATGATTCAAGTGAAAAAAATAAGATATTGCATCCTAAAATTCATAAATAAAAATTTAATAACTATATATATACTTTTTTATTTTTTATTTTTTTTCCTCCTGTTATAAACCCTAAACCCTATAAAAATTACAATTGATTTAACAACATGACACTCTTAACTACTAGTCTAGCCACATGTGATAATACGCAACTCTTCCAGTAAAACTTGTACAATTGTTTTATAGATGTTGATGTTTAGTAGAACTGATTTTGGCAAAAAAAAAATTTGTCTTTTGTTGAAAAGTGTGATAATTAAATTTTGAAGGAAAAAGGAAAGAAGGATTAATTGATTTTGGTGCATTTTGTGGGGAGTGGAAGAAGCAAAGGGGGTTTGGTTCTTTGAATGTTGTCTGAGTGGTTTCATGTGGCAGCTATGGTCGGAAACACGACCACAGTTTATTGTTTGACGAATTACTATTTCAAACATTTATTTGTAAAGTTGAAAAAAATGATGGTCACTCATTTTGGAAAGAGCAGTTTGCTACATAATTTTCCTTGGAAAAAGGGATTAAAGCCACTAAATTTGAAAATTGGATTGCTTGATATTTGAGGGCATAAATTGGTCGGAAAATAGTTAAGCATTTTCCATGCAGGGTATTGCAGCAACATGTGTAGATGGTGCAGCAGAGGAAAAATGATGCATTTCAGATAAATTATGCAGAGAATTTGGACGGTGTGCTTTTTGCAAAGGTTAAAAGCAGTGAGAGAGACAGATTTTGCCTTAAGTGAGTTAATTATGGAAAGATATGTAAAAATATTACAATCTTATTATAATATAAAAATCAAATTAAATCTCATCTTATTTATTCACTGCATCAATCCAATCCTCACTTTGGATACCCCTTATACTATATATTAAATAATTCTTTTTCTGAAAAAAGAAACAATAAAATGTTCGAAATCCATCACATTTTTCATTAAAAATAATTACCAAATTATTATACAGCAAAGTTTCATCACAAAATACAAATATATGAAAAATAATATTGATTTATTTGACCCGAAGTAAGTTAGATTGTCAAAATATTAATTGGGATTGCCATATATGATCGGGTTATCCACTCACATTATTTTTGGTTTAATTTCCAAAGTTCTTGTGTGTATGCGTGTTTGTGCCCTATTTTTTTTATTAAATATTCATTCCAACTAAATAAAATAAGTTGTAGTTTGATTTTATTTAATTTTCATTTAATAAATTTCAATTAAATTAAAGTAATATTTATAATTTGGTTTGTAAGGATTTTTGGCGTCTTTATTATTAAAAAATTGTTAAGAAAATTAAAACTATAAAATATTATTTTACAAAAGAACATTATGAAATATATTTTTTGAAAGACATTATACATTTTGTAATGAAAAAGTCGTCAAGTAGAAATATATATGTATTATTATATTTATTATCTTAATTTGTTTTTATATTCATAAATAAATTAGATAATTCTATAGTTAAAAATTGTAATATAATTTTGTAATCATATTATAATAAATGCCAATATATTGTAGATGAAATACAGTCAAATGAAATTATAAAAAAATACTGAATATACATATTTAATTATGCTTACTAATTATTAATTAACTCTAGAAAATAATATTGTATTTAAATACAGTAAACGATTTTATTTTCTTTGATTCAAATTTTATTTTCCATCTGAAATTTGAAACAAACCGTTTAGTTGAGAAAAAAATAAATTCACGGAATCTAAAATCAGTTTAGTTTTAATTTTTTTAATTTTTAAATCAATTTTTAACTATTCTTTAGACTGATTCAATTTTGAACAATTTTATTTATGTTAGTAAGTAGTCTGTAAATTTCATTATAAATTCCAACTAATGTTAGATTCTCTTCCGTGATCCCTATTGTACATGACTTCCTTTAACTAATTTTTTTATTTAAAAAATTAAAAAATTATTGTAAACTATTAGGTAACCTTTCTTTTAATGGTAAGCGTTAATAATGATTATCAGTTTTCTAATTTACTAATTTTTAAGTTGGTAAAAGAAACTTTGTTCCTAAAAGATTTTGCTTTTGCATAAGAACCCTATTTATATGAAAAGCATCCCTTGTCATTTTGGTATGCACTGCATTTATATAAGAATTACATTTAAAAGGTCTGCTCCCTTTTGCATATTTCCAGGTTTACCGCTCAATTTGCATAAATTTTTAAAAGATAAAAAAATATAATTATTCAAATGTAATTTGTTTGATGTGTGTTGTTTTATGAGAGTCTGATGTTTATATATATATAGTTTTAAATGTATTTCATACGGTGTGAATAATTTTAAAATATTAATTATTATTTTTATATGTTAAATGAACTATTATGATAATATTTTATATATAAAGGTATAATGTTGCTTTATGTAAAAAAATTAGAATAATTAGTTTTTTATGACTTAAATCTCTCCAATTAATGCACAAAATTAACAAAAAAAAATAATCTCGATTACCTCCTTCTAAGTTTTTTTATAATAAGAAAATTTGTGAAAATAATTAAATAATAGGAAATAGAGAAGAAAAAAGAGATAGGGAAGATTTCCTGACTATGTATTTTTTTTATAATGATAAAATTTGTGAAAATAATTAAATAATAGAAAACAAAGAACAGACCAAGAGAAGAGATAGGGAGGTTTTGCTGACAATGAAAACTTTCTATTAACTGAATTTGAAAGCATTGAGACCTTATAGTTTGAGGTGGATACATATAGTCTATTTTCTTGGATGAACATAATTTAAAAAATATATACAATTAAAAATATGTAACTTCATCTTTATTGTTTAACACAAAATAATATTAACCTAATTTTGTTCCAGAAAAATAATGTTTTGATGTTATATTTAAAATGTTTTAAATATCCGGAAAAAGACATGAGTGTGATATTAATTTATATCTCTAAATGCATATGAAAAATACGAAGTCAATGGCATTAAGTTGTAGATGAGATACTAAGCATGCATGAAGAAATTAATGGGTTGGTGAGAAACCTACCAGTGTACTTTTTATGAAGGCCATCTCCACAAACGTTTTATATGTGTTAAAGCTATATAATACTTCTTCAACTGCATATCTACATTATATTTATGTTTTATTCTGCATTCAGTTGTAATTCAAATGATGCAATGCATAACAATTCCAAACAATAATAAACCCAAAAGTTATAGAGTGAAAAGGTCATAAAAGTTAATAATAATTCAATCTTAGTGTTGAAATTTATAACAGTGAATTTAGATTTGACCCATTCCTGGGACTAGTGTTTAGGCAAATGCATTATAAAAAGTTATCATAATGATGCCTTATAATAATCCCATTAAGTTCATCTTCTTTCTTTCTTTCTTTTTTTTCTTTTTTGCTATAAATGGATAATGGAAACATTTCAAATTAATTAATCATGTTAACGTCACCATTCCTATTCTTTCTTTTTTATTCAGCTGGTTCGATTGCATCTTCAGATCAAGTTTCCATCTAACACTAACATTGGAAAGTTTCCATTTTTAAAATAATAATAATGATAATAAATTAAACAAGAACCCTCATTTGTGGTAAAGCACCTGACACAAAGACAAGCATACAAATTCCGAATTTTTAATTGTTTAAATAAAGTGTTCATGTTTTATATTTCAATATACAGTAGAAGAAATAGTATCTAACTTTTACTTACATAAACTTATATAACTAATAAAATATAGGTAAAATCAAATTATTTTTTTATTTACACAAATTTAATATAAATAAAATTAAAAAATTTATGTTTACATAAATTTAATATTGGTAAAATTTAATAACACTAATATTTATATTTACTTCATATATAAAATTTTAAAATAACATATTTAAATCATATATACTCTTTCTTCTTTTTGTGATTCTGAAATAAATCTACAGACATCAATCCTCATTTCTGTGTTCTTTCTTTCTTCTTTCACTGCTTCGAATCTCGTGCACGCACATTTGCAGGTTAGTTCACTCCTCTCTCTTTCTCTCTGGTATTGCATTGTTCTTCTTTCTCGCTTTATATTGCACATGTTCTTTTTCTCTTATTCACTTCTCCGATTTTGATTTCACCTCATCGATACTTAAGAATAAAATTTAATAAGGCCTAATTGCATAATCAGATTTTGCATAATTAGATCTAATTGCATAGATCTTACTTATGAGTGTAATTTTGTTAGACTCTCCAATTCTAAATTTTTGTTTGAATCCGATGTAAACTAAGACTTTGTTTATTTATATTTAGTCTTTCTGAAAAGTGCTTTTTATTTTAATGGGCCATACCTAATTATTACTGGAAATTATACACTCTTCCTTCTTCAAGGTTGTGAGTTTTGTATAAGAATTTTTATTTGTATGTGGGAGAATCTTTTTACTTTGTCTCCTCCCAGCTGCTCACTCCAATTTTTGGATGTTTTGGTGACCGCTAAGAACTTGCGAAGTTAGAATATATCATTATTGAATTATAAATTATTATGTATAAATAATGTATTTTGATTTTTTTTCTAGAGAGGTACTCAAAAGAATATAAATACATATAAACCAAATTAAAAAATAAATAAAAGAAATATTTATAATATATTATATTCCTTAAACTTGGTACCACAACCACTCAAAATTACTTTATTTTATTACTTAAATAAAACGAAATCTAGACTAATTTAATATTTCTAGATATAAATATTACTAGTGAAATTATATTTCAATTCTATTTATGACGTAAGATTTTATATTATTTTTTAATATAAACTTATTGAAAATTCGAAGTAAATGTATATTTTTATAATTATCTATTTTAATATTGACTTTGTTTAGACGAGTGCATTTTGAAAAAATTAAGGAGGAAGATAGTAATTGGATGATAACTAAGTTTACCTAAGGGAACACTTTACACAGTGTCCTATTCCCCAATAAGGTTATAGACAAGGCAGAAGAACCTTTTAAAATATTTTATATAGGGCAGTATATTGATGCAATAAATAAATATTTCGTAATAATAAACATTTTTAGGTTAAAGTTTAAATTATATTTAAAACTTGAATTTTGTAATGCCTTTAATTATGAAAATATCTTTTTATTAGAAAGGACTCGTGTCAAATAAATACTTCATAATAATAAATCTTTTAGATTAAAATTTAAATAATACATAATTAGATAAGATTCTATAAAACTTTTAAATTGAAAAAAAATATATAAATATAAAATTTAAAAATAATGTAGTACAAATAAATTATAAATTATGTTATGAGTATATAATATGGGATTTTAAAGAACAAGTCCTGTTCTATTTTTAAGAAGAGAAAGAAACATTGATTAAAGATACTTGTAAGTGAGTCCATTGTACTATAAATCTAAATCAAGGCCCATTTGGATGAGAATCAAAAATTTTGATGCGAGGATTATGGTAATTGAAATTTTTTTCTTAAATATTTTTTAAATTATTTTATTTAAATAGATTCAATGTCAATGATATTTTATTTATTCAATTAGACTTATTTGTTATAGTATATCAGACTTATTTTTTATTATTTTACAATTTTAATTTTATTATTAATTTATTATGTTTGTTGGTATTATTTTATTATCAGAATGTATTTGTTATTATTATTATTATATAATTAGTTATGTATATTTTTCTAATCGATTATATGATTATATGAAGTCTTTTTACAAATTTTCAGTGGTATGCGAAAGAAAAAGGCGAAAGTTTTATTTTGAATTTTGTGTTAAATTATGTATTGATTGATTTGCACAATTTGTTTATTATTTGTTGAAGAAGAAGAAGAAGAAAAAAAGAGATAATGGAATAAAAGAGTTTGTGAAGGGTGTAAACGCAGCATTGAATTATTAGATTCCATTAAAAGCGGAAGGCTGATTTGTGAAATTGAAACTGGTGCTGCTTTTGGAATTAAAAAAATGAACAAGTTTAGCATTTATTGAAAAGTGTCTGTGTACGTAATACTAATACATGTCTCCATTGCACAAATCTTTTCCTTGACTTCACTTCCACCAACCTTAAAGATATCCAAAACCATCCACTTTTTCTTAATTCTTTATTCCTAACACTGTTCTACTGGTGGCTCTACGTGCCCCATGCCCAATAATTAACAAACATCATCATATTCAAACACTCTTTAATCTCTACAAACCCTATTTTTCTACAAACAATCATATCTCATATGCCCTGTTTAAAACCTAAAATAATATGCTCTCACTCCATCAACGTAACTCTGCTTTATTTCTATTGGCGACAGATACTTCTAATTGTTAAATACAGACAATAAAAGATTCTGCAATCTCACAAACCTGCACAACTGATTAATGGAATTTATCATCAACAATTCTAATATTAATGCTCACCCTATTCATCTGTAAGATGCCGATAATTATTCACAGGTGCTAAAACAATTCTAAGATATTTCAGTTCTATCATTTTACCAACAACATACCTTCTGTTGGGGTATTTCTATTCTAAACTACACTTTTCTGCATAAACAATTTTGAAACCATAAATAAAATATACTGAAATAAGCAATTTTCATGACTGTTTCAAACAAGAGGAATTGGTCTCTTCACTCCTCAAATTTGAATTTTTATGATATATATTTGAAACACATTCAATCGTATAAGTATTTTTACATATTAATTTATTAATTAATATTTTAATTAAATAAATTAATATATTATTACTTTTATATGATTTAATTATAATTAATTATTGAAACTTAATTCATAAATAAATTTTATTTCTGTTAATAACGCAATACAAATATTATCAATCTTTAAATTATGAATTTTAATTTTAATTTAAAGAGATCAATTATAATATTTGATACACGTAATATAATATGAAAGGAAAAACATATAAACAGAGAAACACTTGTAGCCTCTCTTGTTGTGATTCAACATAGTGATAAAAAGATAAATGAAAAAAAATATTAATGGGCTGAATATATGATCAGAATATGGACAAATTAGACATTTTTTTGGGTTGCCACCGTATCAGTCTCTGAAAAAAACATATCATTGTGATGTGATGTTAGTGATTTAGTAACAGATATGTCTAAATCGTGCTTGCTTCTTTTTTCAGAGTCCAAAATCTTTGACATTTAAAATAAGTCATATTCAGCACTAAAAAACTGTTGTGTGGGGAAGAGATGAAAATTTGCTTGAGATTGTATTAAAATATTGTTTTGTTTAAGGTAATTTATTGTAATTCGATTATAATTTAATCATTGAACCTTTATTCAACATCTTAATCAGTGATGAATTTAGTTTAAAGGCTTTGATGTAAATGGAAAACTGAAGGCACATAAATGATTGGAAGAAAAAATGGGTGACAGAGAAATGGAATTATTATAGTGAGATGATGAATTAGCATGATAGAGATGATAGGGTAATAATATATGAATTTTGTCACATCAGTGCTTTATATTGGGAGACGTGATGATTGAGATGAATGAATGAGGTGGTGCATAAAATGCAGCCATTAGCTGTTCCCTTTTTGTGCTAACTAAGAAAGTACAGTACAAAGGAAGTGAAATAATATATCCAAAAGCATCTGTCATTGTCTCTCTGCATTCTGCATGGTCTGAGAAATCCAAATATTCATCATAATGCTAAAATTCTGAATCTGGCTTCAAATGGAAGAGAATGAAGTATACAATAATTCTCTCCAAATGATGAAAGAAAAGTAATGTGCATGGCTACAGAAGAATTAATCATTACCAAATTTATAGTGAGTGACAAAAAGTCAGCTAGCTTTGCAAATTTTTTCTACATTGCATAGAAGAGAAACTGAGTCTCACCCCAAACTTTCTTTGCAAATAAGAGACAACTAATCGGTAAAAACAAATCATCACTTACAATTCGATGAGAAGTGAGGCAAGAAACACGTGCTTTTCATCTCACACTCTTCTTACTTAACCTTAATTTTCTACAAATTTAGCTGTAATCAATATTTCATCGCAGCTAACTATGACTAATATGTTAAATCGGTGACTAAACATTCCTGCATTACGCAAAAGTGAGACTGAAACAGTGATTTAAAATGCTCTTAAACAGTAAACAGTTTTATTATCCATCATACTGATAACCCCCCGATTGATTTCTTTCAAGTGAAAGCAATTATTCAAATAAATTTAATCTTCACAATTTTTTAACAATTTTATATTAGTTTATATGTTGATCTCTCTTGTGTGTTTGCTTCTCTGTATTATGAATTCTCTTAATATTTTATAGAGTTATTATAAATGGGTTGATTACTTTCGGTGGAAAACATCTTGTTTGTACTTCATAGTTGGGACATTAATTCTTTCCACTAATTTGTTGTCGTATAAGATTTGAGGAAACATTCTATTTTATTTTTCATTTTTTTAGTATTGTCTGATAGAGCAGTTAATGGTATATCCTTTTGTGGGTCAGATACTGAGTCACCACTAGCTTTTGCTCACCATCTTTTCAATTTTTTTAGAGTAATATATTTGGTTTTGGTGGTGATGGACAAAGCATATAGATAGTCAAGGATTCAATTTTCTTTTAAAACATCTATAATTATATGATATTCTTTTTATATTATTCTACATAATTCATAGTTTCATGTGAAATTAAAATGTGATATATTATTAAAATATACTACTAATTTTTTATTACATAGAAATTAATATAAAAATAAAAAATACTTAATAACTAATTTAGAAATTACTAGTATCTAAAATATTTTTTATTATTAAAAAAATAAATAAAAGTTATATATTTTGTTGAAAGTTACAAATAGATTTTTGGTAATTAAATTAATTTTTTAAATTAAAATTCAAATCCGCTTTTAATGTTAATTATTCTTTTAAACACGATAAAAAGATTAAATAAAAATTTAAATTATAAAGGAAATAAAACTAATTTTAGGATATTAATTAATAAACTAAAATATACGTAAATTTTAATATGAAAATCTCTTTTGTCCATGATAAATGATAATGATAGTGATAGAAGCAGAGTAATTTTGAAGGACCAAAATATAAAAATGAAGATTTGATTTTAAAATGATAAGAAGATTAAAATTAATTTAAATAGACTCTGGCTTATTGTTCGAATCCGATATACAACACCTCAACAGGGATGGACTTAAAAATAATGAACTTTGACATTTTTAATTCAAGCTTTATTCATTCTTGAGGGAAGGGAGAGAAAAAGAATCTAATCGCTCTAACAAATCTACTTTTACTTTCTAACTATGATTTATATTTTCTTTTTAGTATTGAAAAAATCAAATTCAAAACCAGAAAATAAAAAATAATTTGAAATAATTTGAAATATTTGAAAATAATTTGAAAATAATTTTTCAATAAACAAAAGAAAAGAAATGAAAGACTAAGCAAAGTTAATGAAGTTTTAACTTGCGACAGAGAAACTGCTTTACAAACAAAACACATTAATTACTATAGCAGTAGCAGCATAAATTGATCTAATGAACTCTCATATTGCATGTAAGCACAACAATCAACATATACAACCAATGACCCTCAATTCTTATTAGAGAAAAGACAATATATGATCTTATTAGTTCTAACAATATGAACATACTTTAATATATTTATTAGCTAAAAAAGGCACCAGTAATCTTAACAGGGACTTTCTTCTCCAAACTGTTTCCTCTATTTTGTTCAGCTTTGGCTGCCATGCATTTGCTTTTCTTGTAAACAAACTTGACTGCTTCAGCATATGATTCATATATATTACCATTTTAAACATGCAGATTATATACCATGTCTTCTTTCTGCCCCACATTTTGTTCCATTCAGATGCATTTTAACACCATCATTCCATTAATCATCTTTGAGATTCACTTTTTTAATAATAAATTAAGTTACTTTACCCCTACCTAACCTCCCACTCATCACCTAAACTCCTCCTTTACCCTCTTCTCCCTTTGCTAATTTGTTTCAATAACTTCCTTTTTTTCACTTTTACATTTTATTTTTACTACTTAATTTAAAATCTATATTATATCTTGTACGCATACAAAAATGAAAAAAATAAAAACTCCTTACAACCAAAAAATCTTAAGTCATGCATGAGTGTCATTAAAATTCTCAAAGGGAAAAAGAAGAGATTATAGGTATGAATTTGGTAGAGGAGAAGGAAGAAAAATTGAAGGAGAATGAATTTGGTTTCATTTTTTGCAAAAGTAAGAATATAAATTTTCGCATTACTA
Source organism: Lablab purpureus (assembly GCA_030347555.1). Lineage (NCBI taxonomy): Eukaryota > Viridiplantae > Streptophyta > Magnoliopsida > Fabales > Fabaceae > Lablab > Lablab purpureus. The sequence continues at coordinate 23,267,733 of CM059254.1, forward strand.
TTGGCACCCGACACACGTACTAGAATCACCCCTTGTTTATAGATTTCAGCCGAAATAACCAAAAGCCCCAAACTGTTTGTTTTATAATCTACACTGAAATTTCTATTCTCACCCGTAAACTTGAATACAAATATTAAATCTGAAAGTAACTCACATACATCATATATACGAAATTTAACTCCACGATTATATAAATTAAAATTTAAAATGCATTAAATTTAATTATCAGTATTTTAGAATTCATCTCATACACTTGTATTAACACAGGAAAACAAGTATTTATATTTACTTAGATTAGAAAGGTTGTGTAACTTTTCATTTATTTGGACTTTGTATGAGTTTTTTTTTTTTTTGTGAAAAGACTTTATATGAGTTTGAATACTTTGAAAATGAATTGAAATTATTAATGAAGATTTTCTAAAATAATAAAGTATTTATAATAAAAATAATAATTTGGTAAATTACTAGATTTCACAAAAAGCCCAAAGAGATGGAGTTAGTTCTGACCCTAACCTAATAAAACATTATGAATTATATTTTATATTTTAATATAGTTATGCAATGTTTCCAAAATCTAATGAAATCTATGAACCAAATCTAACTTGATTTGAAGTGAGATTGAATTGATTAGTTGGGTCAAACCTCATATGATAACCACCAAAACATAATAATTGTTCTTTGGAGTAAATTTTTCTTGGAAGAAATTATTGCGTCGTTTGAAACTGTTATGCTCCAATCAATATTTTAATTGATATATACTCATATTTTATTAATTTTTTTACAAATTAAAAAACTTAATTGCACATAAAGGAAATAGTAAAGAATGACCTAGATTGTAATAATTTATCATTCCATAGACTATATACTGTATTATTAGCTGGGTTCCATTGTACTGCTCTTTACAATAAAGTAGTGGATTGCAGTCACAAGCACTCGAACGATCTTGGCCCTTCAATTAATCTTTTGATTCTTATTTACTTTTTCTTCAAATATGTAACATATAAAACCATGTTATCCACTTTTTTCAGGCATCAGAATCATATTCTCTTATCTGGAATAGGTTGCATTCAATCCCCAACTTCTATAACATAACTGTAAAAATGTTCAATGTTGAAGTTTTTGGTATATACAATTTTATATTTAATTTTTTACTTTTATAATTATTTTTTTAACTATTTAAATATTATAACTACTTCAATAGAAACTTATTATTATTATTATTATTATTATTATTTAACTTCTACTTTTTTATTGCATTTATTTTTAAAAATATCGGGAAACACAAAATGATTTTGTTTTGTTTTGTGATAACAATAGCATAAATAATAAAGTGAAACACCAATTACAAAATTTGTAATAGTGATGAAAAAATAAAGTTTAAATTATAACTTTTATCTTCTTTTTCAATTTCTAATAAAAAAATAGCTTTTTTTCTAATTTTTATTGTAGCCCTTAAACTTTGGAAAATACGAATTCTAGTCGATCTATTTCTTATCATGATTTTAATTACTAACTTTTAAAAAAAATCAGTACTATAATCCAATTGTTAACTAAACTAATTTACTTAAAAATTTACCTTACTGATAATTAGATGATCTATAAACCTTACCCAATTTTTATATAAATTTTCATGATATACTCTTAAGGAAGTACTTGAAACTATTTTAAAAGATTCAGTGGAATGCATATATTATTCAATAACTTTGCATGTAAGTGTTTACTTTAACTAGTTTGCGTTTTCAGTCTGTATGAAATGGTAAGTTTTGAGGATACAAGAGAAGACTAATACAAGTTATTGAATGGAAGAAAGACAGCAGTTTATGGTGTTGGAAACTGGGTGCTTCCAACGTATGACATTTCATGTTTGTCCATCTCATGAACTTGGTGAGCCCTGTACTTGTATCTATGTGCCGAATATATGAAGATGCAAAAATTGAGCATGCTCAAAGCTGTGAGAAGCCAGTAAAAGTAATCAAACCTGCCAGTGTTGATGTTTTGAGACAACCAAGAAGGTTGGCCTTTATCCAAGTTCCCGGTGGCAGATTTAATGATGTTGTTTATAATAGTTGCCACAAAACAACCCAAACCACCAGCAAGTGCAGCATAAGCAGACCCTATGCTCTTCATGGCATCGGGGGCTTCCTCATATAGGAACTCCAACAGCCCCACAATGCAAAACACTTCAGCCACACCAATGAGGCAGTATTGGATCAACAACCAATATGCACTTAGGTTAGGCATAGCAGTGAGGAAAATAGCCTCGTATTCATGTTTTATTGCATAGTTTCTTCTGTACCTCTCAAATATTGCAGCCCATGCAACTGACAGAATAGACACTGCCAACCCAATTCCCACCCTCTGAAGTTGAGACGCACCGTGTGGATGACCCGTGATGCGTCTAAAGATGGGGACAAAAAGGGTGTAGTAGAGAGATAGTATGAGAAAAACACTGAGACCAGGGAACACAGGCATGCATGTAACTGGGAGTTTTAAACGACCCAAGTGGGTGTTCAAAGTGTATGCCTGCTGAACTGAGAGAGTGAGAAACTCTGTGAGAACCACGTTGAGCATGATTGTGCAAGCTGGTATGGGGATAAGTTTCAAAAGGATCTTCACTTCCTCTACTTGAGTCACGGTGCAGAGCCTCCAAGGACTGGGATTTCCACCATCTTCTTTCAATTGCAGAGCTGCCTTGTCCAGAAACCTGATATGTGCCATCCAAAACCACAAAATTCGAGAGGCTAGTTAACAGACATTACTGATCATGACTTTTTTTGTCTCCTCCATAAATATTTTATGTTCACTTATGCTTCCATTGCTTAGGGGCTTGTCACTTAACAGGGAAAGAAAAGAGAACATCAAAGATGATGGTGGTGGTTTATAATTGAGTTGATTTGAAGTAATTTGAATGAAGTGTTGTGTGGTGTCGGTTGCTCAATAATAGATATTTTGAAGTGTATTTTGTATACACAATTAATCACAGATATCTTTTTTTGTTTTATCTATTATAATAGTAATAAATTATTAATAATAAATAAATTATTTTAGTTTTAACTCATATCCTTAATTTATTTTAATTTATCTACTAAAAAATCAAATTTTGTACTCTAATATTGAGTACCACTCACCCATTCGTATTTATCATTATTTTTTCTTTGTCGCCTCATATTACCTGTCACATTTATGTTTCTGTCTCTTCCTTCTATGAGTATTATGAAAAGATTGGATAAGAATATTGTTTGGTTGAAAGCAAATATTTTTTTCACCATAAAAGTGTAATCTTTTGCAAAATTAATCGTAATAGGTAATTTAAAAAAATGAGATTGACTTTAAATTTGTGGAGTTTGAAGATGGTTCTTCTAATTTTTATTTACTTTAGTTTTTTGTTATCTTAAAATGGGTAATATTTTTTTTCAAATTAAGTATTATTTTTTATTAATGCAAAATGAAAGCAAAAAAAAAGTATACTTAATTTTAAAAAATTATTACCTATTTCAAAAAGTGAAAAAATTGAATTAAACCGAAAAAGCAAAAATAAAAGAATGTAAAAGGTGAAATAATGTGAACAAACACAAGCACCCCTTATCTAATCTTATACTCCCCTTTATCATTAATTGTAAAAAGTTTAGAGCTTTGCGGTGAAAAAGAAAAAGAAAAAACCCTAAACAGATAGTGTGGAAGTGGAATGACCTGAAATCATGAGTGTGAGGAATTTTCCGACTTCCCTTGATAGCAGAGTGTGTGCCAGGAACCTCGTATAAGCCTATGAAGTCACTGCTTTGAAAAGGGGCATTTCTCTTTCGAAATGCAGCAACCAAAACTTGGGCAACCCTAGTTAGAGGACTTCCCCCAGGTAACCTGTGTCTGTACAATGGAGTGCCTATGAAGAACACCATGTTTGATATTCCCATGGCTATTGCCAGTGACCCAAATGCAGATCCCCATCCATATTGCATCTGCACGTACACCACTGCTGTGAAGGCCACAATTGCCCCTATGGTCACTGACAGATAGAAGAAGTTGAAGAATCTGTCGAGGTGTTCCTTGTAGTTTTTGTTTCTCTCATCAAACTGGTCTGCTCCAAAAGATGACACGCAAGGCCTTATCCCTGCTGCTCCAAACGCTGTTATGTATAGAAACGTGTAGAGGTATGTCATCTGCCACTCTTTTGCCGGCTCGCAGTTTCCCAATAGCAGACGAAATTGGTCACAGTCTTCTTGGTTAGGTACAAACTTCCCTATTGTTGCACACAGTGTTATTCCTGTCAAACCCTGTTCATAAAATTACAGTGTAAAACTATTTCAGTACATAACTATTCATTTCTTTAGCTTTAGTTTTATAATTTGAATTTGAATATGATATAATTATCTATATTTTTTACTGTTACTGAACCTTTAAAAAAGTGCTGTGTGAAAATATAATTGTAAAATAAGATGAATGAAAATAAAATAAATAATAATTGCTTTTGAAATATTTCCTGATATTAAATGAGAGTTGGCATGGTATCTTGAAAAATCTAAAACAGAAACACCAAAACCATTAAATTTTGGAATGTAGCGTAGAATTAGAGATAAGAGATATTATTAATCCAGTGTAGTACAAGACATGTGATGTGATGTGAAAAGAGGAATGGTTTTGGTACCGCAAGATAGATTGTGGTGAAGATAGCTATTGTCCAGTAGCGTCCAAGATATGCATCTGCTAGGAAACCACCCAGCACAGAGGAAGCTTGTGATATCCCTAAGAAATTGTTTACTGCGTTGGATGAACTCGTGAATGGTCTATGCATCACATAAAACATAAAGGCAACCATGTTAACTGAAAGTCCAAAATAAGCCATTCTTTCTGCCATTTCATTTCCTACAACCACACAAACGACATACACAATTATAGAATCTTCTCTGGAAACCATTCATAAATCATTAGTTTATAACCATTAATTCTAATTAAACAATAGTGTCAAAACGCTTAAGAAGTGTATCCAACTTTGTCCTTTGCACAAGCACACGCATAAAGAGAGAGTGTATATATATGTACCAAATATAAAGAAGGCCGCAATCCAACCACCAGTCTTTGAAAGATCAACAATGGATTTGCCATGGATATCAACTGGTGTAGATCCTGCTGTGTACCCACGACCAAAGGCCATTCTTCTATCCTCAGACTCAATGAAGTATATGGCAAGCTTCTTTCTGTTCATTGAAGTGCCTGGTGTCCCCTCAAGGGAGCTTTCTGGTGGTGACTTGATCTCAGAGCTATCCATCACACTTCACACACAACACTAGCGACTACTTTTCCCAACCTCAATCTTCAGATTAAGAACTCACGACACATGAAAAGGGTCATGAATCCAGCTTTTCAGTAATCACTAATCAGTAATGAAAAAGCAAAGAGAAGGGTGGAAAACCATCATTCTGAAATATGGAAACTAAAGCCACCAACTTCTACTTTTTTTGTTTTCCTTGCTCTTCTACTTATGGATGTGATCAAAGCCTAATTAATTCTTTTCAAGATAAGAAAATAAAAGAAAAAGAAATCAGTTGTGTGGTGTAGGTCTGGGCCCTACATTTCCCTAAGTGGAGTTATTTCTAAGAGTGTGACAGCTAAATGTATGTGACTTTTTTAACTTGTGTATGAATACAAGGTTGAAGGGTTAAGAGTGAGGGAATTCTTAACAGTTCATCTTTTTTTATACAGTTAAGAGAAAGGGACCAATATTAAAGGAAGGTTTAACTAACACGTTGAAACCAGCCATGCACAATAAATGGCAGTACAACACTAAACAACATCAATGGAAGCGATTGAACACAGTGCATTTATGGTCACCTGCTACGGAGGTTGTCATCATTGCTGTCATTGATTGGTGCCTGCATGTTAGTAGTAGTAATTTATTCCAAATCTTGTTCCCACTATCGCTTTGTTAAAGAATTTTTGGGTTGGTTCAGCATGAAAATATGGATGCACATAAATTTCCATATGAATGGGGGAGGTTGGGGATTGGTCAGTTGCTTGGAACTTTGTGCTTGGTTTTGAATTCTTCTACTTCAATGTTGTGGTCCTATTTCTCCACACAACTCCATCCAGATGTTAACCTTCCACTTATCTGAAATGAATCATCTTATACACATGATTGGTCATGTATACAAGAATTAAGTATACCTCGCTTATTTGATAGTACTAGTATTTAACACGAATACTGAGATAAACTCAAAATTTCAGCATCACCTTACTTGCTTAAATAATGCAATATTACTTGTGATGAGCACATGCATTTGTACTTCTTCTAGTTGGTCTAAGTTGAAAAGTAAGGTTAAACATGAAAAATTGGGTGGGTTCTTCTGAACATAAATGTAGCTATAATATTACTCCCTTTCTCATTTCCAACAATAACAAATTATTCTTTCTTTAAAGCCATACAAGTTACTCAACTGAAGTGACTTCTTTATTTTTTGCATATTTGATATTAAAAGTATTGTTTCAACAAAACTCAGAGTCAAACAGTTGATGAAATATATGTTTTTAATCCATCAAATTTTAGATAACTTTGTTGTTATTTTTAAATTTAAAAATAACTTTAAAGTTTTGTAATTTCAAAAATGCTTGTTTTATAGACTCTCTATCCACCGTAGTAGTTAGAATATTTGTTTATGTAGTTTTAGAATTTAGAATTTTGGCTTTTTATTTTGTATTCATATTATTGAACATCTCATTGCATATTTGTTTTTTCTTTAATATTCATTCGATGACGTTTGAAAAGACAATATTTAGACACAGATTAAAAAAAGTTTGTTTTCATGCTAAAAAAAATTAAAAATAAATTTTAATTTTAAAGACAAACAAGTTTGTTATAAGTAAATTTTATAATAAATTTTAATTAGTAAATAAATTAATTTTAGGTTTTGTTTGGACGAAAGGAAGAGTAGAAATAAAAAAATGAGAAAAAAATTGTAAAATTGTTTGATTAAGAAAAAGTGAGGGAAAAGAAAATGAAAAGTTAGTAGAAGATATGATTGATGTAATAGAAATTTTTTATATATATATTTAGAAAAATAGTTTTAAAATATTTTTTAAAAAGATTATTTAATATAAAAATAATTTTAAATTTTAAATTATAATTAAAACAAAAATTTCATATAAATGAAAATATTATAAAATCTTGATAAATAAAAATATTTATATTTACAAAATAATAACATTAAAAATAATTACTTATAAAATATAAAACTTAAATTATTTTATTTAATTTATTATTAATATTTTCATTTTAATTATTTATGATATTATAAGGAAAAAAATTTAATTATGATTATATTTAAAAATATTCAATTATATTAAATATAACTAGTAATTTTTTATGTATAATTGATTATTTATAAAACATAATCGATTACATTTTATATATAATCGACTATGCACAATCATTTTCACTCAAATCTTCATTCAAATAAATAATTTTGTTTTTCAGTTTTTATTATTTTCTGTTTTTTTTTTCAATTTTCTTTTATTTCTTTTCCTCGTCTTACTCTTAATAGAAATTACACCATCTCTTTATTCTCTCATAGCTTTAAATTAAACTACTTTTATTATTGTTGTACTTACTGGATTTCTAATTAGGTTTATAGGATTATGGGACAGTGAAAGAAACATAATTCATCAAGTTGGTTATAAGTATAAAAACAATCATAGAAATCATAATTATATAAAAAGATGTTAATGATGCTGATTGGTTCAATTTTTAATTGAAAATACATTCAAATTGAACATAAAAATTATACAGTTTTCGGTTTAAGTATAAAAATTTCAAATCAAATTAAACTAACTTTTACAATTAAATTTAAATTAATTTTGTAATTTTATTGTATATTTTTTTATTAATATAAATATATTACTTATAGTATAACATTATATTAGACAATTCTTAAAATCTGTTTACAGTAAGTCTAATAAATTTCTTACTTAAATTAAGTTAAACATCTTACATCTTTATATATAATAAGTAATATATTAATATTTAAATAATTGTGAGAGAAATAATAATTAATATATTAATATTTAAATAATTAATTTTTTTCGATTATACTGAAATTTCAAACGGCAATAATTATAACTGTGTTTAAATTTGTTTTCACGTAAATTAAAAATAACATTTACCCTTGACTCTTTTTGTCATAGTAAGAATGAGATCATTTTGAATATGCAATCAGAAGATCCTAAAAACTTGACAAGAGGGTTTGGCCCGTTTTTTTAAGAACTAAACGAGGATAGTGTGTTGTAGCGTATTTCAAGTTCTCTTCAATTTGGGCCTATTCTTTGTATGCCAGGAACACCTAAAATTCACCTGATGCATTCTTTATTCCTTTGGGATGGAAAGCAAAAATTACATTCCCGAGTGATGACTATTAGATTGACATTATACTTCCATATTGAAAAAGAAATAAATTTTGAGGAGCATGTAGCAACTACCCTCTCTGAGGCAGTTTACCAAATTCCAATTTCCCTTTTATGTCGTTTTCACAATTTTTCCTCTTGATTAAATATTGGAACTAAAAATATGAGAGTTGACACAATAGTGACATCACAAACACAAAGGAATGAAACCGCACAAACATTGTATTCTGGGAAAGAAACAAAACGCTTGACTCGAAGTGGACAATTTCCCATTTCCATCGTATCACTATCGTCTAAATGACTCCATGAAGCACATTTACAGCAGCACAGCGCACAGCTACTGCCTTTTATTAATCCATAAATGGCATCATACACTAACCATGACGATCACACTTCAGTGGCTAACCAACTTAAGAGAGTTTGCCTTCTCTTGCAGAGAATCGAGGAGGCTGTCAAAGCTCTTCTTAAACGAATCCACTCCTTCAAGTTCAAGCTGGTTACCAACAAAGCCCCAGTCAATACCCAATTTCTGGAGAGCATTGTATATTCCCTCAGCTTCAGATGCATTTGAGTCTATTGTCCTGGAAACAGTACCGTGATCGATAAATGCTTCAAGGGCTTGGTCTGGCATGGTTGATACCTGGCAAGAAAGAAGATATTGCTAAGATATACAACAAAGATTAGTTAACCCTTTGGCTTTTACGTTTGTTAACACAATCAAGACCAAACAAAACGAGTCCATTATTTGCCTCACAGATCAACTATCATAATTATAAACAGACTGACGAAGTGAAAAATAAGATAGCTTACAGTGTCAGGTCCAATAAGAGGTGCAACATATAAGGTGTCAGGATAGGCCGGATTCTTGACACTAGTCGAGGCCCAGAGGAGCCTTTGCTTCTTGGCCCCTTTTTTAACTAGAGCTTCCCACCTAGGACCAGAAAATTTCCTTTGGTAGAGCTGGTAAGCCAATGCTGCTTGGGCTACTGCTGCCTGTAAAATTCAATGCACCGTGAACTATGAGAATATTTGACATTCACATGTGTAATAAATTCAAAGGCAAGAATAGAAATTTGGTAAAAGATAAACAGGTACCTTGCCACGTATGTTAAGGGCCTCTGAGGTGCCAATTTTCTCAAGGGTCTTATCAATGAGAGTATCAACTCGACTGACAAAGAAAGAGGCAACACTTGTAACTCTAGAGAGGTCATTTAACCCAGATGCCTCAAGACCATCCAAGTAAGCATCAATAACAGCTTCGTATCTTGCAAGAGAGAATATCAGCTGTACAAGTACCAGAAACATAATTAGACTTGAACCATGCAAGTAAAAGAGATGAAGTCAAATGACATTGGTCAGGAGGACAGTTGAAGACCGACTTTTTCAAATTCCTTTTAGACACGAGTATGTGCTTAAAATAACAGTAGAATTTGTTACACTAGTAAGGAAAAATCTAAAGGGTCACTTATCAAGCAGTGTTAATAAGCCAATCTAGATATGCAAACCATAACTATATACAATACCAATTTATTTAATTTACTTTATATGAAAGGATGTAGCACAAACTCACCGTCACATTCACGCTTATCCCATTAGCAATAACTTCCTTAATTGAAGGCACACATGCCTCTGTAGCTGGAATCTTAATATACACATTCGGGCGATCAACCACTTTATGAAGCCATTTTGCAGCTTCTATGGTTCCCTCAGTATCATCTGCGAGCCTGGGAGATACTTCAACAGAAACATAGCCATCACCTCCATCTGTTTGATCATAGATTGGTTCAAATAGTTTGCAAGCATCTTGGATATCCTTCACTACAAGTTCCCAATACGCACTTTCAATGTCTTTCCCTGCTTGCACAAGTTCCCTGCATGATTGAGTAATTTATCTTTAGCTATAAGACTAGGAAGGATATTGCTAGACTATACTGCCACGTACACCAATAAGACAGTTACTAACATATCCATAAGACCAAAAACCATTATTTTCTCTCTTCTTTAATATTTTTCTTCATTTGATAACAAAATACATTAAACTTGCAGAAATATAAGACCTAAAACGGACACAACAGTATACTAAACGCAGTGAAGAGGTGCCCCTCTCATGAAAAATTGGAACTATGGAGTATCACATTAGTGTAGTTTACTTTGACTACACTAAACATATTTTATGAATAGACTGACAAAACTACAACTAAGTGAATGCTTGTTTCAATTAAATTTGGAGAAACAATCATTTTCTTTTTCCAACTGCACGAGAGAGCTTTTGAAAAAAAATAGGAGATGCTCCCCATGAGAAAAGCGATACCAAACATGAGCTCATACACTGAAAATAAACAATATAGACAGACAGGCACGATCTGTGTCCATGCCTCACAGTTTGGAGTACCCTGTCCACCACATTGCCTGTTAAGTTTTAACAAGAAATATCAGAATTTATTTAAGATACTCAGGGTACCTGAACTGATCATTGTAAGCATCTGAGGACGAGATAGCTTTCTGAAAGATCTGCAATTACATGTACAGACAGCAGATTAGAATATCAACATCCAAAGAAAGCATCTTACAACTCACAAGAAATGTTTGGAGCATTAATCAGTTTTAATTTCTGTAATATTACTATCAGGAATCTTCAACAAGGAGAACATTTCAACGATAAAAAAAATTACCGCAGGGTTGCTGGTGACTCCTCTTACACCACTGGCTATAAGAGGAAGGAGATCTGTAACAGGTCTGCAGAGATTATCATACCATGGACTTTGCCCTTCTTTCTCATAGAGATCATGAAGCACTGTCCTCTTCGCAGGACTTCCATTCCCATCAGTTTGAGAGCATTTAATCCTGAATGAAAACAATGAAGCGTCAAATATTATCCTCCCATATGAGCTATTTAGGAAACCAAAACAAAGCCTTCGAAATATTCGTCACTTAAGGAAGCATGTGGAAGAGCTAATATAGGGTAATGACTCTTACAAGCTATCTACAACTTACGAGGCATAAAAGCGAGTATAGTACAGAAACATAGAAGCATTGTCCCTGATGAACCAAAACATGACATTTTGTCTTCTTTATGTATAATTTCAAGAAAGGAATGAGATTGGCACTAATCATATAAGTAGACAATAGAGAAAGTGATTGTTTACTCATAATTTTTATTGGTTACAGTAATCAAAGAAGTATGTTCTTAATTTGGATTTACAAAAATTGCAATTATATATTTCTCTATGTTTAATGATTCCTTATAAATATCAAGATATGCATCATACATGTATTGTATCCTATATATTCTTAATCTATATATTTTTTAGAATAATCACACATCTGGGTGTGCATCATACTAGGCATGCAATCCCGAGTTCACAGTAACACAACTGACAACTGGCACGAAAATTGTAAAGAGAAATTCTGCAGCGAAGCATTCTTCTAAAAAGCCTAGCAAACTTTCGAAATGGAAACTTAGTTAAAAGCAAATAAATAAAAAAACGCATTCCGTTTTCACTCTTCCGTAAGTTGTACAAGCTATCAAAACTTTATCTTATTTTCAGCAACCAACTTGCCACTCGGGTCACATCTAACCAAACACGCCCTAACGATAATTACGATGGCGATCGTAGCTGTTCCTTTCAACTTGAGGGATTTAAGTCGCGAAAAGGGGAAAAAATAAAATAAAATAAAATAAAATAAAAGAGGTGCATGTGGATGTGGTGTGAGAGATCAAGGGAAGTAGAAAGGGAAGAGAAAGAAAACGCGGAAGAATGGCGATCTGGCAAAAGCGCGAGAGGGATCAGAGAAAACTTACCGCAGAGAGGTTTTAAGAGGGAGGGAGTGAAGAGATCGGAGGGAAGCGGAGAGGTTAATTTTGTAATTAGCAGCGGAAGAAGAAGGTTTGAGGGAGATGAAGCAGTTGCGAGAAGAATCGCGGGGTCGAAGCGCTTCTGATAAGGAAGCACCTGGGTTTGGCGTTGAGAGCTTGTAAACGGAAGCCATTGGGAATTGCAAAACACCAAAACGGAACGAGCAGAGTAGGTATTGCTTCAATTTTAATATATATATATCTTATTATTTTGTACTAATACTTTTTTGTTTTAGGCTTAGTTTTATGCCTTGTGGAGGTTGGTAAGAGAAAGTTGGTGCAGCTTTTGGGCTGACCCAAAAGCCAGAGGCAGAGCAACCAAATAAGAGGTGCGAGAGGGGTAATACAGGGATTTCCCACCATTGGTTTCGTCCCCCGGCCGCCATCTACTGTGCTAGCTTTTACGCTATCATTTTATTTTCTCCTTATTTACATTATTTTTATATTTTGATTATTGTTTCCGGTTCAAATATAAATATTATTTTCATACATATTTTTAATGTTGGATGATACGAAAAAAAGGAGTTGTTAGAAAGCATCTATCTAAGTTCAGATGGAACGTGTTTGGGTTTGGTGTGTGTTGATGAAATCCAATATTATTATTATTATTATTATTATTATTATTATTATTATTATTATTATTATATCAGTTTGTCTTGTCTGTGGTGGACAAGCCTAAGCCTAAACGGGTACATTAAACTAAGCCCACAAAACACAGGGCATATTATGAATGGGCCTTGGGGTGGGTTACACCGTAAATAAAACTATATACATTAGAATAATATCTGATATTAATAGTTTGAGGATACCTTATTACAATAGCAACCCACGAGATTTCAAAACATATATAGTAATTGAAAATGGGATTACTCTGAATAGATGTACATCCATACATGGTATCATTTTATTGCACATGTATAGCTTTATATGTAGGTAGCAGATGAAGTCTTCAGACGCCACTTTGTCATAATCATTAATTAACATGTAACTTCTGCACTTTTTGTAGCACCGTTTTAGTATCCTTTTCGAGAAGCTCTTCCACATTTTGAGTCATTAATCTTCGACTATATTTTCGAAACCTAAGATGATACGCTAATTATTATTAAGAGAGTGGATTAATAATAATTTTTCAAAAAAAAGATAGTGAAACATTGGGTTTGATATTCAAAGTGCAGGTTTACGTTGTTATTAATATCATCTTCTTCGGTTAGAATCAAGTTGTCGTTTGCAGTTGAAGTAGGTTGCTGCAACTGGTGATCCGAGATTATAAACCTCACTAAAATCTCTGGTGTTGAAATTCTGGCGCCATCCTGGAGCATACACAGTTTGTCTACCCAGTTGACGAAACAGTATGAAAACAATACGATGAATCCCCATCATGGGTCGCGGACATTCATACCCCACAACCTCTTCACCTATAAGCATATACAACAAACGCACCAAGCTATATTACTCATATCAACTTCTCATAAAACCGCAAGAAAATGTATTAGTATATATGCATAAACACGTCTTATAGCAACACTACGTCATATAAGTACTTAATATTGAGATTAATAATTATTATTTATAGCTCAACTTACAAAATTCAAATATTTCACCTCATTAACTGATCAGAAACACATATTTCCTATATATAAAAACAATTTTCAATCTTCAATATCAATAATACGTTCTAAAACTAATGCAACTTGCAATTTTTTAGCGCAAGGTACAAATGAATATGTTTGTTTTAATCTACTTTAAAAACACAATCACTTATTTTAACTAACTTTTCAGACATTTATTTTAAAACTTCATTTCAGAAGTAATTTGTTTCTCTATATACTCTGTTTATGCCTTATATAAATTATATTTCATTTATAAAAACACATAATATATATATATATATATATATATATATTATACTGTACTCATTAAAATTTGTTCTACAACAAATAATATGTAAAAAAACATGTATGAATAAAAAAAATATTAAAACACATTAAAGAATATATTACTTATCACGTATGTTAGCAAATATTTGAAAATGTTAAAAAACATCAAATAAAAGCTAAGAACATACCGAAGTTTGTTCCTGTAGTTCCTGGAATATTGGCCACTAACCTGGACATCATCGAAGGGATAAAAAAAAAGACATGTAAGATAAAGATTTATATGTGTGGCATGCGCAAATATGCTGTTTCATGTTACGTTTATATGATAACAACTGTCAAAAGGCATAGGATTGCATAAGGCAGATCTGAAGTAGACCTGAATTTATTTTACTTGAAAATAAAAGTAAATAAACTTAACATTGTTTTTCATGTTTTTAAAATATATAATTCACTATTACACGGATAATTAAAAAAATGAGATAAAAAAAAGGCTGTTACAAAATTAAGTGTTAAGATAAAAAAAATAATGTATAATATCTTTCTTTCTTAATCATCAAAGGTATTTTTAAAATAAATTAGTAAGGTAGAGATAAATTCGCTAAATACTTAAAATAAATAATTAAGATGATCTTAGTAATATTAGGGAACTTAAAGCAGGTCATAGAAAGGTGATAGTTATGATATAATAATAGGAAAAGGAGATGTATATAAATAGTAAGTATACTGATACATATAGAATGTTTCAAAACAAGAAAGGCGATATATAGTTATAACCAAGGTAATTAAAATCGTAAAGGGTTCACAAAATCGTAAATCGTAAAATCGTAACTCGGATCGTAGATTTTACTTTCTATATATTTTGTTAAAATAATATCTAATTTATCAATGAAAATAACATAAATAATTAAAACAAAATAAATTTCATTGTCAATAGTTCATCAAACTTAAATTCATAAAATCAACTACTTTGTCAATACTTCATCAAACTTAAGTTCATCTAATATAAATCATTCAAATTAAAATAAAAACTAAAAAGATCTTCATTAACTCTATCTTCTTCATGAAGCACATCAATAAGAACATTATCCTCCTCTAAAGGTGGGATGGTAAGAACATCATCCTCTTCTCCACCACCTTGGAATTGACTTTCAACCAAGTGTTCATCATCTCCATTTGAATTGAGAGCATCATTTAAATCTATATTTTCATCATCTCAATTTTTAACGTTTAAAAATGTGAAATCTTCTTAATTAAATGTTAAAATAATCTTTCAAAAAAAATTGTTCACTGGATGTGCAAAGTTATGGAGAAGAAGAAAGAGTTTTAATTTTATTTTTAGAAGAGGAAAGATTTTAATTTTTAATTATTTTTATTAAGCTTAAAAAATTTAAAAATTGTTTAACGTTTAAAAATGTGAAATCTTCTTAACTAAATGTTAAAATAATCTTTCAAAAAAAAAACTGTTTAGCTCCTAAATTATTGGAAACAAATATTATTAAACATTAAAAAAATATTAAAAATCATTAAAAAATTAAAAACTGTTCACCTCCTAAATTAGTGGGAACAATGCTCAACGTTAACCAATTAGTAGGAACAGTGCTCAATGTTGAAGAAATTAAAACCTATTAAAAAAAATTAAAACCCATTAAAATGAAATTAAAACATATCCACCTACCTGTACTTATGAAAACTTTAAAATCTTCGATTCTACGATTTTTTCAATTTTTCTCTACGATTTTACCGATTACACTGTATTACGATTATAAGTATACTCTAACACGGAATTGAAATAACGATCTTACGATCCTACGATTTTACGAGTAAAATCTCGATTTTGACTACATTGGTTATAACTGTGTAGATGTCGAAGAATAACGTTGGTGTGAGTTTTCCATTGTTCCCATAAATGTGGCTTAGATTCAAGGGAGAAGGGGCACTCACCAGTGCAAATATTCCCTCTGATTTGGATTTCCTGGACTAGGTGCATCAGGATCCACCATCACCTGTGAATTATACAAAGTGCATGCAATAAATCAAGCATTATAATTGATGAAAACCCTAAAACGTGCTAGTGGGTATACAGAGACCTAGAAAATTTGATAGACTAAATAATAAAATGAATGATAAGTATTGTAGCACTTATATATAGATACCAGAGTGTAAAGGGTCCTGAGGTCATCTCCACCAATTTCAACTCTTGGTTGGTTCAGGATTTGTGAGGGTTTGAGCTCACAGCAGTTGATAACTTCGGAGCAATTGTTATAGACTATACTCAGAGACACACAACTTGTGAATGGCTCCAAAACATCTCCAACTATACGTCCAATAACCAGAGGATCCATTGATCTAGGCATAGTTAATGTTTCAACTATAGCTTGGTTTGTTCCTTGAGCTAATGAATGAGGGAAATACCTGCAGGGTATGCCTATTTATGCATGCTCTTGCGTACGTTTACTGATATTGCATTATCTCTAGATTCTTCTCCTTATACCTATTCTATATCATTAAAAGTGAAAGCTCCTTCCAGTTTATACAAGGGGGAAAAAATCTCTACATAGATGCATAGGTGTTATCCGAAACTTCTTTTGCATTGGTGCCACAAACTTTAAGTTGTGGTCGTAAGACAGACATTTGCACTAGTGATGCAAGTTATTTGGTATATATGTTTCAAAAGTTTTAAGGGAACCATATCCTCTATTACCTAAGCCACTGTTATTGCTCATATAAATCTCATTACTCATTTGTCAAGTTAAACTTGATTTATTATCATAAACCATTAATTGCCTTTATTTTCATTGATACACACTATCCATGCTTCCCTTCTCACTTCTCAATTTTCATTAATGAATACACTATATATCTAGTTATATCTCTTCTCAATTAGTATTTGTTGTTCTAAAAAAATTGAATATGCATGAGAGAGTACTTAGTACAGTATCCATGTCCTCCTATGTTCTATATAACATCTTATTTAGGTTTGAAAACCTGTTTAAAACTTTGATGTTTATGATTTGGTAATAGAAGAGAATAAAAATATCACTTTTTAAAGCGTGTATTTCATTAAAATATTTTATGAGTCTCGAAAAAGAACAGTGGTGTTCCTGAATAGGGCCACACGGCACACACACCCCTTCACCTGATTAGATAGATAACTTTCTGTGCCACCTGTAAAGTGATTGATCCATATTCCCTTGCCTGTCCCTTCTCTTGTCCATGCATGCTCCTCTTACTTTTTTGCCCATATTATGTGTTTTCAAAGGATCTCTGCCCTAAAATTTTAACTCAACTGCCATAATTTATAATAAACTAGCTGGATCACATATCAGATTTCTTTAATTTACATGCAGTTTAATTACGATTCTACTTTAAATTATGTTTTAAATGGATATTATCGAATTTATATTTAATTTTAAATGATAAAACATGTCAAAAATTCACAAAGTCCCTGGCCTATGTTGTATAAAACTTTTGAGATAAACCACCAAACAACTTTAACGAAGATTCTGGTTTGGACAGGTGCATGGATAAAAGTTACATAGAATAGAATCTATGTGAGGAAAGAAAATTATATAGAATCTTATTTTCAGGATTTTCAACGATTTTTTTCTTCAAAATAAAAGGACCAGAGGCGTAGGACAAAACCTAATAACTTAATGAGGATTTTCTTTTTTCTAGAAGGCTGATGCTGGAGAAATAATGCAATATATAGTTCTTTTTAACGTTATGCTGGTTTTTTTTAAAAGGATAACTTATTTTTCCAATTCATAAATATATATCATAATTTTTTTTAAATTTTATTTTCTTTCTTGTATACTGGCATCTTTTATGTCATTACATGTATATTTCTCTTAGAAGAAAAAACACTACCGATTATTTGATTTTAGAAAGAATAAATAATTAACTAGCATAAATATATTCTCATACAAACGAGGAGATTTAACATTAGATTTATATTTTTGGTATTTATTTGATTTCATAACTAAAATTGTTTATTGAAGTTTATAATTAAATATTTATAATATTGTATTCTTAATTTATAAAATAACAAGTTATTAAATTTATTCTTACACTCACACACACACACATATATATATATTCATTCTAATATATTTATTTTTAATTATTCTTTGACATAATGTAATATTTTAATAGAATATGAATTTTTTTTATGTACTTTCAAAGTCAATTATCAACTACATTCCAGAAATCTTGTAACGTATTGATAAAAATGATTATGAAGTGTTGTGAACTGAGTAATTCAATATAATTAACATTTAATTTTTGGATTATCTATTATGGAATGAGAATGGATTTCGGAAGCTTAAATTTTTGTTGTTCCAAATTAAGTTATTTCTATTACGTTCCAGAATGTCCATTTTGAATGTTTTTATTCCGAAATAAAACTACTGCTTTTCATTCAATGCACCTCATATATTATAAACAAAAAGGGCATAAGAGAAAAATTGAAATTTTAAAATTGCATCCTACACCCTCAAAATTTCACTGTACAACTTCATATCACAAAAAGTGTGAAATGACCACATTATCCTAAGCGTTTGATGAAACTTGGACTGTTCTACCCAAAAAAGTATATTCTTCTCATAAATATCAAAATAAATTTAAAATCCTCTTGAAAAAGTTATTCTGAAATTAATTCTACTCTATTTTGGAGGGTCAAATAAAAAATTATAAATTTAAAACTTGAATATTATAAAATTTTTGTAATAGATATAAGATTTAATGTCTTAAATAGTTCGTAAGTTATGAAATAAAATATATATATATATATCAAATACAGTTTTTTGTGTTAAAATTTGTTTAAGTTACATAATATATTATTTAAAAAAATTATAAAACTTATGTATTAAAAGAAAAATAAACATAAGATTTAAAAATAATATAACATAGTAAAATCTATAAAAGAAGTAAATTAAAATCTAATATTATAACTTATCACAAATAAATATGTGCTAACAAAAATTGGCAAGTATAATTGTTGCTATGATGGTTTTTCAAAAATAGTATAATAAAATGTAATTGAAGAGCCTATGTGATTGATGTTTTTTATATAAAATTTCATTTAAGAGAGTCTATAAGATAGTGTTGTCATTAAAAAAAGAAGAAAAAATTGTATTATTAGAAGACTAAACCAATGTCCATTATCATAAAGTATTTATAAAAAATTAAGAAAAGCGGAATTTAGATATTTCCATTTTCTTTCTAAATAAATTTATGAGTGCATTCCCTTCCTTAAATACATGTAAACACATTTCACTACTCCTGTCACTACTACAGGAAGAGGAATTAACGTCGGCACTTTACGTCGGCACTTTACGTCGGTTAAACCAAAAACAACGTAGAAGGTACGTTGCAGGAGATTTCACGTCGGTTCTGGGAAGAACCGACGTGAAATGTGTTGCTCAAACACATTCTACGTCGGTTCTTCCCAGAACCGACGTGAAATCTCTCTTTTAAATTCGCGTTCCCCCCTTTCTTTCTCACTTTTCGTTCTTCGCGTCTTCGTCTTCTTCGTCTTTGCGCACAGTCCAGCCGCCGCCGCTGCCGTTCCGTTCGTTCCATCTGCGATTCTTTGTGGACCTTGCCGTCGCCGACCATCGGTGCCGCCGCATCGCACGCCTGCAGCGACGTTGAAGGCCTGCGCGAATCCGCTGCCGCCTCCGCGCTGTGCCGCCTCCGCTACGTTGCCGCCTCGCGCCGCTGCCGTGCTGTGCCGCTCGCCTGCCTCTGCCGCGCCGCGTCGCCACTGCCGCCACCGCCTCCGTCTGCATCTGCTAGGTTAGTGTGTTTTTATTTTTTATTGTTTTTTGTTTTGTAGATATTGTTTGTATGATTAGGTTATTGAAATGTCTGTACATGATTGTTCTGATGATCTGGCTGTGCCCGTGGAGCTTTATTTGATGTTGTTTATGTATTTGATGTTGTGTAAAAATTTGGGTTTAGTCAAATTACAGAGCAAACTCTGTCGAAATTTCGTTAGAATGAGTTTGTCTCTAGTAAACTGTACTAAATAATGTTATAGTGTTTGTATGATTAGGTTATTAAATGCATGTAGATGATTGTTCTGATGATCTGACTGTGTGGAGCTTTATTTGATGTTGTTTATGTATTTGATTTTGTATGAAATTTCGTTAGAATGAGTTTGTCTCTCTTATAGAGCAAAGCTGTACTAAATGATAATTTTGATTATAGTAATCAATGATACTAAATTCATTGATGACCGAATACGTTTTTATTAACTCTTAATTGTAGTCTAAAATCCGAAAATGAATCGAAGTTGGATGAATGCAAGTCGTATATCAGAAGAGTATGAGAATGGAGTTGAACAATTTTTGAGTTTTCTTTGAACGAAATGGTCTAAAGATGAATGGAAAATTTTATTGTCCCTGTGTTAAGTGTGTTAATGGAAGAGTTCGAACCAGTAGATATAATACGAGAACATCTAATCTGTGAGGGTATCATGAAAAATTATACTACATGGATATGGCACGGTGAACTTATTGATATTCCTGTAGTATCACAAGCTGTGGAGGAGGAGGATGTGTGTATGGAAGATCGAATAGAGGATATGCTTCGTGATGTGGGTCGGAAAGCTTTCTTCAAGCACATGCACTGTATATGATAAATTGAAGACCGATTCGGAGACGGCTTTGTATCCTGGGTGTACAACTTTCACACGATTGTCTTACAGTATTAAGATTGGTGAATTTGAAGGCAAAGTTTGGTTGGAGTGATAAAAGTTTCAATGAATTGTTAGAACTTTTGAAAGAGATGCTTCCGGATGAAAACACATTGCCTAACTAGTATGTATGAAGCAAAGAAGATACTTTGTCCAATGGGTTTAGAATATAAAAAGATACACGCTTGTCCTAATGACTGTATTTTATACGAGAAAAGAGTTTGAATCTCTTCACAAGTGTCCAAAATGTGGTGTATCACGTTACAAAGTCAAGGATGGTGATGGTGAAGATAGTCATAAAAAGGGTTCTCCTGCAAAGGTTATATGGTATCTTCCAATAATTCCAAGGTTTAAGCGATTGTTTGCTAATGAAGAAGATTCAAAAAATCTCACATGGCATTCGAGTTGCAAAGAAACGAGATGGACAACTTCGACATCCAGGTGATTCTCCACGATGGAAGAAAATTGACCGTCTATTTCCAAGTTTTGGTAGTGATGCAAGAAACCTTAGACTTGGACTAGCTACGAGATGGAATGAATCCTTTTGGTAACTTAAGCACTAACCACAGTTCATGGCCGGTTTTATTGGTGATCTACAATCTTCCACATTGGTTGTGCATGAAGCGGAAATATGTTATGCTATCTATGATGATTGCAGGTCCAAGACAGACCAGGAAATGACATAGATGTTTATTTAAGTCCTTTGATAGATGACTTAAGATTGTTGTGGGAGGAAGGAGTAGAGGTGTTTGATGCAAATCGACAGGAGAATTTCAAGTTACATGCAATGATATTTTGTATCATAAATGACTTTCCAGCATATGGTAACTTGAGTGGATACAGTGTCAAGGGTCATCATGCGTGTCCTATTTGTCAAGAAGATACAAGTTATCTGCAATTGAAACATGGGAAGAAGACAATTTATAATAAACACAGAAAATTCCTTCCAGTTAACCACCCATACCAGAAGATTGAAGAAAGCTTTTAACGGTTGCCGGGAGGATGAAATTGCTAAGTCACCGATTAACGGTGAGGAAGTTTATGATCGGGTGAAAAACATAAATGTTGAATTTGGAAAGACCCAAAAGAAATCTACTGACAGAAGCAAGTGGAAGAAGAGATCAATTTTTTTTTAACTTCCATATTGGTGTCATCTAGATGTACGTCATTGTATTGATGTGATGCATGTTGAGAAGAATGTGTGTGATAGTCTAATTGGCACACTTTTGAACATCAAAGGTAAGACAAAGGATGAAGTGAATACTCGTCAAGATCTTTGTGAATTGGGAATACGTCCGGAATTGCATCCAAGATCAGAAGGCAAGAGAACATATCTTCCACCAGACATGTCACACTTTATCCAAAAGAGAAGACTAGTCTTTGTCGGTGCCTTCGAGTATTAAAGTTCCACAAGGATACTCTTCAAATATTAAGAGTCTTGTGTCAATGAAAGATCTTAAACTAGTTGGGTTAAAGTCACATGACTATCACGTTTTGATGCAACAACTCTTACCTGTAGCTATACGTGGCATACTCTCGAAGAATGTGAGAAATGCAATTATGCGTCTATGTTTTTCTTCAACTCTATATGCGCCAAGGTAATTGATGAAAAATCATTAGATCAATTGGAAAATGAGGCAGCAATTATACTATGTCAATTGGAGATGTATTTTCCTCCATCATTTTTTGATATTATGGTTCACTTAATTGTTCATCTTGTAAGAGAGATACGGTTATGTGGCCTAGTTTATTTGCGGTGGATGTACCCAATTGAGCGATACATGAAGATCTTCAAAGGGTATACTAAGAATCCATATAGACCCGAAGCTTCTATAGTTGAAAGGTATATTGCAGAAGAAGCTACAGAGTTTTGTTCAGAATACTTGGCAAAAGCACAAGCCGTGGGTGTTCCTACAAGTCGACATGATGATAGGATAAATGGAAAGGGTACTCGTGGTATAAAAGTTCAAGCAAAGGATATTACTGAGTTGAGTCAGGCACACTTGTATATTTTGAATAATACAGATGAAGTTCTTGCTTACATATCTGCTCATCAATCAATGTTGAGGACCCAAAACCCCAAAATGGGTGAACGATTGTTAGTGAAGGAGCATAACAACAAGTTTGTCGGTTGGTTTAGAAGCCAAATATTTTCGAGATGAGAATGCATCCGATACATTGAAATAGCTAGCTCATGGACCAAAACATAACATCATCACTTGGACTGGATACGACATTAATAGATATTCCTTCTACACAAAGTCACAAGATGACAATAGCACAGTTCAAAATAGTGGAGTATCTATTGAGGCCACATCCATGCACTTTTCTAGTTCAAAGGATAAAAACCCGATCATGGCATCCATAAGTTACTTTGGAGTGATTGAGGAAATTTGGGAGGTTGACTACGAGTAAATTTAGAGTTCCTCTATTTAAATGTGTTTGGGTCGATAGCAATACCGGTGTTCAATTTGACGAAATGGGTTTTACTATGATAGACCTTAAGAAGCTAGGTCATAAGGAAGAACCATTCATCATGGCATATCAAGCAAAACAAGTTTTTTATGTGACCGACCCATGTAATGATAGGTGGTCTGTGGTCCTTCAAGGCAAAGGGATTGATGTCAACCATGAAAATGAAGATGAGTTAGATGATTTCATTGTGATTCCCAATTCACCACGACTGTCTAGTAGTATTGAAGATGTACAAGAGGATGTGGTCCATGCTACTCGTAATGATCATGATGAAGGGATATGGGAAAATTTAGTTGTCTAAGTATGTTTCTACTTAAAATTCTTTATGTATTTGTTTTATGTTTGTGTATTTAAGATTTATAAATTATATTGTTTTATATTTTCTTTACTGGACACATGGCATCTCCTTCACCATCACCTCCTCCCTCACCTCCTCATCTCCTCCACCACCTCCTCCACCAAAGAAGACCGGGCAAGCTACACGATTGCGAGCATGACAGCCGGACACATGACAGGAGAGAAGCTCGGTGTGTCTGTTGATCCACGCTACTGGGAAGGTTTCGGTCCTCATCATACCCGGTTCAGCGACTACTTGGGTACCATTGCACGAGAGAAGGTAATTCTAAGTTTATATTTGAAGTTTTTACATATTTACATATAATTCTTCTTTTCATCTAACTAATGATTATGTTTTAGATATCTATTTTGCATCCAGGCTCGGGATAATGTTGACGACACGGTGAAGAATCTGATTTGGCAGGACATTCTGGTAAGTTTAAATTTATTTAATTGTCTTTTCTTGAATATTGATTTTTAATTTTGATACTAATTATGTTTTATTTTTGCAGAAGTATTTTGATATTGAAAACTCCAAGGCAGTTAAGAAGAAGATTATGTCCACCATTGCAAAAATGTGGAGGCGGTTCAAGTCCACATTAACTACGAAATGGGTTTATCTTTGAGGATGTCGTTAGCAGGGACTTACTCCTTGCCAACGATATGGCATATCCGAGGAGGAGTGGAGGAAATTTGTAGAGATTAGGACGGCCCGAGTGGGAGGTATAAATGAATTTAAATTTATTAAGTTATTGTATTATATTCTAATATCAATTATTTTGCGGGGAAAAGATTAAAGGCGAAGGAGATTCAGAAGAAGAATTTGACCCCCCACCGTCTGTCTCGTGGGGGGTATGATCTCTTGTCTGAGAGAATGATGTACGAGAAGGCTGCACTCGAGAAAAAGAAGCGGCCGGTTCCGGTATAAGCCAGGATGATCTCCCCACCATCTCCTCTTAAACGTCATCAAACTTGGAAGAGAGCTCGTCAAAAGCCTTCCGGTGGGATGACATCTGACGAGGCCCAATATATAGCAGATAGATTGTAAGTTACTATTCTTTTTAACCCTAATATGATTAATTTGTTACACTTGTATATTTATATATACATATAATGTGTTAAATTTATTGTAGGATTCCTTGGAGGAGCAGTGTACACAGGGAACTTTCGTTCCATGTGGTCGTCAGGACATACTGACCACTGCTATTGGTAAAGATGAACACCCCGGCCGTGTTCGGGGTGTGGGGACCGGTGTGGGTATTCGACATTATTTTGGGGCAGCAGTGAAGAATACCCAGAGCTCAACAATTAATGAAGAAGAGTTGGAGAAGAAGCTCACAGCGAAGCTGACACCGGTCATCGCAGCACGAGTTCGGGAGCGACTACTTAGCATGTTTCCGGACTTGGCGGTTAGGATGGCATCTTCCCACCAACACGCTCGACCATCTCCTCCATCTGTTGGCACAATGGGAAGTACTTCCGGTAATCCTGCTCCTATTCTAGCTTCTCACATTCTGTCTTGCTGCACCTGCACCGATAGGTAAAATCGTTATTTATTTTTCATATATGTCTTCATTAAAAATGTTAATTGAAATATATCATGCATCCACGAGTCCATCTTTTGGGATGAAACAATGCGCCTTATTGGTGGAGGATGGGTTGCTTGAACCAAGATTGGTGGCCCTTGGTTCGATTCGGGAAGGGCTTCTACCATCCACGGTGTGCCTTTGCCACCTGGTTATTTGAGAGTGGTGGTAGAAGAGATTCGAGATGCTGATCTTTGGAGTCCCTGTGCCTCTCGATGAGAGTACAGGTGGTGGGACAGAGCCCTTCACACATTCATTGCTTGGCCCCGACATTTAGTGAGACAAGTTTCTAAAAGGTACGTAATTTTTATGTTAATGACTTCGAAAATGTTATTTCCGTATTAAGTAGTATTGTTTTAAACATGTAGGATGTTCGGAAGCCTACAAGTCGCGCTGCTTCGAACATACTAAAGGAAAACAAGCAGACTCTCCCAAAAATCCAATTGTTGAGTTGATCCATGCCTCTGCGAGAATATTATGCGAACTCCTTTGAGATTCGTTGGGATGCTAGGAGATTTGGGATAGATAATGCAAGCTTCCCTCTCTACATTTCATATTCGACATCTCGGAGGTCACATTGGGTGATAGGGATCTCAACATCTCTATTTTACAACTTTGGACAATGTAAGTACATATTTATTATTATTATTATAATTTCAATTTCATTATTTAATATATAACATGTTATTATTTTTTATTTTTAGGATGATGGATGAATTGGTCGAGGAGCAAGGAGCTTCGGATGTCTATGGATTTTTGAGCCTCGATCAATCCAAGCATTTGGAAATAGAAGGGAGGAAGTCAAAGATATATCCAAAATTGGATCCTCACCTCTAAAAGGCGGATATATCTTGGAGCATATTTATTCAAGTAAGTCAATATAAGTTCATTATTGTTTTTATTGTGATTGAATTATATTCTAAACATTTTATTTTTCAAGGCATCATTGGCAACTCTTCCTCATCGAGTCGTCCGGAGAAGAGCGTATACTTGGTTTTGTTCTTTGAATAAAAAACCGGATCTCGATTTAAAGAACATTTTGAATAGGTAAGTAATTTAAACTTTTTGTTTTCAAATATAAGTAATGTTCATATATTGACTAATAACTTCTCAGCAGTGCTATTAAGGTGTGCAGTACCATTGATGGAATGCACATCAGCAAAGCCACTAACCCACATTGGGAAATCCTACATGTAAGGTTACTTTTAATTCTCTAATGAATATTGAATATGTATTTTTCAAAACTAATGACTTCTTCAATTCATTATAGGTTAATAGACAAGCGGGTAGCTACGAATGTGGCTACTACGTAATGTATTGGATGTGGCTTATAGTTTTGGGAATATCGAGAGATACTTTGAGACGAGGTTAGTCCTCCAAAACCCTATTCCTCCAAAGCTGTATTGGTAAAGTTTCCTACTTGTGATACATAACATACTTTCATTTTGTTCCAGGTATTCACCGATACCCAACCCTTGCCCACGAGTCTATCGACCAAGTCCGAGAAAAGTGGGCACGAAGTTTTTAGAAATTAGAAATAGGGAACAATAGGAGTACTTTTATTGTAATTTTATTTATACAATTGTAAATAGATCAAATTCAAATAATTATTCAATATATATAATTCATTTGAAATTTAGCTATTTGAAATTGTTTACTGGTTTGCTGGAGCTTTCTTTGATATGCAGGTACTAAAATGTAGGAAAAATGAGAAAATTAGAAACTGCATTGCAAAATGGGTGGAAACTTTCAACGTCGGTTAAAATTGAACCGACGTTGAAAATCGGAGACATTCAACGTCGGTTAACTAAATAACCGAGCGTTGAAAGTCTGGGACACTTTCAACGTCGGTTATTTAGTTAGCCGAGCGTGGAATGTCTCTGAATTTTCAACGTCGGTTCAATTTTAACCGACGTTGAAAATATTACTTTTAACGTCGCCTCTTTCAACGTCGGTTTTGGAACCGTCGTAAAATCATCCCCAGAACCGACGTGGATTCCGGTTTCTGTAGCAGTGTGTGCAAGCATTTCAACCACATTAATAAATATTTTTCATTATAACATAAATATTTTAATATATAAATTTTATATATTATATATGTTTTAAACCATTCTTAAATTTGTTCAACTATATAAAAAAAATTGATCATAAAATAAATGTGTTAATCAAACTAATTTTGTATTATATTTTTACCAATATATTCTTTTGTTAAGTGAGACAATAATTTTTTTTATTAAACTAATTAAAACCAAATTCAAAACTAAATAAAATGAAAATAATCTAACAACTTTTTCTTTATTTTTAAAGCTCTTCAATTTAGTTTTAACTTTAAATTAGTTTTTAAAGTAAAAGTAAACTAGGTCAAACATAACATTAATTATATATTCTTGATTATTTTCTCTCCTTTGTATGTTTATTTCGTATACTTTATTTGAAAAACTAAAACATATCTCTCAAATAACTCAAAGTATTTTTCTTTTATCTTTTTATTAATATTTTAAGTTTTTTTTTCAATTGATAATTTTTTCTTTTATGTCAAAATTGAAAATTCTATAGTCTATTTTAAAAAATTATCAATATTTAAAACTTTTCCTCAACGCTCTAGAATATTTTGGGTCTAAGAATTTGGAGACAATTATACTATCATAAGAGATGTATTGTGCATTGTTATTTTTATTAGAAAACACCGTGATTCTTTTGAAGTATAAAAGGTAGTGTTTTTGAAAATATGGGATTGATTTGTTCATATGTAGATAAATGATTGATAAGGATCAAAGAAAAATTTACCTGAATCTCTTACGCTCAATAAGAATTTAAAATATAATATGCACATGAGTATAGAGTAAATAATTGAGTCTTAAAAATGGTCATATATTATAAAATATTTGGACTCTTTACATTTAAAGTTATAATAAATAAAAAATATAATAAAATATTTTAAAATGATATCTCATATATAATCTATATTATTTAATATTATAATACAAATATGTGATATTGATAAATATATTTAATATTGATTGGAAGAACTTCGAAAAATGAAAGCTGGCTTTTGAAAATAATAAAAACATTTTTCGTTCTTTATTTCTTAAAACACTTTCTCTCTTCTTAAGCTCTCTCTTTTTCTAAATCTTTCCTTCTCTGACTTTTCTCTTTCGTTTCTCACCCTATTCTTGACCGATTGAAGAACGGAGACCACCGTTGGACTCGTGGCGAGGAACAGAAGAGGATTGACAGATTAGATCTTTTATTCGGGTAAGTTTTCTCCTTCGCGTACTTTTAGGGTTCCAAATTGAGGATTTTCGATTTGAAGATCGATTCTTGGTCATTTTGGGTTTCTTAGAGTTCCTTTGTGTTCCTTGATGTTTCTTAATCGTAATGGTGTATTCTATTCGTCGTTTATGTCCTCTTTTGTGTTAGTTGCAAGTGCTCTTTGAAGAGGAAAAGCGTTTGGGTGCTTTAGGAGAAGCTTGGATTTTTAGGTAAGGGGGGAGCACTTTTGGTTCTATTCAGTTTTTGAAATGGTAGAGTACCCTGCATTTGTGAAACTGGTTTGGAAAATAGGGTTTGTCTTTTACAAAATTGGTGTGACATTGGTTTGCTGTTATTTTTGTAAATTTGAAGGATTTCTTGAGCTAGAATGAAAAGTGTTCGATTGATGCTTTGTAAGTGATATTCCTTGTTTTGAATGACTGAGATGTGTAGATGAGATACCATGTGCTATATAATGTAAGTTGTGTTGAATGTATCGTATAAGTGAGTGTGAAAATGAACTTGTGGATTAATGTCTTTATGTTGAGTTCATTGAATTGAAAGTTCTAATATGAGTAAAATATGGAATTGAGCCACCAATTGAGAATAGCATGGGAGGGAAGTTTTCCCCACATTACTGCATGTTTTGATACTTTATTGAATGTGTATGAATTGTTGGAAGAATGTATTAGGTACCCAAAATTGAGAGGATACTCAGTTTTAGGGGAGGTGTTATTCAATTTTGAGCAGCACTCGCTCAAGCGATCCCCGTCTCGCTCAAGCGATCCCCGTCTCGCTCAAGCGAGACCTCCCAATGCTCTAGACCCTGCCCTTGGGTTTGTTTTTTTCGCTCAGGCGAGAATGACCTCGCCCAAGCGAGTGTCGTTGACTGTAAATTCTTTTAAATTATGAGATATGTTGAGTAGTAGATTGATTTAATATGATTTTACGTGAATGTTCTAAATATGAGTTGATGTCTATGATGCATATGAGTTGATGTCTATGATGCATGAGTGTGATGTTGATTGTTGGCAATAAGACCAGTGTGATGAATACCTGACACTAAGGCTAATGTAATGATGAGAGCAAAGGTTGAATAGAGAGAATATTGTGGAATGATATGTTTATATGCAATAACTTTAGTGTATGTATGATTTGGGATATCTGAAGGGAATAATCCAGACTTCACTAGTGGTTAGAGTAAGATAGACATTAACACTAATTGTGAGAAGTCGATGGAGACGGAATTAGGATCACCCTTGGGAAGGGCCTAAGTTTTGTTATCCTGACATCCAAGGGTCTGGATGGGGATGTAACTCCATGTGATGATTCAGGTGTTAGTTCCTGAGGTCTAACTTCATACAAGTCTTCCAGAAGTCGTCAGTCTAGTTGTGTGTGCTTGTGTATGCAAAGGCCTTTGGTAGGCTAATTCTATGTGTGTGGTATGTTGTAGAACTTGTAATTCAACATGTAAATATTGAATGATATGAAATGTGTCTCACCCTTTCTTTTGTATTGTGCTATTTGTATGATTCTGCTATGATCTTATTTAACATGGGAGCATATGGCAGGAAGCATACAGCTTCTGCCAGTAAAGCTAAGAAGGAGTAGTGACCTCATGTTTTGTTTGTTTTTCTGTGGTTTCGTTTTATATTTTGTGGCTGTCTATAGTTAGATATATTTTGAGATGGATTATACTCCATTTAGGATGACTGTATAACCTTGGTGGTATACTTTATACCCTTTTTTTATCCCTTTACTCCTTGTTCTTATGAGTGTAAAATTTTATTTTTCTTAGTTTAAAATTCTTACTGTTTTTTGGACTGTTACATTGATAACTTTGATTTGATTGATTTATTATTTATAATATCTCATAAATTATGGATTAGGAAGAATTTAAAATAAATAGAACCTAGATTGTTATAATACAGGTAGGAGAAGCTTAGAATTGTCACTTATTCATTAATACAAAATATGTGGAGGAAAGTAGATTTGGAGTTCTCACTGGATGGCATAACATAACCATTTATAAGTACCCACCTCCCCAATAGTTGTGAAGATTGCAAATTCACAAATATTGGGATATCTATGTGTTTATTTTTAACTTAGGTTTAGAAGGGTTGTGTTGGTATATTAATTAGTGTATATAATTGTTATTATTGGTATTGTTATCTCCTCCTTCCAGAAGCACTTGCAGTAGTTTCATTTCCTCTTCTACAGTTGAAGTAAGAAGCTGCCACTGGCAATCCGAGGCCATAAATCTCTGCAAAATCTTTGGTGTTGAAATTTTGGCGCCAGCCTGGAGGTTCCACAGCTTGCCTACGTTGCTGACGAAATAACGCAAAAACAATTCGATGAACCCCTGCTGTTGGTCGTGGACTTTCGTACGACACTATCTCTTCTCCTGCATGCATGCATGCATGCAAACACGATAATCTCATTAGCTGCCACTATTACCAAATGCTGAATATAATATTCAATGAACGTTTTTAAGTAATCATGCTTTGGCTATTTATGACTCAGTCTCTGATAGATACCATGTATATATTCTTCTACAATAAGAAAGTTTTACTCTTTTCCTTTTTATATTTCTCTTGTGTGTAAACCTTCACATACTATCACATCACATGTCAATAAGATTTGGGTATGATTTTCGCAAGTTCTTTGTTCGCCTCTCGCATATTCACAACTTCAATTGTCTTCAAGTTAGATGATGAGAATTTTCTCATATGGAAACAACAAATTTTTGTAAATATGAGGGGCTTCATAATCAAATTCAAAATAATAGAATTTTGAAGATGAACCAAGCAACATGATGATAAATAATTAAATGAACAATATGTAAGAAATACTTTCAAACTCGATATCTTAATAAGTTAATGGTACGTAGGTGCATTGTAACTATCAGTAGACCAAGTTTAGTCTGCTATTTAAATAAAGTTTGCCATACATGCATATAAACCTTATCATTGGAAAGCCGTAATTCTTTGATATTCTCTAGGAACCACTCTTTATACCGTAATTAGCTTTTATAGATTGTGGTTCAGATCCGAATAATAGAAAATTCACCATGAAATATTGTGTATATCTTGGTTCGAATATCATATCATGTTGTTAGAGAAGAAAGCAGATTCTAGGAGCACTATACAAAAGTTAAATTCAGAGGTATTACAAATGTAACATCAAATATTATATGGAATCAGTTCTTCTAACTGCTCTAAAATATACTATGATAATCTTAAAGTTGCCCTATTTATAACTAACTCACTCACTCATGCACTCAATAACAAAACATTTTTATTATAACTTTCATTTTACGTGCAGAAAGTTATGAAGAAAATAACTTCAAATCATCCATTTCCTATTCATGATCAAGTTGTCCATTTTCAGCAATCTTGTTTCTGGAGCTCAATTTATAATCTCAGAGATACACTATACATGTCCACTATATGTTTAAGGGGGATTGTTAAATAGTTAACACATAAACTAATTTTGTTTTGGCTATTTATATTTTATTTTCTAGTTCTGTTAAGTCTTTTATATATATATATATATATATATATATATATATATATATATATATATATATATATATATATATATATATATATATATATATATATACTACATATTTCTTTGGGATAATAAGAAAGTTTACACTTTTCTTTTTTATCTCAAATGTTCACAGTGATACCAAATATAACAACATAGACAATAATATAGATCTATTGTTCACATACCAAAGTTTGTCCCTGTTGATGCTGGAATATTGGTTACCAACCTATTCAACAAATACAAAGAAATTAATGATTTTATTTGCTAATAAAATCATATTTAAGCAACCCTCTTATATAATATTTCTATTTTAGATAACATATTATCTGGTGCTAGTAATTTATATTTAGAAAAAATAAAAGCAGATCCGAGTTGTCACACATTAAACCGGAAAAGAAAAAATGATGTCAAATAATGGATTAATCAACTTTTTTTGAGCAATTAATAAGAGTGATATAGTTTTATAACTTCTTTTTTTAGTATGCCTATATTCCTACAAATTTATATCTTTAATGTTAACAACTTTTTTATTGTAATGATAATTTTTTTATTATCGTAAAAAAACGAATTGCACATATGTATTTTCTAGTTTTAATAATATGGATTAAAAATGCACCATGCACTGATCAGAAATCATATAGGGTACGTTATGCAGCAAGAAATGTAACTCGTTAATTAGTTTAATTCTTATGATATTTTGTATTGAAATAATTTTTTAGTCCTGAAACTCTTTTTTTCATCTGGTCCCCCACATTAAAATTTTATAGCGTCCTTTGACAATAAAGTTTTTTTATTTTCCGTACTATTTCTACCATTACGTAAAAAAAGGAGATTTCTTAGGTGATTTTTGACAAGCTAGAAAATTTCAAAATGTTTTTATTTTAGCCGTATATAACTCTCTTTTTTCATTTTAATTAGTGTCTTGTAAGATTTTTTAAAAAAATTGATTCCTATACATTCTAAAACGCAGTGAAAAGGAGGAGCAAAACAACACTATCCAAGAAAAGCAAAAACAATAATTCTTTGTGGTAATATAATGATATTCTATACCTTTTTTATATATTTAATGTGGCTTGCTTGCTGCCAGAAAGTCAGTTCTATATTCTCTCATTCTGACCTTTGGTAATAAGCAAAGTCAAACACTTTATGTTTAAAAGTTAGAGAAAAAAAGTGTTTGATTCTACTCATTATGGAACACTGATTAAAAGGAGAGAGATTGAATTTACTTTTGGGCATCAAAAATGATTTGTTTTGCTGGATAAAGTTATATAAGTTCCCTAGTTAGTCTTGTTCCTTCCTTTTATAGATAAAATCTCTTGGTAATTTTTGTTCAAATTTCTAACATATAACTCTGGTAAAATTGTTTATATTTTTTGTTTTATTTAGCTGTGTTTCCACTTTGCAACTTTTTTGGCATACATAGGGTCTTATAATATTATTTATATATAGAAACAATGAGTTATGAAAGGGATCAAAGTGAAAAATGTATAGAAAGCATTAAGGGACCAAATAATAAAAAGGAGGTAAGTGCATAAGGACCAACAAATTATTTAAACTGGTACTTTTATATCTATATGTGAAGAATGGATATAATAAGCAATTGAAGAAATGAGATTAATGTTATTATTTTCCACATTAATTGTTATGATTGGATTTATTATAAACAAAATGAAAACATGTGGATGCAAATTGAAAAGGCAGACGAATAGAGAAAAGAAAAGGTAAACAAAAAGTTCAGGAAATTTGGAATCAAAAGAATAATGAATTAAAGTAGATGTTAGAAAGATAGAATATATGTCTTGACGCAATATCACGTCAACATTACCACCACTCAAATTTTATTTATACAAATACTTTGTAAATCTAAATTTATGAACAAAATTTAAAAGTATTTGTTACATAAAAAATAGATGATAAATTGTAATTATTATCGATATTTGAATAATTTTTTATTTATATTTTATAATATAATTAAAAATCAAATAAAAAAATCATTATATATTATTATAGATTATACATATATTTTAATAATCATAAAATAATATATTAATTGTGTAAATAAGTTTAATTTTCAAAATAAAAAAATAAAGCACATGTACTCCCGCACTTGTGTCTACTTTTTTTAATAATAAAAAGTAAAAATTAATAAAAAAAAATTACAATTCTTATATGAATAGTTTTTCATATGTGTAGTTTTTTAAATTATGAGTAATTAAATTAAATTCGAAAAAAAATATGTTTTTGATTTTTCAATTAAAAAAAATATTGTATTTATGATTTTTTTAATTTGATTTTTGAAAAAAATAGTAATTACAAAATTTAAAGGGTAAAATAGAAAAAAATTATGTACAATAAATAAGTTAATCCCTTTGTATATCCACTTTTTCTTATGGTGAAAATGTAATTATTATAAAACACAATCTTTAATAAAAATATTCAATTTTTAATAGCAGAAATAAAAGACAATTTTAAAAAATAATTATCATAAATTATTTTTATTAATTATGAGTACACCGTCACAAAACACAATCCTATATATATATAGGCGTAAATGAGGGTGGAAAAAAAATTGAATTAATTAATTTAATTTTAAAAAGTTGGATTGCTAAACTTAAAATTTCTTTTATCTTAAAACTGTAGCAAAGTCCATTAGCATTATAAGATATTTTGTTTTATTATTTACGCACAGTGTATAAAATGTCTTTAAGTCATTTTCTTTAATTAACAAAGTTATTTTAACTCTTTTACAGTGAATAAGAAGAGTTATAATAGTTTGGGTTTTGTAAGATTTTTTTATCGTTATATGTAATATAAAATTTAAAATCTTGAATATTAAATAAGATTGAGTAATAAAAATAAAATAAACTTTATTTTAAATGATTGCAAAAAGATTTTATATATGACACATTAATACTCATAAAAAATGAATTTTGAAAAAAAAATATCTTAAATTAGTTCGACTTAGAAAAAGTAAATTAAAATTTTAGAAAATAAGTTTTATAATGAAGATACTAGTTGGAGTAAGTAGTTAATAAATTACGTAATGGGGAGGACACTCACCAGTGCAAATATTCCCTCTGATTTGGATTTCCTGGACTAGGTGCATCAGGATCCACCATCACCTGTGAATTATGCAAAGTGCATGCAGTAAATTAACTATTAATTAACGAAGAAACTAAACTTGCTAAACTAAATAATAAAATAAATTATGAGTAGTGTAACACTTGTGAGTGTGTGTGTTTACCAGAGTGTGAAGGGTCCTGAGATCATCTCCACCAATTTCAACCCTTGGCTGGTTGAGGATTTGGTAGGGTCTGAGCTCACAACAGTTGATAACTTGTAAGGAATTGTTGTAAACTATCCTGAGAGATATGCAACTGGTAAATGGCTCCAAAACATCACCTATTACACCTCCAATAACAAGAGGATCAGGTGATCTAGGCATAGTCACTATGCTATAACCTCTTCACCTGTTCCTTCCATTTATGAGGCAATAGTGTGCATGTGGCTACGCCTATTTATATGTCTGCATGCTCTGCGTTTACTCATATTGCCTCCTCATTAGATTCTCCTTTTTTTACACTGTAACTGTTCAAGTGAGAGAAAAATAAACTAAGCACGATACCATGGCCAAAAAAATCTCCTAATAAAGACAGTTTGCAACTTGCAAGATGCAAGATGCATGCTATCCCGAACATTTTGAGGATGTTTTGGATTTGTGGTCGTAAGAGAGTTACGTTACACTTGATGTGATGAAGGTATATACTTTTACATATTTCAAAAAATTTATAAACTTTCTGTTTTTCTTCGAGAGTGTTAGATGTAAAACTCTATTTTTTAAGCAAAGTTTTCACTTTATTTTATACTGCAGTTTTGTTTAAATTTTGCGCGGACATGAATTGACTCTCTTCTAGTATAGTACTTATTTATTTATTAGGTTAGACTCCCTGTGTTATCATAATATAAATCATTAACGAAAATGAAAAAATATAAACTCACCATTTCAATTGCAGAGTTTGGAACTTCTTAACTTGTTTTAGAATATGTCAGAAAAAAAATTCGAAGATCGTGTACTCTAACATAAGTAATATTCTGACTAGTTATTGTATTAGAAACAAAGTACCTACAAAAGATAACTTAAGAAAGAGGAAGGTGTTGGTAGAAGGTGAAACTTTGTCTTATGTGCAACAAGGAAAAATAATCTCTAAATCATACCCTATTTACCTATAAAAAGGTTGATAATATTAGAAAGTGTGTTACTTGTGGGCTAATTTAGTGACATGTTTTCTAAACAAGATTGAGAGACAGTTTTGGAAACATGCCTTTGCTATAGAGTCCTTACTCTCAGAGATGGTAGGTGACATGGAGTGTAGCAATGTGGTGCATATGAATGAAGAGAAATATTATAGTCTTTAAGAATTAAGTGTTTGAAGAGAATGACTTAATGCAAAAGAGCATCTTTATTGTTTGGTGTTGTGTGAAGTTGAAAGTTGAATTCTTTTAGGTTTCATATATGTTGTGGTCAATTAATTATACCTTTTAGTGTTAGATGTTTCCTGAAGCTCATACCTTACCTTGATCGTTACCTTTTTCTTTTCTTTTCTTTTCAAAAACTCTGATTTCTTGATATGCTGGACTTGGACTATTTTATGCATTTATTGTCAATAAAATTACATACCATTAACCTCTTTTTTCTTTTTGCTAAAACCACCTCTTTCTCTTTTTTTTGTTTTATTTTTTATGTGTATGTGTTTCTCTCCTTCTTTAGTTTTCAATATTTATCATTGAATAGAAGTTCCAACTAAGTATATTTTCTTTTTGTACATTGTGGTTTGTCACACGGTGTTTCGATAATGAATTTATTTTTTTATAGAAAAAAATTATACCAACATCTGAATCACATCTATATATACTATCCTCCCTTTATATTTTTTATTTTTTTTTATATTTAAATTATATTTTCATATGTTATAAAAAGGTGTTGATAGAGGTATTTTAAGTTGAGTGTTCAGTGTCCTTTTTTATAACATGTCCAATAATAAAATTTATATTAAATTAATATTATCTAAATATATAAAACAAAAGTAAGTATTATCTTTTAATTTTGTAGTAAAACTTCGAAAAATAATATATGGATAACTACAATATAATTAAAGAGAAAATCATAATGAAATATTACGATTTAATAAAATATTAATAAAGATAAATTTTAATTTATAAATATTTATTGATTTAATAAAAAATTAAATGTTATAAATACATGTTAAGATAAACTTTTTAAAAAAATACGTATTTAATTAATCATAATAATATTTTTATTAAGGTTATTGTTTCTTAAATTTTATTTTGACTTTTATATTTTAAAAAATGAGTTAAAAGGATATAAAATTCTTTTAATTTTAAAATTTAAAATTATAAGTTGTGACAACTTATTTATGTTAAAGTTCTTTTTTATACATTAGAATTTGTTATAGAATTTAGAAAATCAAACTCTCTTTTATGGGAAAATAAATATGACCAAAAAAATACATTGTTTAAAGAATAATTTCTTGTTTTAGTGTAAAAATATATCATAATTTTATTTTAATTTAAGTTTTATATGAAATATTTGATAAAATATTTAAATTTTGATAATATATAAAATAGAAAACAAATTAATTAGATGTGATATTTTTTTATTGTGTTATATTATATAACTCTAAAATCTTTTTCTAACATTATTAATTATTATTGTTATTATAATAAAATAAAAGATATTTTTATAAAGTGATTTGAGTGTATATTTTTAAACAAAATTAGATATGTATGAATTGTAACAATTTAAATATTTTGATATTTAATAAAATAATGAATAATTTATCTTTATATTCTTAAAAAACTATCTAACTTTTTTTCATTAAAATATAATATTTTTTTATGTTTAAATTAATAATAATAATTTTTTAAACGAAATATAAATTCATTTTTGTTTAATTAATGTTTTAATTATTTTTCAGAAAAAATAAATATTTAAAAATATAAATAATATGTTTAATTATTATAGATAATCATCTTGATTATAGACTTTGTAAAAGATCAACAAATTTTATTTTATTTTTTGTGCTTGAAACTCGCAAGATTGTTAATAAAATGGATGTATAAGAAATTATGTCCAGAACATACTTGATATACGACTTCTTCCATAAAAAAAAAACAGAAAAAGATAAAGAAAGATTTGGTTAGAGTGTAAAACACAAGTCTTATAAGAAGAGCTCTTGTAACATACTATTAGAATGGTGTGCATGTTCATAATGAATTATTCAAAGGAAGAGGAAGAGATGAAGAAACACGGAAGAAGATTACTTCTTTTGTTGTTTTTGCTGACACATAATTCTCTCAAACTCTACAAGGAGGGCCTAAGACCAGTACATTATTCATGATTGAAACACTTTGATGTTCCTTTGCTTGTGTCTATGATGATGTAACAAACAAGGCAACACTAGAACATGGAAAAATAGGCTCCTTCTACTTGTAAAAATTAATTCCTTTTTGAGGTCACAAACCCACCACTGCTACAGAAGTATGAATTAACGTCGCCATTCTACGTCGGTTTAAATTTAAACGACGTTGAACGTGAGAAGTGAACATTCTACGTCGGTTCAACCAGTAACCGACGTAGAAAGGTTATTATTAATACCTATCTCGCGCTCTTCCCTCGTCACTTTTCCTTTTTGCGCCGCTGCTCGCCATCGTCTCCTCCACCGCGAGACTCCCTTTCCTATGCGACAGCGACGATCAGCTCCCCTTCGTCACCGGCGTCAACCCCTGACCGGCGTCCATGATTCTCCTCCGTTTGGCCGTTCCCGTCGTCGTCGCGAATGTTGTTGGAGCTCCCTTCGTCGCCGACGACGTTCTCGTTCCTTGGAGGTCTCCCCTCTTGGCTGCCGCAGTCCCCTCCCCTTCCCTTGCCGTAAGCTTCCCCACCGCCGTCGTTGCTGAGCCGCCAGGTTAGTTGGTTTTTTTTAATTTTAGGGTTTTTTTGTTTTGTAGAATATAATGTTTATAATGTTTGTATAATTTTTGTATAATGGCTGTACAAGATTGTTGTGATAATCTAGCTGTGACTGTTAAATAATGTTATAGTGTTTGTATGATTAGGTTATTGAAATGCCTGTATGTAGTCATACATATAATAAAAAAAACCATACGGTATGTTGTATGCTGTATGCAAAATGATGCAATTAGGACAAAAGAAGCTGCAACTATGAAATTTCTAAGATGTAATGGCTTGATAATTCTCTGTTTGGTACGACACAACTCCACAAATTTTTTCAGAATTTTTTGACAAGTGCAAGTTAGTCACATAAATGGCCAAAATGTAGGAAAATAGGTAAAAAATAGTAAAATAATAAAAAAGTTATAGTAAATGGAGGATTTTTGAAAATTTGTTTGCCCAAATCCCCTTTTGGGGATTTGCCAGGAGGTTCGTTGCGTCATTTCCAAAAACTTTCATTTTTTACGCATCTTCATCCGAGGTCCGTAGCAAAAGTTATGATCGTTTGAAGTTTCTCTACACCTAAATTTCGTATTTTCAAAACTATGATTATTTTGGGGGATGTGAGGCCTCTTTATCCAAGTACACATCAAAAGAACATAACACAACAAAAATTAGCGGAAAATTCAATGTCTAACTATTTTTTATGATTTTTTCAAGATCGATTCGATTAGATCCATCCAATAATGCTGTTTTTACATCAATCTTTCTTTTTTTAAATTGTTCTTCTAAGACAAAGCATACACAACATAACACATCATTTCATTAGAGATCATATAGCTAAGGATTGCATTATAAAATACATAGATACAAAACATCAATTAAATTACCTGATATCTTCATCAAACCTTAGAGTCTATCTTTGATCTTTGAAATTTAGCTATTCGAAATGTATTATATATGAAATTGTGGCTGGTTTGCTGGTTTATTTAATATGCAGGTACTAAAATTTAGGAAAAATGAGAAAATTAGAAACTGCATTACAGTTGTAAAAGTGACTTACAACGTCGGTTAGGGCTAGAACCGACGTTGTAAGTGTGGGTCACACTTACAACGTCGGTTCTAGCCTTAACCGACGTTGTAAGTCTTGTGATTTTCAACGTCGGTTCAAATTGAACCGACGTTGAAAATATTACTTTTAACGTCGCCTGATTCAACGTCGGTTTCGGGACCGTCGTAAAATGATCCCCAGAACCGACGTGGATTCCGGTTTCTGTATCAGTGCACCCAAGAGTAATTGAGTAACTGGTGAAGAACAGTTTCTGCTAACTGCAAATTACCAGAATGGAAAATTAGAAGAATAACAAGAAAATTAAGATTACTTGGTTGAAATAGTTGTCTCTTGGTCACAAACTCACACAATACACACTGCCACTGATGACTTCAGAGATAAGGCTATAAAGGAAGGCTGTTCTTCCAATTTTTGTCGCCATTCTAGGAAAATTAGTTTTCAAACTGTTATTTTCATTCCAAACCCACATTTTAATTTTTTTAATACACTCTAACTAAATGAGAAATAAATTTTCTTAATCTAATTTGTTCGGTTTAATGTTTATATGGATGTAGGCAACAAACTAACAAATTTATTTATTTATTTACATTAAATTTGTTTAATTTTAATATTTACTTTGTTTTATTTACACTACATTTATTATTAAAATTATGTCAAGTAATATTAGAGGAAAATGTACGATGTTAATCAATAATACATATAATTATTAAATTATTAAATATTAAATTTAAAACTTAAAACTTTTAAATAATAATAATAATAATAACAGGTTTAATTTTATTATATTTTTAATTAAACTAAAAATAGTCTATAAGATTAGACTAAATTAAAAGTTATAATTTTTTAAAAGATAAATTGGTTTGAACAGTTAAACAAAATAAGTTTAGACTGCATCAGACTACCTCTTTTAAGAAACTCTGGCAAAAATAATACCTAAAAACTCATTTTTCGGAAGCTTAAAACAATCTTATGGATTTAAGTTTCGGAACAAACTAAGAAAAGAAAAGAAAAAATGTGGGAAAATAAAAGGAAGCAGAGGCCGAAGAGGAGAGAAAAGATAAACATGGATGAAAATAATGTCAAAAGTTAAAACGCACGAAAGTAAAGAGAGAGGAAAGGATAAATACGTAGCACTATAATTATGGAAGTGTAAATAGCATTTTACAGATAAATAGAGCCATTATCTGCTTTAGGCCTAGCCTAATGTTAGATCCAATAATGTGTCTCTTTCGGTTCATATTCGAAAAACTTTATCATTCTGATCATAAATTTCAAATAAATTATGATAATAAGTAAGTTATATTTTATAAGCATGAGTTGAATTATTTCTTAAAGTCACTTGTGCAGGTTTTTCTTTACCAAAGTAATGTAAATAGATTTTAGAAAAACTATTTGCATTATTTTCTTATGAAGTCCTAATTATAAAGCACTATTTTTACATTTTTTAAAGTTGAAGCATGTTTTTTATTTTTTTTAATTCTTATTCTGTTTTTTTATGTTTTGATATTTTTATTTTTTTGTTTTGTGTTTTATTTGTGTATTTCTTTTGCAGTTGGTTTTAATTTATTTTAAAAATTCGTAATTTATAATTTTTTTAATTTAGATATTATATTAATTAATATAATTATTTATGTTAAATAAATATAATTTCAGAAAATTTAAAATAACAACATTCACCTCTAAATTTGATATTTAGAATTTGTATTCTAATAAAATAAATTCAACAACATAGCAATCATCTCTAATATTCGGATATAGGTCGCATGAGATTATGTCTTCTCAAATTTCATATCAACAAGTTTTTTTCACAAGTATAACTTTTTTCCATCACTGGGAAACAATTTTTCAAGTCCATCAAATAGTACTTTTACCATTAACAACCACACATTTCTTTCTGCATATGATTCAACACTATCTATTGATTGTTATTAACGTACTATGTCTTTATAAAAATCTGATAACACAAGTGAGAATTGTGAAGAGAAACATGATGACAACAATAATGATGTTCAACCACAATATTGCACACCAGTTAAATTGTTATCTCACCCATCCACTGAACATCAAACCTATAGATCTAACATCTTCAAATTTATAATATAATAATTTTTAAATTTAATATATTAAGTTATATTATTTTTTAATAATTTTAAATATTTTACTAATTTTATGAATATTATAAAATAATTATAAGAATACTAATATATAAATAAAATAAAGTTAAAAATAAATAAAATAATGATAATTAAAAAAATAATTAATTGTTTAAAAAGAAAAAAAAAATGAGTCATGGGACTTATATTTTTTAAGGATGAAATAAGTAGAGATTCAAATCAATCTCTTACATTTAATAATAAATCTATAAATATGTGTGGGTTGGGGTAGATGAGAAGAAGTTAGGGCAAAGAAAGAATGAAGAAGAGAAAGAAAGATACAAAAAAAAAAGAGAGAGAAAGAAAGAGAAAGAGAAAAAGGAAAATAAATATATATCTACACTATTTAGATTGTTCGATCTAATATGGAGAAGCTACCTAACTAAGAGAATAAGACTTATATTATTTTAGTTATTTTTATCTTGAGTTATTCTTAATTTTATTTTATTTATTTATTTATTAATTAATTAATTAATTTTATATTTATATTTATTTTATGAGGTATTTTTAATTTTATTTTCTTTATTTATTTATTAATCTTATATTTATATTTCTTTTGTGAGGTATTTTTAATTTCATCTTCTTTATTTATTTATTAGTTTTATATTTGTATTTATTTTGTAAAATGTCTCTAACCTTATTTTTTTTTATTAATTTTATATTTATATTTATTCTGTGAGATGTTTCTGACATTATATTATTTATTTATTTGATTATTTTATAATTTTTATTAATTTATTTATTTATTTTATCTCTAATTATGTATTGATTGTTTTTATTATTTATATTCATATTTATATTAATTTAAATAGATGAAGATATCAAACTTTCAAAATCTAGTTCAGTAGATATTTTTGCCACCCAAATATGAATAAATATCAATTCAATTTATTTTAGGGAAATGAGACAATCAATTTTAATTTTCTAATTTGATTACAAAAAGTTGTATATATACACATGTATGTGAAACGAAGGAATAATGATGTTGTAATATATATATATATATATATATATATATTACTTGGCTTTGTAGGGATTTTTCCTCAGTCAAACGCGAGCTTTTGGTTACTTGGATCGTTCGAACAATTAAAAATATTTTGATCTAACAAACCAAAGACAGAAACTTTAAGTGAAATTAACTAAATTTTATTTTTTGCATTTTATTTATACAAAAGGGAAATGGGAGATAATGGACTAAGGAGAAGAGGCATAGTATGAGTGGCGGTGCGAAAAGAAAAACGGGAGTGAAAACATGATGGCCATCTTTTTGTTTTGTTAAGAGGTGCGGACCCAAGC
The DNA here is from genome assembly GCA_030347555.1 of Lablab purpureus. NCBI lineage: Eukaryota > Viridiplantae > Streptophyta > Magnoliopsida > Fabales > Fabaceae > Lablab > Lablab purpureus. The sequence continues at coordinate 23,311,249 of CM059254.1, forward strand.
GAACTAAATTGGATGCGTCCCGAGGCATTAGGGCTTCTGTGTTGGGCCTTGCAAAGCAAGTTACAATTTATTCGTTGGTTGTTACAAAAGCGAGTTTTTGGGCGTTAATTAAATCGGAATTTGTTTGGATTAGTGTGTTATAGTTTGATTGAAGGAAGAAAAAAAGTAAAACTGAAAAAGACAAAGTGAGATTAAGCCCTTCTTCCACCCCAACCACTTTCACGTTGACAGTTGAAATACACAGCAGCAACTGGTAATCCAAGGTTGTAAACCTCTGCAAAATCTCTGGTGTTGAAATTTTGTCGCCATCTCGGAGCATGCATTATTTGTCTACCCAACTGTCGAAACAACACAAACACAATACGATGAATCCCCGACGTTGGTCGTGGACTTTCATACTCCACAATCTCGTCCTGTCAAATAACACGCAATCTCTTACATTACTCAATCACTGCAGACTTCTTTTACATATAAAAGCAGAAAGGTGGAAAAAATAATAGAAAAGAAAAGTTGTAGGCATACCAAAAGTTGCTGCAGTAGTAGCTGGAATATTGGTTACCAACCTAGGCATTCAGTGAACAACAAAAGTTATATGCACACAAAACATTCTTCATGTTTATAATCTATTCTCGTGTCACATTAATATATATATATATATATAAACTAATATGTGTGTGTGTGTGAGAGAGAGAGAATTTATATCAAACAGTTTTAATTAAAAGAGAATAAAAATTAATTAAATACTTCTTAATTAAGCCAACAAAGAGAGGTCTTTTTTACCGTTCATGGGGAACTTATTCACACTATCCCTCATTCAAATAGTATAACTTCACTTAAAATACCACATTTTATTTTTTTTATTTTTTTTTCAATTTTTTATAAGTACTGATTTCTCAATTTGATACTACGTACTTCGCTACCTTTTTTTCTATATTAAATAAGTCTCACATTTTTAGTTTATTTCAAATTATATCTATTTAATGTGAAGTTTTATTTTCTTAAAAGTATAAGTGCATTGATTACATTCAAATCATTTTTTTATATTTTAAAATGTTTGTGATTTCCATTTGTTGATTTTAATTTTTTTAGTATGCAATTAAGTTTTTTTATTCTTAATTATCACTATCATATATTTTTTAAATAAATTTTGAATATATATTAATTTATTCTTAAGATTTTTACGTTTTTGAATTTTTAAAATAAAATTTTTTTCTTTTAAATTTTTTATCGAACAGTAATATATAAATTTTTAATATTATATATGTTTTAGTTAGTACTTAAATTTATTTAATTGATATTAATTACAATAACATAATATTAAATAAATTTCAAGATTAATATTCATAAATGAAAATAATATCAATATTTTAAAATTAAAAATTCAAATTATATATTTGAATGCTCGTATTTTTTGTTATCGTTAGAATAAACATATTTTGAATAAATTAATTTTGCAGAATATACTTATTTTTCCATATATGTTTCATTGACTGAGACAATTAATTTTAAATATACTTAATTATATTTTCACAAACAACTTTTACCTTAAAAAAACTTTAAAACTAAATCAAACGAAAATTGCCAAACAACTTCTACTCTAATTTTAAAACTCTTATTTAAAAAAAAAACTTTTAAGTCGGAAAAAAGTTGGACCAAACACCCAACAAGATATAGAGTGTAAAAATTGTTTTAAAGGGTCTTGTTGCCGACCATTCGCCATAAGGGAGTAAGACAATAGAAAACTTTGTGAATATTTTCAATTTTTAAGAAAGTGTTAATTATTTATTTTTAATTTGTCTCGGAATAAACTATAACAATAATAGATATTTAAAGTAGAGAATGTATGTATTCAAAAAGTAAAATTATTGATTAAAGTATTTGACTAACCTGGGAATTTATTATTTTTGTAAAGCAGTGGGAACCAGCTTAAGTCTTCATAATTTTTTGATGGAAGAAGAATTTATTAGAAATTATGGGAGAATATATACGTTAAGAATTATGAAGAAAGACGTTGTTCGAATTTCCTTAATTAGCGTTTGTGAATGATAAATTTGTTTTGCAGGAGTGTGAATAAGATGAATCTGAAATTAAAAAAGAAAAAAGTGAAAAGCTAAATAAAGGTGGATGGTATTAAGTAGCAAGATAGGACACGGACCAATGCAAATATTCTTTGAAACACGGGTGACTTGGGCTAGGAGCATCAGGGTTCACCATTATCTGCGTATACCATTAATGCATGCAGCAGTGTAAGTGTAGATAGAGATGTAGAAATTCCGAAAGAGAGATGAATTATATATATATATATATATATGTATGGAGCATGCATACCAGAGTGTAAAAGACTCTTAGGTCATCTCCTCCAATAAGAACTCTTGGTTTGTTCACTATTTGGGAAGGTTTCAACTCACAACTATTGATCACATCTGCGTTATTCTTATAAACAACCCTCAGAGTCACAGAACTCGTAAAGGGATCCAAAACTTCTCCTATTATACGTCCAATAGCAAGGGGATCCTCCATTGATCTTTTCCTTCCCTTTAATTCACCTTATAAACATGCCTCTGCCTATTTATACACGTTCTTCCAATCACCTCACTCATCTCACATCATTAGATTCTCCATATTTTTTTCCCTTATTTGTTTCCACTGTTTAAGGCATTCGATTGACTACCATGATGCATGTTTTTCTGTCAAATCTTGATTTTCGCAATAATCATCGTTATTGGTCTTCAATGAAAGATGTGGGTGTGTATTTGTTGTGAAAGAGGAATGAGGAGAGAAAAGGAGGAAGGGGGAGGTTGTATATCACGTGTTCAAAATTAAAAGAAGCATCTTTACTTTATGTTTGGATTTTTAGATATAGATGGAATAAATTTCAAAGAGATAAGACGAATCAAAATAAATGAATCTTACATATAGATGGAGTATAGATTTATGGGTGATTCAATAGGAACCCGATAGCGGGTGACCCAATAACCTTGCTAGGATGAACTTATATGACTTTAATACCATATTAAGAGATAAACTTTAAGTCTGACTCAACTCCACAAAATCGATTTGTAATAGACTAAATTGACTTCATTTTAGTCGATGTAATATTTTCAACAGTTATATAGATTACATTAACTATACTTTTCAAATATTTTTTATAATTTTAATATATATTAAAAATCAATAATTATCCTATACTAAACTCTAATCTTACAATAAAAAAAATTCTCAATATACGAGCAATCTTAAATAAAACATGAAAGAGAAGTAAAAGAAATACCAAATACAAAACATATTATAGAAAATTTTTAGACGTTAACTTTCTAAAGTTCGTAACCGTAATTTAGAAAAAAAGAATCCTATTTAAAATTATGGACTTAATTAACATCATCAAACTTGATCCCAAAATAATAGAGAATGCATGGACTTTCAAGTAAAGTGTACTAGCCTTCAACTCATGGCTATCTTTAAAATTGAGATTTATTTTATCCAAAAATGCTCATCCACATATGTATAAAACATTAAATGCATAATGTGTTCCACAAAAAATAACAAAAGAAATACAAAAACTGACACTTAAACAATATATTATCCAACCAATCTTAACTAAAATAACACTTAATACATAGTCTAAATCTAACACTCATTTTCAAGTATAATAAAAATTACCAATTATTACTATTGTATTTGGTGTATACTTGTATTACATACTCAAAATAAAATACATGATATAAATTTTAAGAGCATGATTTAATATCTATTTCTCTAAAAGCTGCATGCTTTTGTGTGAAAATATAATTATAGTAAAATCACATAACATAAACATAAAAAGGATGAATTAACTACCTAATTAAACATAATAACATCATAAAGGATATCAAAAGTTATCAATCTCATCTAGAAAAATATATAATGATTTATTGATTCTGGAAACCTAGTATATAGTTCAACCTCAAATATTAATACTCTTCATAATATTTTATTCGTATAACAATTTATCCCGTCTACTATACACATCTCATCTATCAACTTTCTATTATAATTATATATATATATATATATATATATATATGATGATGTTAGAAATTTTCATCAACTCTCTCTATCTAATACTTTCATTTATATTACTCAATACATGAATTAAATCTAAATCTCATTAAATCTTCTAATTTAATATTCACACAATACATAACTCAATAATATTTCTCTTGTAAATACTTGTATAATTTATCATAATAATATCAATTACTAATACTTTTTTTCTCAAACTTCAAAATATAAGTTGAACAATAAATTATATGGTTTAAGCAAGTGCATATTTGAATGATAATATTTTATATGATTTAATATCTATTTCTCTAAAAGTTGCTTGGTTTTGTGTGAAAATATAATTATAATAAAATCAAAGAACATAAACACAAACAACACTACTACAGAAGTATGAATTAACGTCGCCATTTTACGTCGGTTTAAATTTAAACGACGTTGAACGTGTGAAGTGAACATTCTACGTCGGTTGTTGGTGCGAACCGACGTAGAATGTTTTAATTTTTACATTCTACGTCGGTTAGTTGCGGAACCGACGTAGAATGGAAAAAATACTACGTCGGTTGAGACAACAACCGACGTAGAATGTAAAAATTAAAACATTCTACGTCGGTTCACACAGTAACCGACGTAGAAAGGTTATTATTAAAATCTATCCCGCGCTCTTCCCTCGTCACTTTTCCTCTTCGCGTCGCTGCTGCTCGTCATCGTCTCCTCCACCGCAAGATGCTCCCTTTCCTCTGCGACAGCGACGATTAGCTCCCCTTCGTCACCGGCGTCAACCCCTGACCGACGTTTGTGATTCTCCTCCGTTTGGCCGTTCCCGTCGTCGTCGCTCGCGAAGCTTGTTGGAGCTCCCTTCGTCGCCGCGAAGCTTGTTGGAGCTCCCTTCGTCGCCGACGAGGCAGCGACCCCTCCCCTTCCCTTGCCGTCCCCACCGCCGTCGTTGCCGCGCCGCCACCGCCAGGTTAGTTCATTTTTTTTTAATTTTAGGGTTTTTTTGTTTTGTAGAATATAAGTTTGTATGATTGGTTTGAGGGATGTGAGGCCTCTTTATCCAAGTACACATCAAAAGAACATAACACAACAAAAATTGGCAGAAAATTCAATGTCTAACTATTTTTTATGATTTTTTCAAGATCGATTAGATCCATCCAATAATTCTGTTTTTACATCAATCTTTCTTTTTTAAATTGTTCTTCTAAGACAAAGCATGTAGAACATAACACATCATTTCATTAGAGATCATATAGTTAAGGATTGCATTATAGAATACATAGATACAAAACATCAATTAGCTCATATCGTTTCATTACAGAGTCTATCTTTGAAATTTAACTATTTGAAATGTATTATATATGAATGGCTGGTTTGCTGGTTCGTTTTCTGGTTTATTTGATATGCAGGTACTAAAATTTAGGGAAAATGAGAAATTTAGAAACTGCTGTGCAGTTAGGTGACAACACTTACAACGTCGGTTCTAGTAATAACCGACGTTGTAAGTCTGCGATTTTCAACGTCGGTTTAATTTCAACCGACGTTGAAAATATTACTTTTAACGTCGCCTTGTTCAACGTCGGTTTTGGGGCCGTCGTAAAATGATCCCCAGAACCGACGTGGAAAGTCGTTTTTGTAGCAGTGCAAGGATGAATTAACTACCTAATTAAACATAATGACATCATAAAGGGTATCAAAAGTTATCAATCTCATCTAGAAAAATATATAATGATTTATTGATTATGGAAGTCTAGTATAAAGTTCAACCTCAAATATTAATATCCTTCATGATATTTTATTTATGTGACAATTTATTCCCTCTGGTATATATACATCTCATCTATCAACTTTTTATTATAATTTTTTTTATATCTCATAATGTTAGAAATTTTCATCAACTCTCTCTATCTAATACTTTCATTTATATGTATTGATACTTTCATTTATATTACTCAAAATGAGTTAAATCTTATTAAGAAATGGACTTTAAGTCTAACTCAACCCCACAAAACCGGTTTTTAAGGTAAAGTTTGCACATACTTATATAGACTAAATTGACTTCATTTCTAGTCGATGTGGGATTTTCAACAAATCTAAATCTCATTAAATCTTCTAATTTAATATTCACACGATACATCAACAACTCAATAATATCTCTCTATATAATTTATCATAATAATATCAATTATTAATACTTCTTTAAGAACAATAAACTATATAGTTTAAGTGAGTAGATATTTAAATGATAATATTTTATACATGAAAGAAAAATCATCATTTAAATTATACATGTGACCCAATGACATTCAAGAGCCTTATACAAAATAAACAAAAATTGCTAATTTTTCAAAACATAAATTCAATACTCATTCATCTATTTTTATCCACTCTAACCAATTTTAAACCTAAACATATCATTTATTATATCCAATACTTTTAATCCATCTCAATACATCATCAGTACATATATAAATATACTCAATATATATAAGTTAAATCTGAATCTCATTTAATCCTCTAACTTGGATTCATTGAATACTCAATATATGTTCAAATTTTTAATATTTTGCATATGTAGGGTCTTATATTATTTATATATACAAACAGTGTGTTATGGATGGAATCAAAGTGAAAACATGTATAGAAAGCATTACGGGACCAACTAATAAAAAGGAGGTAACAATCTTAAAATAGAAAAAAAAAAGAACACAAAAAACCTCCAAAAACTTAAGAAAATATTATCTATAAAACCAAATAAAATAAAATAAAAAGCTTAATTTAAATCAAATTATGATTGATTATAAATTATACGCGCTTTATCACCTTTTAACTTGCACGATTTATTTAAGATAAAAGAATAATAAATCCCTTCACACAAAAAAAAGGTATAAAAAGGAATAAGAAGGAAAAAGAGTTTACACTAAACGTTTACATTGATATAGTTATTTGAATTTTATAAGAGATTACCGATAATACATGAATAACTTATAAATTGATAAATGGAATTGCATTGTAATATTTAAGTGTCTTTTTATTAAAAATAATTATAGTGGCCGACGTAATATAACATTTCGTTTTTTTTCCTAAATGTAGTAATATATAATAAAATAAAATTTTATTTATTGAATGAAAATAAATATAGTAAGAAAAAAACATATTTCGAATTTGAATTTGAAATAAAGTAAAACTTCAACTAGAATACTAAAAAAATGGTAAGTCGTCGCCAAAACCCCCATTCCACATCTTAAAATTAAAAGAAGGAATAAAATTCAGATTGTTTAATCCAACTAGTTATAATCTATAGCCCGCATTGGAATGGATAATTTATTGTCGTTTTAATTAAAAATTAATGCCTCAAATTAAGCTATAAGCTATAATTGCCACTAAACAAACTTTAAATTCATACTATTTGCCACAAAATTTATAATAATAAACCTAAAAGTTATAATTATATTAGTAACATTTTATATATTAAATCAATAGAAATTGGAATAAATGCAAAAAATTGCGAAAACTGAACACCTAAGACCTCATGCGGATTGTTAAAAGTTTTAGTTTTCATTTTACGTTTTAAACTAAAATTTCAAAAACACTTTTTTACTGGAGTTAAATTGCATTTTGACTTAACTCTAAAACGTACACAGCACAAAATTCTGACTTTCGGTTTATATAGTAAATACTAACATAAGAGATATTATTGAATATATTAAATTATTTAATTATTTATTTAAAAATATTATTGTTTTTCCTGTAAATTTTGTCTAAGGTTTTAAAATTGATTATCATCATTTTCTTTATTAGAGAGTACTATTGAGATGGTACCTGACATGTCAAAATATCAATTAGACTAATTTTTTCTCTTCCCTCAAATCTCAAGTTCCCTTTGCATGCGTAGACTTCTATTACCACATTTGGAAGAAGAAGCCAGTGGATAATCTCTGTTAGACTAGGTTCATAAAGATATTTTTGGTTATTGAATAAGTTTTCTAGAAACAAGTTGAGACTTTTTTTAAACTTTTCTTAAGTTTTGAAAACAAATTCTTAAATAGTATAGTATAGTAATTAAGGTAAGGTAAGTATTTGAATTAAATTATGATTTATGAAGTACTTTTGTACTGAAATAGTTAATATTTTGAAGTGTTTTGAACTGAATTGGGTGGTGAATATGGTGTTATTGTTGTAGAACATAGTAGAGTAGATCTGGAAGTGTTGAAATTTGATCTTCTTATGTTTGTATGAGTAGAAATTTATGGTAGATTATGTATCATATCATATCATATCATATCTATTTTGACATTCGAATTTTCATATAGTTGAAGAGATTTAGTTGGTTATGTGTCTCATGTTTTTTAACTGATAATCTTAAATGTTAAATTTGAGTTGAAATGTTTGGAATATGTAAACGTGCATTTTAAACTTATTGTTTAGAATTCTTGATTTTAGTTTTGGAATTAGTTTTAGATAATTTTGTAAAACTATCATATTCTGTATAATTTGCTTCCAACAATGATTTTATGTTAGAATTCGTAAACGAAACTGATTTTTCTACAACCACATGCTTAGTTTATTATATCATCTTAAATTATTTTAACTTTAATTCAAATACGTTAAAATTAAGTTTACTGAATCTAAGTTTTGTTTGATAGTGTCTAAATCATAAAACAACTGGTTTTAATTAAAAATGACATTAAGATGGGAATGAGTTTTATTTTTAAAGCAAAAATTTATCTTGTATGAAATTTTTTTCGAATCTACGTTACCATTGGATAACGGGAATACGTGTATTGTTCTTTATTATTTTAATTATTAATTAAATAATTTTTGGATTTAATATAAAAGAATATTTTTTTTAAGTTAATTATCAATGAAATATTATAATTATCTAAATATTAAATAATAATTACTTAAAAATTAAATAATTCTAAAAGAATATAAGTATCAAATTATGTATATTTCCATCTTCATCTTTATATCCTATTTTAAAAGTTAACCCATACTAAATCATGGTGAGATCTCACATCAAAATCAAAACGAATAGAAGAAATATCCTTATTTATTTGTGATTTTCAAATATGATAATTTTTATAAAAAAACTGAATTTAAAAGTGTGGATGAAAAAGAAAAAAGAAGTTACTGTAAGTAATTACTTTTAGTTAAGAGTACTGAAACAACACATCAATTAAAGGATTAGTTGTACTTTTAACTTCAAACTTCTAAAAATTTAAGATTGTGTTGAGATGTGACTGTTATTACGAGATATATATATTGCTGTAACTTCTGTCATCAGTGTTTTCTTTTACGTTTAATTTAATTCATGTTTTAAGCGCTAGAATGTGACTATTTAGCAGGTTGATAGATATTTTTGTTTACGAAAAAATTATATAATTAAAATAAAAATACCATCTTAACTTAATATGTTTTCATGACATCAATACAAGCATAATTGAGAAACCAACAATGTATTAATTAACCATTTGTATGAATAAACTTTGTATTATTAAAACAAAGAATTTAATAAATAATATTATTTTCTTAATTTTGAATACTTTCTAATACCATAAATATAAACATAGACTTGAACATTTGAAGATATATAGCATAGAATAACCTAAAACATTAATTTAACATGGTTGAATACTTTTTGTCTACACCCACAATTAAAACAAACAAGTTTTGAAGAGAAACTTGAAAAATCATATTCTGTAATACGTAATTAAGTAACGTTATTGGATAATTTTTTTAATAGTTTTCTTTTTAACGTAGACTCTAAGAGTGACAATGCATTAAAATCTCTCAATTCAAATTATATTTAAAAAAGATTCAATCTTCAAATAAAATGAGTTGGTTAAAATTAATTCATGCTTAATAGTTTGAAATAATATTATTGTTGTATTTTTAAAGATTAAGGAACTTGAATAACTATTTTATTAATAAAAGAACTAGAGTGAATATAAAAAATAAAAAATAAATAATAAAATAAGAAATAAAATTAATTATTTAATTTATTCATTTTCTTATTTAATTTTTCTAAAAAAGCTTATAGGAGAGTAGATTCCGCTGTGTCACTCTTACTTATGGGTTTTCTGGACGCGAGGAGGAGTTTTTTTTAGTTATTAGATTTTTCAAGGATAAAAAGTACAAAAGTATAAAAAGCAAAAAGTAAAATATTATTTTATGTGAAATAATTATAATAAAACAAAACTACAAATAGAAAATAATAATATTTTTTAATATTTTGTCTTTTTAAAAGATTAGGTGAAAGGTACCATGATACTAAGAAATACGAAAGCACGAGTTATTTATTTTAAATATTTAATATCTATCTTTTTTATTAATGAAATTAAGTTTTGTCTTTAATCCATTATTAGTTCCTACAATTTGAGATTGTGCAGCTTTAAGCCTTTGAATTATTTTTTTGAGTAAACTACACTAATTATTCTCGAAGATTGTGAAATTGGATAAAAATCATCTTTCTTAATTGTTTTAAAAAGATTAAACCAACAATTTTCTGAAGACCATACTTAGTATTAATTATTTGAAAAATATCAGGACAAATATCCGTTGTAAACTTCAAGAAGATGTCTATACAAAGTTATCATATATGCTTCAGTGTAGCAAGTTGTACATTTAATTTATAAATGGTTAATATTTTATTTATATTGATGAGTTCCTTTCAAATAATAGTATATTAGAAGTATATAATGAATACGGAAATGATATTTTTTTTTATTGATTTCTTTCGGATGATGAATCAGACCGATTGTCTAGATTTTTTTATATATATATATATATATATATTTATTATTATTATTATTATTATTATTATTATTATTATTATTATATATTTCTTTTATGGATTTTATGAATTATGTGTTTGTATGAATATGTTTGCTATACGTGTATAGATAATATTCGTTATGACTAATATGACAGTATCTCTTTTGGAAAGTTACGTATTTGTTCTATTCTTTTTTGCATTCAATTCTTTTAAATTTTAAATTAAAAAAACAAAATTATTATAATATAATTAATGGTGATAAAAATAAAATTAAAAGTGAAAATAAATAAATTAGAACAAAAAGTAAGGCAAACAAATAGAAGGAAAAAATTAGAATGTAAGAAAGAGTGACACAATATATTTTCTTGGTATATGAATGCTTGCTTCTGTATATAGATAAATAAAAATAGTGAAAATGCTAAAATAAACAGCAAAGAAAAAAATGTGTGATTGGTGAACAGGCAACATAGAACCCTTACACACAAATTATTAATAAAAATAATTATGTTAGGTTTCTTTGTGGTAGTTTAAGTAAAGGTATGAGCAGTAATAGGGTTTGATGTTATTATGCACCATATACCATTTTTATCTACAAAATAAATTATTTAAGATATGAATTAGACAAACAATATAATCTTAATTCTGCGATAAAAGAATCTAGTAAAATGTTGGAAAATAAATCATAAAAGCTTCATATCAGGCACATAAGTATTAAGAAAAACCTATTCCGAGAACATATAAAACTATCTCTCCTACATATTAAGTGTTATTTAAAATAATTTATTATTAAAATAAAATTATTTAACATAAAAATCATTTAAAAATCATTTCTTTAAAGAGTAATTAATTATATAACTCAAACAATTCTTTGATTGAAAATGTCCTACCAATTTAAAAGTAAATTACTTGTTGATATTATTTTAGCAAGAAAATTATTTTGTCAAATATACAATTAAAATATAAAAAATATTTTAATATTGAATCATATTTAATAATTTAAAATTGTTAAAGTATGATGTCTCTCACATTCAATGTTATTCAAGGCTATTTTTCAACTTAAGTTTGCTGAAATTTTTTCATTTAATAATAATAAAAGTTTGTATCGATTGATATTTTGAGATTGTTTTCGAATAATATAAATAATAATTATTTCAGTTAATATATATCAATAATATTTTTTTGAACATTGATGTCTTTTTTTTTCCAACTCTTCTCAGTGAGAAAAGAAATAATAATAGGTACATCAGCAGAAGAACAAAAATTTTCTAACTAGTTACAAAAAAATTATTGGAACTAATATTAACTAAAATCAAATCTTAACTAAATTTGACATTGATCAAGTTCATTTTTCAACTAAATATTATTAATAGTTTTTTTAATTAATATCGATGTGATTTTTTCTTAATTGACACTTATTAAAGTTGTTTTCGAAAAATATGAACTATAATTATTTCGGTTGTTGATATTAGTAAAAATTATTATTTTCAACATTAGTTCTGTGATTATTTTTCCGTTGATCTTTCGACTTAGTTTGCTGAAAATTATCCAAGGTGGCAGTAACTAAAAAACAATTTTTGACCCAAAGTCTCCCTGATTTACCTTATAAGAAATTTTTAACAACTTTGAAAAAAAATTACATTAGTAACACCAATTGAAAAAATAAACTTTCCATAACATTAATTAAAAAATAATTTTAATTTATATCCATTGAAAATAATTGTATTTGACATGACAAAAAATATTGTTAATATTAATTAAGAAAATCTTGATTAATATCTGTTAAGACATTGATAAAAAATAATTTCAATGATGTCATTAAAAAAATCATAATCAACTTTGGTTAAAGAAATCTCACCAAAATTTAATATTTCAGTCAAATAAATGTCTATATTAAGATAGAGTAGTTGAGGTTTTAACCTCCGATCAAATGTATTAACATCTTTATCTTGTCAAGAGGAAAAAGTATAAAAAAATCAATTCTCTTTTAGGTAAAATTTTATAATTTTAAGTAATTAAATTAATTTCATAAATATCAAAAAAATTATTTCTTTTAAATATTATGTTAAATAACATTTTTTATCACAATTTTTTTCAAATTTTATAAAATAAATGAAAATTTCCTCGTAATTGTCTCATACGATAAAATTGATTCCCGCGCTAGTGGATGAACTCTTTAGATTTTTTTAAAAATTGTTTAATTAAACAAAATTTACAGCGACTTAGATCGTTTTTGTTGGCAAAGAAATCTGAATTTGGGTCATGGCAGTATCTGAAGGATTGACCATAAATTATAGTTTTGATTGAGAGTTATATAGAATAAATTTTGTGATCATAGTTATTCGTTAATTACTTTTATTTTAAAAGAATAAATTATTAATAAAAAAGTATTAATATTTTAATAATTATTTGTAATTTAATTATTTATGTATTTTTTTATTTATGCATGTAAAATATATTTTTATAAAATTTTATTGAAATAATATTTTAAAATTAATTTTTTATCTGAATTAATATTTGAAATGAGTTTATTTTAAAATAAATGAATAAATTAAAAATATTGATGATAGAAAAAGATTTATAGATATTTGTTTTAGAAATGTGTAATAAAAATAATGGAAAGAAGATAGGCGGTTGCCATCCCTGGGAGGTTGGGTCCATTGGGTTTTTAAGGCAAAAAAGTTTATGCAATGTGGCACTGTCTTACGCAGAGTAGGAATAAATTAAAGGAGTAAAGATGCTCTCAAACATTGTCTGTGGTTCACCTCCCTTCACATAATAATATACATATTCTGCTATTATCTACACATCACTAACACAATTATTATTACTATTATTAATCATTCTCTGTTTTAGAATACTTCAAAATCTCTTTTACCATTTCCACATTCATATTCCCAACTTTTCCCTCTTCACGTAAGCATCAGGCATCTATCTATCTATCTATCTATCTTTGCGTGCGCCACCACACTACCACACTACCACACTAAACAATGAGTGGATCAAACACCGTATTCCCACAGGACCAAACTTCCACACACTAAAGTACTGCTATTATCTATTATGCTTTTTACTTTCCTTTTTTTTTTATATCTTTTACTCCTTTATATTCTATTTTTCTTTTTACCTTTTAAATATATAATTAATATCATCATCCCTTAAATTCTCTAACTAATTATTACCATCTCTAATATAAAGCTCAATAACAATCTTTTTGTTTCGTTCCACCTTTTTTATGTCACAAATAGCTTTTACATTTTTCTTATAAAGTAGGGTTTTCTTAAAGAAAGTAACTTTTAAAACTACGTTGAACACTTTGATATGTCAGCTATTAGTATTTCGTATAAAGTTCTGAAATAATATTCCTACAAACAGTTTTTCTAACTGTTTTATATGTATAGTGATTCACATATTTTACATAAATTTTAGTTATATGAACACAAATTCATGACGACATCATCACTTAGCTACACCACATATGTTACAGAAAACTCTGTTCAACAATGATGTATGTATATTAAAACAAAATCTTCGCTGCTTCAGAGAGGGTTTATTAATTATTCTTTCTTGTTTATTGCTAACAATTTACTTGTCTCATTCTGTACTTCAAGACTACACTTGGGTCAAACCGGGGTTGCAAAATTCTTTATCCCAATCAAATATTAGGCCCACTTTTCTCCACTTGGGCTTAGTAATACTGGTCCAATCTATTGTCTTCCTTTATTTTTGTGAATCTAGTTTGGACCACTTTTTCTACATTAACAATATAATTAATTTTTAAAAAAATTATATAATTTATGTATATTTATCAAATATCATGAATTAACCATTATATTCAACTTAAGAGACTCGTACATCACGCAGATAAAACGATCAGTATAATAGACTGCCAAAAAACACCTAATAATTTATTTTAATTATTATTAAACTAATTAGAAAATATTATATCAATAATAAATATATGTTGAACTTTGGTTCCACCATGAAAATACATATTTATGGTGAAGATATTTATTTGTATTTTAATCAATGACTTATAATTAATATTGAATTTTAGTTTTTTCTCTCTTCCTCACCATGTTTTCTCATCTGAGGTGTCTTCTCCCTGTTTATGAACACCAAAATTGAAATGGAAAAGACAAGTCAATAATATTTTTTATGAAAAATGTAATATAGTTTCTTGATGGCAATGAAAGAGTCTATAGAGAAGTAAATAGTTAAATACTTCACCGAACATCTTATATTATTTAATATGAAGCTTACACTCATCACAATACATAAATACCTATTTAGGATTTCATTTTATACTTGTTTTCCTTTCGATGCATCTTGTGGGTGCTTTCTCCAATAACTATTAGTTGGTTGTTTAAGATATATATTAAAAGATGGAGAGAGAGAGAGAGAGAGAGAGAGAGAGAGAGAGAGATTTATAAGATTAGCCTCCTTCCCCCAGAACCACCTTGACGTTGGCAATTGAAATAGACAGCAGCAACTGGTGATCCAAGATTGTAATATTCGGCAAAATCTCTGGTGATGAAATTTTGGCGCCATCCAGGAGCATGTATGGACTGCCTACCAGGTTGTCGGAACAACACAAATACTAAACGATGAATCCCTGATGTTGGTCTTGGACTTTCGTAACTCACTATCTCTTGTCCTGTCAAATTCATGTCATGCCTTTTTAAAAAACAAATTTTATATTACAATAACGATTACTAACATCATTTTCCTTTTAGTAGGGCTTAGTTGGGTACGTACCAAAGTTTGCCCCTGTTGTCGCTGGAATATTGGTTACCAACCTAAGCATCCATTGAAGAAAAAGAAATAGCATTTTAGATTAATTCTAATATACTCGTAATTATAACTTACAATTCTTTTTTAAAAAAGTCCATGTATACTCGGGGTGGCTTAAAAGCCAAGCAAGTAAAGCACTCGTTTTAGGTCTCCAAAAAAAAAAAGGCCCCAAAATTTTTTTTTAGTACTAATATACCCTATTAAATTAATTATAAAATTATGTTTAAAAATAAAATTTAATTAAAATATTGTGATTTTTTGTTAATTTTTATTGGAACTAAAAATAATATTTAATGAGATAAACACTCTTTTCAATACATCATAATTTTCTTTAGAAAAAAGAGATTTGTTAGTTAATACTAATAACTAAAAAAGATTCAGATTCAATCATCTTTTTCAAAATCAAAGTCCACAACTGTGATCTAGAGAGGGAGAAGAGTATTTCTACCCAATAAACTTCAATTTCAGGTAAGTTTTGTCTCTCTCAATGTCCTTTCTTTTTCTATTCCTCTGTTCTTAAGGGTTAAACTTGCATGTTTGAATTGAATTTATGAGAATATTATTTGATGTGATGATAATATATATATATATATATATTATATGTGTAGTGTGTTAAAGAATTGTGGTTTATTTTATATTAAATGATTTATAAATGGTAGAAATTTTATATTATCATGTTACAGTGATTGTGATTGATCTTTTCAATTGTGTTATTAATGATTAATCTCAAAATAAACTATGCAGGTTTATGAAAAGGTTGAAATTTGGAAATTAAATTTGAACACTTGCTAAAGAAGAGAAAGAGACTTGAGTCTTCAAAATACAACAAATCTACGATCAAGCTATTTTCTTGACAACTAGAACCAGGTTTTATTATTTTAACTCATTCTATTTTATATACTTACTTATTTTTAGTAGTGTTTTATATATTATAATTTTTTGTTTCATATAAAAATATATAGACATGTCAACTAGAAAATATGAATCGGGCTATTCAAAATTCCAGAAGAAGAGAAAAGTTGAGGCTTTAATTGCCTCAGCTGAAAGGAATTTTTCAAAACTAAAGATAATAAAAACTTATTTAAGATAAAAAATGTCTCAACAAAGATTAAACGGATTAGCCTTATTATCTATTGAAAAAGAAATGTTAAATGAAATTAATTATGATAATTTAATAAATAATTTTGTATCGCAAAAAGCTCGAAAAATAATTTTTAAATAAAATTATAATATATTTTAGCATAAATTTTTTTTAATAAATAAAAAGACCTCATTTTTTAAGTTTGCTTTAGGCCTCCTAAAGTCTTGAGCCGCCCCTGTGTATACTAACAAACACAAAGATTTGATACCATACATCCTCTTTTTTCAAAGAAAAAACAGCTTCTGCAAGTTATATCTTACGTATTTTAGAAGTATGTTAGCAAATTTTTTTATGCAATGTAAGATATGTTTAAAGTGTAACTTCTAACATGGTTCTTAAAACAATTAAAGAGCTTAACCTTAGTGAATCCTTGTATAATTCACTAATGTATGTTGCAAACTTTATTGTTTTTCTATATTGAATTGCAACTTATTACTATAATATACTCAATCTGTAACTTTTTTTTTAAAAAAAAAGATAGATGCACTTGAGACTCTGAAATTAAAATAACTATTTTTCATCTTTAGTTTTCCTTTTCTATCTATTTGAGACGGATTATTTTGTAAAATTAAAATGTGAAAATAAAGAGTAAGTATTTTAAGGTTAATTAAAAATAAATAAATAAGGATGAATAAGTTTTTATTTGATTTTGGGAATAAGTTTAAAAGAGTTAATTTTTTATCTTATTTTCTTTCACCTTTTTAAAATTATCTATTTACTGTAATAGTTAGACAAAAAAAAATTGAGGTGAATAACAATTGTATTAAAGTTAACTTCATCCGTATACATAGGGGTATATATATATATATATATATATATCCATGTAATGTCAAAGATAAGATAACCTACTTATTAAAATCACCTCAACTTTAAATTAAAACAAATATATATAATAAAAGTAAAAGAAATATATTTTTTAAATCAATTTGAAGTAATTTGATATATAGATACTAAAATAAGAATATTTCTTATAACGCAAAATGAAACTTATAAATGTAAATTATTATTTTTAAATGGACATATAACTATTAAATAATTTTGAATCTACTGATCATCCTTGTATGACACACATAAATTCCAAGGTCATACAATTTTAAGATCGCAACTATTATGATGAAAATTGTTCCCTTGAGAACCATTAAGTATTGTAAAAATAATAATAATAATAATAATAATAATTATTATTATTATTATTATTATTATTGATCAATCGAGATTAACATTAATATATAATTAAAATTGAAATATAATTATAAAAACCACCCAGTTTTTATAATTGAATATTGATTTTAATGATTTATTATTTTTAATCTTGATTCAATGATTATTTTTGTTTTTATCATGTTCCCACAATAATTAAAAAAACTTTGAATGAGAGAAAAGAAAATGGGATGGAGACAAAAGTTTAAAACTATCATATTTGAAGAAAAGTAGAAAGAAGGAAAAGTTTTATCTTTTTCAGAAGTCAACTATCACTGATACCTTTTTATTATTTATTGAAGTTTATTAAAAAATTATAGATTTCATATTATAAAAAGAAAAGGAATAGACATACGTGTGGGTTGACGTAAATCTTCCTCCTTAATTAAATATGAAATTTGATAATTAATGTTTTCATAAATTGATATCATTTAATAACTTTTTATCCCATTGTTTTAGTCTATAATAAGTTACAATTTGTTAGTACTCTTTCCTTAAAAGAAACTTGTTTGTAGTCCTCTTTTAGAACAAACATACCTTTTTTATACAAAAGGGTTTTTATAGTGTAGGATAAATACAATGTGTGTTGAATCAAATAAAATCAAAATTAATACTTGTTATATTTTTTCACTCATATTGTCACGATAGCATTTTATAGTAATTAATTTAACTCTTCTAAAATCGTGTTGAGTGTATTTTTAATTGATTGAAAGTATAGCAATATTTTTTAAGTTATGTACGTAGAGTTAATATATATTAGGTGCACTATAAAAAATAAGAAAAAAGTGTGACGTGAGAGATGAATACCCAACCAAGGTCCATTGGGCCATGACATGACGTACCCAATAATATTCATCTCCTCAATCAAAATATAAGAAACCTAAGCCCACTAAGCTCATGCATGCCAGGTTCGATGCAGGAGCTGCTTCTGGTTACCAAGGTTGGGGTGTTCCATGTATTCAGCTACCAACACGTGGAAAATGAACAGAAAAAATATAGAATTATGCAGAATTAAACATCTCTCACATTCCAAGACTATCACAGCGTTTATCATATCTAAGTAATGCTCAACAGTTTCAGTTAAATTATGCAGTATCTTACTCTGAATTGATGAACAAATAGCTTCCTAGAATATCCAAGCAAAAATAGTGATTAAGATAACAAGTGATTGATTAATTAATTTGGCTGACTTGGGTTGAGAACTTACCAGTGTAGATATTCCCTCATACTTGGGTTACTTGGGCTGGGTGCATCGGGGTCCACCATGACCTACAACATGAGTGCATGCATGATTTACGATAATCTACAAAGACCAAATTTTAAGGTGACAACAAAGTATGTATGATAGGAGTCACGGATTACACCAAACCTAAGCATTTTTCATTTGTGAAACACAGAACAGAAAAATGCTTAGGTTTGATCTATTGGTCTATGTTAGAAGTTTGAGGTTGTACGCACCAAAGTGTAAAGGGTCCTGAGATCATCTCCACCAACCTCAACTCTGGGATGGGTGATTATTTGTGAGGGTTTGAGCTCACCGCTATTGATGACTTCTTTGTTATTGTTGTAGACAACTCTGAGAGGGATAGAACATGCAAATGGCTCCAGAACGTCTCCTATTACACGTCCAACAACAAGAGGGTTCGTTGTGCCACGCATGATTTTTCAATATATATGTCTTTATTTTCTCACTTTCTTGCCTATAATAATTAAAATCAGGGAAATGTCTTCCCTTTATATATACTTTGGTGTGCGAGTTCAACCACCTGCTGTACCATCACTAGATTCTGACTTTTTTCTTTTCATTTTATTCAGGACAAAACAAGGAAACCAGAAAGAAATCAGTGTGAATCAAAAACTACATGATTGATGGTCGTTGTGTTAACTCCTGCAACACCACTCAATTGTTATCAAATTTTTTTAAAGATTAAGACTAAATATATCAAATAAATTATTCCTATTTAAATTAAAAGCACCTCATTTTTATTGTTTAGCAGTAGAAACATTCTTACAGTGTTTTAAGCGTTTAATGAGTAATTTTTCTGGTATATGCTTGTAAAAAGATTAAATTGCAATAGAAATTGTGTAACATGTATATATATGAAACTCGTGATAATGTTATAAACAAAGATAAATGTGATGGAGACGGATACATTAGCATGCATTTGCATTGAATTGCGAAAAAAGAACTAAAACATTAAAGTCACTACTAGCTGTAAACTGTGACATAAAAGTTTCATTGGTCACCTTGTTTCCATCTCAGAGGCATTAATGAATAAGATAGGCCCTAACTATATTACTGAAAATCTATGAGTTAGCATTTGATTCCTTTAAAATAGAGAAATATTTAAAATTTAGGAATTTTGACTTACATAGATTAAAGAGGTGTATTGGATTAGGATTTCAAATTATTTTTTTAAAATATTTTATAAAAAAACACCTAACATGATTTATTTAATTTGTAATTTTGAGAAAAATAGTCAATTTTAGAATAAGATATTCTATTTCATTCTTATGTTAATTTATAATTATCAGTCGTTTAGATTTATGACACATTAATGTTTAAGAATAAGTATTGTTTTTTCATTTAATATTCGAACAAATAGAAATGGTTGAAGTTTCTTTTTATTTGGAATCGCATGAGGCTTAATTAATATAGATTATTTGTGTATCAATTAAGTTTTTTTTAATAAAAGTATGACAAAATTCAAGATAATATTTAACTACTAATTTTTATAACTAATAATCATGCTGGTATTTAAAATTATAAAAATTTGGATGAATCATTTTTCGGAAAATCTCAATGACTTTTACTTGACTTTTTAGAAGGGCATATAACTAGCATGCCCATAATTGTCTCATTAAAAAAATGTTAGACTTTTCTGACTCTTTCTTTTTCTATCACTTTATGAGACTTTTATTTCTCTCGTTATACATTTTTTTTCTCTTAGTTGAAAGTCTCATAATAAATTTTCAATTAAATAATAAATGAATCTTTATATTCAGTTATCTGATAACGGATTTTAATTTTTAAAACGTATAACTATATATGAAAGAAGAACATGAAGTTAAAAAGCAAATAGCCATTAGAAGATTGGAAAAATCTTTACTTTTATATTTTTCGTAATATAACTTCAAATACAGTACTAACTCTATATTATTTTTTTATATTTTATTTTTATAGTTGGTACTGGGAAAAATTATACTCTGAAAATCCTTACTTTATAGTTTACATATTTTGATATTATAAATATTGAGATATAAAAAATCATATATTCTCCACTGAGTTCGTCCTCACCATATCATTTTCTCTCAATATAGAACAGCATATGATTGTGAAGAGAGAGAGAGAGAGAATATAGAACAAAAACTTGTTCACAATAAAGGCTTGGATTCCCTCACCTTTTGTATCTTCCTATCACAATCTACCAATTGAATTGCCTTACCTCATCATTCAGATTATCTCATGATTGAGTTTAATCATTTTGCAAACTAGCTAATGCATTATTTGACTTTGATTCTTCAATGCAATCCAATTTTAATTAATTTCTAGATAAGTCATTCTTTAGATACCACTTATCTTTCTTTAATATATGTAACATACATTTCTTTTAATTCAAATGTCTTCAAATGTTATAATTGAAATCCGTTCATTGTTTTGTGTAAAATTCATTATGTAAGTGTTTATTTGGATTATAGCTGAAATATTAGTTGAATTTTAACTTTTTTTTTTAAATTTAAGTGTAGTTAAAAATAGATAAACTTAACTTAATTTATGTTTAAATATTTTTATTAAGAGAATAATTTTTTAGATGGAAATAGTTAAAAGTAATTTTAAATGTGAAATTAGTAAAATTAGTATAATTTTATAACATAATATAAATATTATTTATTTTTATTATTTTAAAAATATATTTAAATTAATAATATATATTATTACTAAAAAATAGTGATAACATTATAAATATATTAAAATATTTTGATAATAATATTTATTAAACAAAAATAAAGTAGATAAAGAAAAATAATAAATTTTGAAACTATAAATTTATTAATTTTCAATGATGATAGATAAAAGAGTAAGTCAAATTTTAACTATAAAAAAATAAAACATCTCTTAATATTGACTTTAAAATAATATCTATGTTTTATACTGAGATTTAAGCAAAAGAATACATCAATCTAATAAGAAAAAAAAAATCAAACATAATGTTCGTTAATCCAAACATACCATAAGTTGTTTGTTCAGATCTAAAATTACAATATAATTAATTATTTGATCTTTAGATAAAATAATATTCAAATGATATTATCTTTAGCTTATATAAAACTTGACTTTTCTCAAGTTTAATATTTATACATAGAAAATATAGCAAGCGGTCATAAATTTAAAATAAATTTTAATATTATCTTTAAAAATAAACTATCACTAGAAAAAGAAGATTTATGACATTAAAATATTTCTTTAATAATAGTTTTAAAATTGTTATTGCAGTGTAATAAAATTGTTGATAATTTTGATGATGTTTGTGAAGATGTAACAACAATTTGTGTTATAATAAAGACATACAAAAAAATTCAAATTTTATGAGTCAATTTCAATATGTTCAACAAATTAATCAATATAAAAAAATCTTGATAAAATTTAAATATATTTCAAAATTATACAAAGTATCATATATTCTCTTAATACCACTAAAATTTCAAAAATTATCAAAGTAAAAAAGACAAAGAGCACAAGAGAGTCTACCAAGATGAAGATAATCTAATAAACACACTCATGATGGTAGCAAAAGTCAAATCAAAACATGTTGACAAAGATACAATTAGTGGAGTTTCAAGAGGTGACACAACTAATAGTGAGTCAATAAGTGATGACACAACTTCAATGGACACCTATGATAACGACATCATGAATCACTATGATGGATATGAAAGCGCAGACTGACCAAGGAAGAGGAAGAGAGAAAAGAGAAAAACAAAAGAAATGTGTAAAAATAAAGTTTTCATTACAACTGCAATATGTGCAATATAAAGAATATATGATGATTGTCTTTTTCAAGGGTTAAACATGTTTTTAGTCGTTGAACTATTTGTCAAAATTGTGTTTCGTCCCTGGTGCAAACTTTGGACATATTTCGTCTTTATATGATCCTCGATGAAAAATAAAAACATATGTAAGGAGAGAAAAATGAAAAAAAAATAGAAGGAAAAAGAGTGAAAGAAGCTTAAGAGACGCATGATAGTGAAGTAGGAAACTATGAAGAAGGAAAATAAAGAGATAAAAAGGAATTCTAACACATCATCGAGGATCATTTACACGAGTTTATAAAACATAAGGACGAAATAAGTCTAAAGTTTGCTTCAGGGACGAAACCCAATTTTGACAAATGATTCAAAAACTAAAAACATATTTAACTCTTTTTTAATCATCGTCATATGTAAATGATTTCATAAACAATTATCTTTTAAAAGGTACATATGATGACGATTCAAAAACAACCTTCATTGTATGATGAATATCTATTATGACTATTTTATTAAGAATTGTTGTTATAAGGTACATGTGACAATGATTAAAAAATAATTATTATTTTACAGTGCATACGACGATGGTTAAAAAATAATCATTATAGTATGTTTAACTTTAATTACAAAAGTGTCACCGATTAGTTTTCTATGATGATCTCCTTATAACTATCATCGTATTGTGTCATTAAATAATATTTGATACTAAAGTTTAAATCAACATTTAGCTTATTACGAGGAAGATTATCTCTCAATGGTATATGTTATTCAAACACTATCTTTGATATATAAAATCTTTAAGTTTTTATCAATACTAACATAGAACAAGAAAAACTTACTTTAGAGGCTTTGTATAAAGATTTAAATTTTATTTTATTGTTGACTATCATAATTAATATATTTTGTATCATCATAAAAACACTTAAAATGATCAATTCTTTGTAAAAACTAAAAATAACTAGACAATTAATAACTAACATGAAAGTTCGTACACTAAATTTACATCATAATCCTAGCTTGAAATTTGCCAAAAATCTAACATGAAATAAGAAATTACAACAAAAAATATTGCATAAGAATAAGGAGATAACTTGTACACTAAACCATTTTCATCGTCAGGTCTCTCTCTTCTCCCAAAATTCTTTTTCTTGTTAAACTCTCAATAGATAATTGAGAACTATTCTCAAAACAGAAGTACCCATAACCAAAGTCTGCACTTAGAAAGTTAACACACTCATACCTATTTCTAGCATACCCAAAATTATTTAGCATTGTGAAGCCAAACTATAGCATGACTTTAGTGAATTTTTTTAGCACAATCATTTCTTCTATGAAGCACATTTGTGGTACACTATCAAGGTGTGCTTAGTGATAATAATGAGTGTGTTTCTTTCTAAATTTATAATGTTTATACAAGATCATGCTAACTTTAGCATGAATATACTTTTCTTTGTAGAGAAATTTTTCTTGAAATAAGCCTTAATTTTCTATCCATTTTCATTTTTACTATAGAACACTTCTTTGTTACATACATAGACAAAGAACATGAGTTTAATAAAAATTTATGCATTAATAAGACAAAACTTCCTTATAAATACCCAACTAGAATCAAATAGACATGGGTTGAACAAACATCAATAACTCAACTTCAAAAAAAGTATCTTTAGTTTGATATATGTTAAGGCATCTTTATATCGATGTCCACCAAATCATTTTTTACTTGATGTTGACCAATTATGTCTGAGTTCAGTTAAATCATATTTGGTTGAGTTTCAACCATATCATCTTTGATTCAGTTTTGATCAAGACACTTGGTTTTAATTTAGACATCTTTGATTTAGTCATAATAAAAACTTCCTTATTTCAATTCCAATCAGGACACCTTTTAATTGTTACATGATTCAACTTGAATTAGTGAAAAAATTTGTAATTCTCCCAATGAAAGTTAATTTTTGATTTGATATGAATATGTGAAGCTTAGCATGATGGCCCACATATGATACTTCACGTGGTTATGCTACCTAGGATATGTTTTGGGAATGAAAAATAAAGAGAGAATTTGGTTATTCTAGATGTGTGGAGGCATATATGAAAGGAGATGATAAAATTCTTAGTGATTCAATTATTCTAAAATCTGCAAACTTTCACTATCAGAATATCTTACAGACTCAAAAGTATCCTTTGGTTGTCCACTCAAACATCTAAAAGATGTCAAAAAAGAATAATCAGAATTTAATATAATTTTTTTCTTCTTTTCATAACATACCTCTCGAACATATTATTTCATTCCTACCTATAATTTTTCTTTTTCGTAATATGCCTCTTAACTCAAAATATCTTCTTTATATATCTAAGAGATTAAATTATATTATAACTTTTATTAAATATTACATTGTTAATAATGTTACACCAACGTGATTATTTATATCAAATTTTATTAAAATTAAATAATAATAATAATAAATTTGTTGAAAAGGAGTATCAATTTAATTAGTCATTCATCATCCGTTATTTTATAGTTATATTAGTTTCACATGTTATACTTTATATATTTATGAATAATATTTTATACTTATGATTTTTTTTATTACATGTTTCACTTGGTTAGAAAAGAATATATTTCAATATGCTAAAGTTGTAATAAGATGTTATATATATATATATAGAGAGAGAGAGAGTAAGTGAGTTTTGTTGGAGTTGGTGACAGCAGAATGAATTAGAATGAATTAGAATGAATGAAATATGAGAAATGTGAAGAGAAGAATAGTTAGAATGAGATTTGTGTGATGAATATGTTGGTGTGGTGAGAGTGAGAAGGATATTTTGTGTGGAAGTAAGAAAGAAAGAGAGAATTTTGTTATTCTGAATGCGTGGAGGCAAATAGTAAATTGGTGAGTGATTCAATTATTCTAAAATGTCCAAAGTATGATTATCAGAATACTTCTTTTGCTTATTCAAACAACTAAAAGGTTGCAGAAAGCAAGAATCAGAATTTTATTTAACTTTTTCCTTTTCTAAATCTATACCTCTCCAACGTATTCTTTTATTTTTAGTGATATTTTTTTTCCTTTTTCTCCCTTTGCCTCTCAAATATTCCCTTATCTGTATAAATTACATCCTATGACTTTTTAATAAATATAATAACTTCATTCCAAAACTTTCTCACGGCTAAGTTATAATTTTATATTATCATCATAACCACTTATATTCAATTTTATTGAAATTAAATAATAATATTTTTAAAAGTTTAATAATTCAGATTTTAATATTTTTTTAAATCTACAAATAGCATCAATTTTTTATATCTATATAAATAAGATATCAACTAATTTTATGTTAATATAAGATTTTATACTTATCATACAAACTTTTACTTTAACTATGAATATAAAAAGTATTATTCAAAAATATATTAAATAACATTATATATTTAATAAGTGAAATATCAATGTAATTTAATCTCTCTCCTATGCATATTATTATTGCAAAAATTTCTTGAAGTATATGATATTTATATTAAACAATTCATTAAAAAACTATATTAACATAATTAATATAATTACTAATATTATCCTTTCACTAGTGACAAAAACATATTTATAACACTTTTTTATATTGGTGGGAAATGATATTAAAAAGGTGATATTTTTTAATTATTTCAATATTGTTTACATTTTTCCTTTTACAAGTGGCAATTTGTTAATTTATGACATTTGTAAATCTCGTGTTTAAAGTAAAAGGAGTAATTAATACAAAATTATTATCGGTATGATTTTTAAAGCAGTTATCATAAAAAGTTAATAGATTAAAATTGCAATACATGATAGTTTATCATTAGATCATGGTATAACTTTTTTCATATTCTTGAGGCATAACTTTTTTTCTTATATTAATATACAAATATTATATTTAAAAGGTTAAAATACATTGAAATTTTCTGCAAATATGAAACTATCTTGTTTTAATCTTTACAAAAACTTTTGTTACTGTTTTAGTGTTGACATTTTTTAATCTTTTTAATTCTTATTATTAACTCCGATTAGTTTGTGATGAAATCACTAAATAAAGAAATACTAATTAAGATGATTGAGTGTGTAATTCACTTGAGTAATATATTTATTATTTTACATAAATAAGGTAATTAAACATAAATTAATTTATATTTTTAATTTTAATATATTATTAAAAATTGTACTTTTTAAAAAGATTATGATAATAATATTTAAGAAAGAAATTATAATGGTAATAATAATCATTGTTTGTTGCATGATAGTAAAATAAATTGTAAAGCAAAGAAGATAGTGAAATAATTGAAATTAATATATATATATATAAAGTAATAACTTAGAAGATTGTAAAGGCGTATTATATTGTGTGGAAAGGAAAATAGAAAGAAGAAAGAAAGGAAGAAAGATGAATAGAAGAGGGTGCAATAGTTAATTACAGAAAGATGAACAAAACTGAGACATGTTTGTGAGGAATTGTGGTACCTCGAAAGGTCAACGGAATCATTTTAGTTAGCAAAACCTGGAAAGCATAGAGAGAAAGAAGGAAAAAGCTCTTCTCACTGTATCTTCCTCATTTTTACTTTCTTTTCTAATCCTCAAAGGAATCTTTCAAAGTTTGGAGAACATAAATAAATATCTGCATCTTTCTTGTTTTCAAATATTTCCTCACCTTTTTTTGTTGCCAAATATTTTGTTTTGTTTTTTCCCTTACTAATAATGTGCAGCAACCAACGTTGGGCTTGGAGCAGCATGTTCAAAGATGGGGCAGTGTTACAAAAAGCCTATTACTGAAATTAGGTCAAGGAGTTCAACATTGATTTTAACCCTTGAGTTCACCAAAAACTATGAACTTCTCTTAATACAAAAGAACACTCATTAGTTTCTCTAGAATTAAATTTCAATACAATAATTGACTTTATACTATCAAACATTATTAAAATGTGTACTCGAATAATTCTTACACATATTTTAAATCGAAAATCAACACTTGGTATAGAAAAAAGATTATTAGTGTGAATTGAGCAAAGCCTTGTTTGTAAGGGCGTTTTTGCCCCTAACATTCTCCTAGGATCTATGTTTAGACACCAATTTATATTTATCTCCCTTGAGTTGAGTTCATATTAAATCACATTTACAATTTTTTAGGGTTTATAGATTTAAAGAGTTCTATAAGCCAACTTATGAGGGTTCAAGTTAAACAAGGATGATAAAATGCATTTTTTTACAATAACTAAAAAATTAAAATTCAAACCATCCAAATTAAACTTATGTTGACCAGAGTGACCCATTAACCCTCTTAAAAAAAAGAAAAAGAAATCACGTATTTGTAAAGATAATGTTTGATTAAAATTTTAATTTATTATATATTATGTGAAAATTTAGAAAAATTTAAATTGATGAAAAATAAATAATGTTAAAACTTGAAAAACCGGAAGTTAATGACCATTAAAGAGTGTACTTGTATAATGTTTTAAATTTTTAATTCATAAATCTTTAATTTTTAGCTATGAAATCTTGATTTTTATATATTAGAGTTTACTAAATACGTAAAAATTTCCAAATCATAATATTATTTATTTGAAGATTCTAATCAGTTTAACTCACCAACTCAGTGAAAATCAACACTTATAAGATTGAATATTATTTGAGTCAAATAGGATTAGTCCATTTACAAGGTCCAATCTTGACAACTTGTGAGTGTCATTCGGCTTGTCCACACAAGATACAAGCACAAATTTTCAGAAGAATATGTTTCATAGTTTGATATTGTAACGAAATTACTATACGCTTCAGAAATTACTCAAACTTCTCCTAGCTACAACAATGCATGAATTAATTGCGAAGATAGCATCACTGAAGTTTCAATGTGGTGATTTCTCCATTGAAATATTGGCTTTTAATTCCTAGAGAGGCTTGAACGATGGAGTGTATAACTTTCAACATGCAATAGGTGCTAACAAGGGAGACCAATCAAAGCTTGTGTTGTGCAGCTAAAATAAATAAATTCCCATGCATCAGAAAATCCAACACAATGGTATATTTCTTTGGACTGAAAAGACTCCCATCTCACTCCATTACAAACTCATAACACTGTACTTCATACATATTTTTGTCTTTTTATCTTGACAAAGGAATTCCTAGCCACTGAGCTAGAGACTAATTCCGTTCGCTGTAGTACTATGCATGCCATCGACAAAAATCAAACACAAGTCTCTTATTATATAAGATCATTCTAATGAATGAAAAATGTCTAATAACTACGCCTACTCATCAAATCAAATAACCAATAACGATTTGGTATAGCGACGTTTATTCATGAACACCTCAAATACGATAGCAAAGAACACGTATTGAGGGTAAGTCCTAATTTCAAGTCACTGCATATTATGAATTCGATTGATTTTAACAGAAGCTTCAGACACGTCACAAGAGCGTCAAAGCATACTCAGATATAAATAGCCAAACCTTAACTCGTCAAGGAAGACAGATTTGAAATTTTCAGGATGGGTTAAAAGTAATAACAAAAATGCATTTCACCATATTCCTCATACAATTTAAGGCAAGACAAGCATGTGCATCAATACCTAAATTGACAAACATATCGTACAGAATATATGATGGTCATTTAGATGTACTTTAGACCAGAGATATATTGTTGCCTAGTAATTAGATACTGAGCCAGGGAATATATAACTCCTAATATACCCAAGATCTTAATCTTGAGTACGTCTGTACATGCAATAGGAAGCAGATTAAGAGGCAAAGTTATCCACGGGGGTGAATCACTCTGCTTCGTATGGCTCCACACGTACCTGTTGAAAAGTATATGACTGGGAAATGTAAGAATGAGGAGGGCCAAATTCTTCACTACAAAAATCCAGTCTGGCCCACCAATTTGAAGGCCCCATCCACTATTTCCTTGCCAAACGTCTTCCCATATGCTGTAGAGTGAAGTTAAAACAAAGTAGGCAGATATGACTACAGTCACAGGAAAATATCTGTGTTTGTCCCCAAAACCAGCAACAAAATCCGAGTCCTGATTAAGCAGTAGCAGGATAGGAGCCAGGAAAAATATGGAGCGGTTTGAGCCACCGGTAAGATTAACGTTCAGGACTAGACAAATAGCAAAGCACAATACTGTGGCAACATTGCCAACCGCAGGCATCCAGGCTCCATCCGCAGCCATTCTCTTTATTGTAAAGGATGGTGCAGTAGTAGCCCGACGATGCTGCATAAACCTCATTCTTGGCAGGAAAGTAGCAGATGCACTTTGACTACTATGATTTTGTCTAACTCCGCCTGAATCAATAACCTTCTCCCGTAAAATTGAAGCAAGTTTATACTTTATCTCCAAGGCTATAAGCATGAAGATTGCTGCATACAAACCTAGAAGAGATATTCGGGCACCCTCAATAGCTAGCAATCTTGTAAGCTTCTTCTCCTCCTCACCCAAATTTCCCAGCTCACCATCTTCAAGAATATTTTTAATTCTCAGTTGGCCCTCCAAAAGATAAGTAACAGGAAAGAGAGCCACAAGTAGAGCAAATACCCAGGGCAAAACCTTTGTGCTGGTAGCAGAAGGCAGATGAGTGAAGACAACAAATACAGAGGCACAAACCATAGTGACAACAATGAGAACATGCAGAACGCCAGCCCAGAGAAAGTATTCAGCAGCAATATAAATACCAAGGGCAATCCCCATAGCAATGGAGTAAAATGTCCGTAATTCAACAATGTACTTAATGGGTATAATAGATGTAACTGATGCCAGAGTCAGCAAAATTGCAATCATAAGAAGCCAAGAAGGCCAGGTAGGCTTGCCAGCTGTATATCCATAAATTGAGATGTCATCAGCAGAGTGACGGGCCGTCTTGATTAGGTCTGACTGGTAAGTCAATGAAACGGGAAGAGGGGGCTGCATAAGAATAAAAAGTAGACCAATTGCCACTACCAGTACTAGACATCTTTTAGCAGACTGCAAAGAAAACAAAAAGCTTATGATCAATCTTTAGAAGCAGACTACAAAGGAAGACATGATTGATTATTTTGTCAACCACAAATAATGGGTCATGAATCAATTGACTAGCAAAAGCTTACAAATTGTAATGGATATCATATGATCCCAACTCCCAAAATAAACAATGAAAAACACAGGATTAGACAGATATGCATACCAAAACATGTGAGAAATGAATAGCGACAATTGGAACACAAGCCAATCCGGTCAACAGTATACAGAATCCCAAAATTAAACCATCTGAAGGAGATCTTCCATTCCACCACTGGAGAGCTTCAAAAATTGTTTCACAACAAAACCATACAGACAAGGCAACTACGCAGGCATGTGCATAACCTTGCCAGGGTTTCATCCTAGAAGTTGTTTTTGACCTCTCCCTACAAAATCCAACAACAGTGAATCATCACAAGTTTGATAAGTCTAGAGATGAAACATATGCAGGTTACTTAAGGTAGGATCCCACCACACGTAGAAATTCCAGAGACTGTCAAGGTTACCTGTAAAGAAGCAATGGAGGGGAAACAGCCAACAAGAGAACTGCTGAAACCCAAACAACAGACTTCGATGAAATAAACAACATAGCTAGCTTTGAAAAATAGAGGCAAGTTAAAATCCAAACTGCTTTTCCTCCAATTCGATTATCCACAGATAGCCTTCTCACCAAAGCCAAACCCAATAAAGTTGTCATCACAACCATATAGCTAGGATACATCACCTCATCCTCAAATCCATAATAGTAGATGCTAGAGTAGTTGAAAAATCGGTTCTCAATGTAGCATAAGAGCAGCGCATGAGTTATCAGACCAGCCTCAGATAAAAAGTTCAATTTTGAAGGTAGAAGAGCTAAACCGGGAATAGCCATAGCCAAGACAGCATTTGCTATTATGAGTTTGCAAAAAGATTTAAGGGACATCCCAGCCATCCAAATGTTTAAATCCCAGAAGTTGTGCAGAACAAACCATGTAACCATCAAGCTTCCAAGAATAACAAAAGCAAAGTATGACACTAAGCTCTTCTTTTCAAAAAACCTAGCCAAATAAAAGCCAGCAACTGCAGGCAGAGGGAGGAACTGTGAATCAAAGGTTGAAATATGTCAGTAACAGAAAGAGAAAATCTGAAAGGGTTATTGGAAAAGAATTATTAACCACAAACATAAGCTATATTATCATCATCCACCAAAGAAGCCAGCAAACCAAAAATTGAATCCTTAAGGAAAATGCAGGCAGTTAATCAACCAGTTGTCTCGTGAAGAAATACGGATTTCAGCATTTTTTCTGGTTTCCACATCTAAGTTAGGTAGTTTAGTGTGGACCAGTGGCTGTGCTAAAGAACACTATAACAGTATAGTGGATTATAGAGTGGCCATTCTACCGAAGGCAACGGATATAACTAAAATGTTACAAGGATTAATTATTTTAATTTTAATACAAATAATAACAAATAAAACTGAATTTTGAATTAAAATTAAACATACTAGTTTTTTAATTTTTTAATTGTTATACAAAATTGTATCAATATTATCATTGTTGAGATCTCACATGGACTAGAAATATAGCAATGTTTTATAAGGCTTCAGAAGTCCATTTCTCACTTATATTTAAGACTGAACTAAAGAGCTTAAACCCAGGAAACTTAGATGTTATAATAGCTTCTTGCACAAAGGTTTACTTAACCTGGTCACCACCATTTCTGTGTGCCAGCACACCCCAGAGATCAAAAGATTGACCTTGAATATGTATTAACATAAATCTGCATTTCCCATACTAAGATAAAATAATTGCACGACATAAGCATACTCACATTGGACAAAATTATATTGCACTACCATGAAACAGTAATGTCAAATAAAACACTGAAATTACTATAAAACCAAAACAACCAATCAAGGTTTGCCTATCATAAAACTACAGGTCGACAAGATTAAGGAACAATATGTGTGTGTGTGCACGCAAACTGAATCTCAACTTACAATCAGATTAGGGACAAAATCAAACAATATCAACTTGATCGAACTAGACAACAAGTGGAATAGCAGTTTGGATAAGTTATTTCTAAGGCAATACTGATTGGTTTGGTTCTTGATTTGTAAAAGTTTCTAACCAATCTAGATCACACCAACCAAACAAGTAACACAAAAGGGGCAGCCAAGCCAGCACAAACCTTACCATTTTGCCAAAGCTCTCCCTCTAACCAAACATGTCATACTATACATATCACACAAATGATATATCTTTAGATGGATCCTACTGTACATCCAATATTTTCATCTAAACATTGCAAGAAGCTTCACATTCTTTAACTGAATATTTTTAAACCTCTAACCTTGACTTCTACACAGATATTTTATTCAGCTCAAAATAGATTAAAAAAATGGATAAATGGAAATATACACAAGTAATCTCGTACATTGTGGTATGCCTTTAAAGGGGAGATATTGACGAAAAACATTTGAAGGTTTAGGATTTAATAGGTCATAAGAATGACTTTTGTGGAAAGATGACAGTATAGCATATAGACAGATATGAGTAAGAAATTTACAAGCGATGTGCGGTTAGAATTGGGTCTACTTGGGTACTGTCTCAGTTTCGTATAATGATGTCCACCAACCTAACTTTATCCAAAGGCATTCAAATCTACTATATATTTTAAACTAGAATAATATACACACAACTGCGTCGTTTACTTACCCTAATTACCACCAATTATTGTATACGCTAGCAGCAGTTTCAGTGGTCAATAGTGAAAATAAAGGGGAAAAAGTGACAATAGTTTACTCAAATTTCTATTCTAAATTTATAATGAAGCTATAAAGCTTTTACAAAAAACAGGTTGTGACATAAAACCACATTGTTTCAGGAAAATACACAATAAATTAATTAATTAATTAAATTGTTACAATGGCAGGAAGCACAGGGGTTTGACCAACAAATTAATCAAACTTGTAATTGTAACACTACCTCACTCCTACTCCAACTAGCTTCACAACACTGCAAAAATCTAAAGACTAAACGATGAATAAAGTTAACAATTCTCTAACTGCTTACCAGGAAGGGAAACCCCACAACAGCTGCTCCAGCAGCACTGACCACAATGGCAGAAGTAGTGAACGCAACAGAGCTGAGGGCATCGGAAACCAAACCCATGGCATAAGCACCGGCGGCAGCAGATCCTCCAAGCATGGTAATAGTCACAAGAACATAATTCAGCGGCGGAGGCACCTGAATGTACCTCCCAAAGGCGTGGAAAACCACCCTGATCTCCAATGCAACGACGACAAAAACCAATGCAACAGCGCCATTGACGACACGAATGCTGTGGAGCTGGTTGGGGTTGCCGGTGACCCACCAGAGCGCCCCTCTGGTGGAAGCATAGAGCTGAAAGAGGAAGGGAAGGAAGAAGAGGAGGATGAGGTCGCAGAAGGAAGCAGCGGAAGAAAGAAGGAGAGAGTAATGGGAGGCAATGTGGAACAAGAGAGGAACGAAGAGAAGGTTGAGAGTGTGGACGCAACTCTCCAGGGGGCCGAGGATGAAGCTGTCACGGGGAGCCTCGCCGCCGTGATACCTGGCCTCGTGTTTAGTCTTGAAGGAGGAGACGCGAGGGACGGAGAAGAGCCAGTAGAAGCAGCAGTTGAAGGCGGCGAGGTAGTAGGCGGCGTTGTTGATTCCGACGGCGGCGATGGCGGCCCAGGCGAAGAGGGCGGAGGCGGAGATGGGGAGACAGGCGAAGAGGAGGCGCTCGAGGGCGACGGCGATGGAAGGGTTTTCGAGGAGGAGCCACTTGAACTGGAGGGAGGACCAGACGCCGAGGAGGAAGGTGGTGTGGGCGCAGAGGAAGGAGGCGATGGCGGCGACAGCGACGGAGTAGTTGAAGGCTGCGAGGAGGGAGGAGGAAGCGGAGAGAAAGAAGGCGAGTTGGGCGAAGATGAGGGAGAACCAGACGGCGAAGAAGGCAGCGGGCTTGAGGCTGAGGGCATCGAGGATGTAGGAGATCATTAGGCCGACGACGAGGGTGGCGACGACGGAAGTGCCGCCGAGGTCGAGGAGGAACAGGGCGGATGGGACCAGGGCGATGGCGATCCGGTAGTTGTGGGCGAATGATGAGGGGGTTTTGAGGGATCTGGAGGAGGAGGAGGCGGTGGAGGAGGAGGCGGTGCCATTGGGTTGGACGTGATGCGAGGGCGGAGGGTGGGAATGGTTAGGGTTTGGGGAGGAGGAGAAGGAGGGGGCGCTGTTGGATGAGGACAAGGGTATGTGGGGGCGAAATGCGCGGGGTTGCAGCATTTTACACTACACTCCGATTCTTCTTCTTCTTCTTCTTCTTCACTTGGCTCCCCTCACCAAAACTTGATCGGTGAAGAAGCTAATTTTGCTGACTCACTTCATTCGTTCATCTGCACCAGAGCTAGCTAGAGTACACTCCTTCTCAACTCTTCTTTGCTTTGGTCAAACACGTTGCTTCTCTTCTCTTCTCTTCTCTTCTCTGTCTCTGCATTTTGTGGGCCTCCCTTTCTCAAACACACCAAACAATGCCCCCTTCTTTACTGGGCTCCCACTCCACACACATACTGGACTCTTTCCTGGCTCTTTCTTTCAGCACCCCAATACTTTCTAGCTGCACCCCATATATTAGTGAAAAAGTCGCAATTACCCCCAATGTTTAGGGTTTAAAGTACCACATTTCTCTTCTACCTCAGTGCTTCGTCCATTCTATCTGTTGTGCACCCCAATAAGATTTACATCTCAAAATCAAAAAATACTTTTGGAGTGTAGAATTAAAAAATCAAAAGAAAAGTTTTAAATTATGAAATTCAAAAGTTTGTGAATTGTATAATCTGAAAATTTAAAAATGATTTTCAAATTATATAATTTATAAGTTATTTTTTTACTTCTTGTACAATTCATAATTTTTTTTTCAAAATCATTTCTAAAACATATAATTTAAAAGACAATTTTTAAATTCAGAATTATTTTAAAATTATATAATTCACAATCAAAGATAAATATGGACAATCACACACCAACCATGAACAAGCGTTGCCTTATAAGATAACAAAGAAGAAGAATATTATGGGAATTCTGAATGTTACGAGGGTGGAGCTTGAAAGTATTGGGATGCTGAAAGAAAAGTCCCTCTTCCCTTTCTTATTCTCGCAATCACCCTTTCTTTCACAAGAAAAATTCTCACAATTACTTTTCCTACCTCCATAATTTTTTCCTTTCACCTCCCCAATATTTACAGGGCATAATCCAGAGTTTATTTTAATCGTTCATTCACAAAATTATTACAAACTAATTTTGTCAAGATAATTTAAAATCTATTTGAAATGCTCTTTCCGAAAATATAAAAGTTAAAACTTTTTAAAATATTTTTTCAAGAATATCTCTGGAATATTTAATTGGAATTTTTTTAATGCATTATGGATAAAAAATTTAAATGCATTCCAGATAAAAATTTTCAGAATGTAAAAATTTTAGATGTTCATTTTTGTAAATCAACTTTAATGGGAAGGTGCAGGAAGCAATTATGGAGGTGCAAAAAGAAAAAGGATGAATATTTCTCAACTCTGGTTTCACTTTCAAGACCACATTATTAGAGGCCTATAGTGTGGGTTTGTACCAAAAAAATTATAAAGTAGAATCCCATATAGTGTGTCCTTCCTAGGAAGACTTGTGTTCTATGTGTACTTCTACCCTCCTGCTTGTTTGTTTTTGCATTCTACAACAATTTATGTGCGGTTTTTGTGAACATGTAGTATAACCTAATTACAGCTACACCTACATGTGCACTTCTTCTCAATAATCTATAGTTTTAATTGCAGCCTTAATTTTCGCAATAATCGATAATTAAGCTTATATAAATAAAATAGAGAAGCTACAATGTGGCTTCTGTCAACAATGCGTTCCCATTGACTTAAAGAAAAAAGGGTTTTGATTGGCATCCTAGATGTGCATAAATATCCCCATTATTTTTTTAAATCCAAAAAGGAAAATACAAGTGAAGTTACTGAGGAGTAACAAGTTGTGTCAGACAGTGGAACCAAACACGCAACAAGTTGTGCTCAAAGAAAGTGCGATGTGTCTTTCGTCCGAACCTTCAACCTTGCATCCGTATGTCACAGACACACTGTGAGTTATGTTAGGAACAATTTGAGTGGGAATTTCGTTTGTGCGAACGTAAAACTTGATTATGTTAGAGCTTGATGAGGAGTTTTGGTAGGAGGATAAGATACGGTCCTATGTTGTTGTCGGCATCGTATAATTTTAAAACTGGCATGCCTGCACTTTCACATATGAAGCTTAATCAAGCCACATGATAATGACCGATGGGACGGATGGTTCCCCTTAAATGCCAATGCAGCCACCTGTTACGCGCATTTACGCTGTGCAACAGCACTTGTGCAGGAATCATTATCGCCGTCATTAATATCCAAGATTATTTTCTTGCCTCCTCCTGCTGCTGGCGTAGAATTCACTCCACCCTTTCACATACATTTTCAATTCTCCTATTCTTACCTTTTTTAAATCATACACTCACATATCATTCATCCACATTAACGTTAATAACTTCTTTAACAACTCATTCCCCCTAATAATTGCACACAAATGCATCAGTCTTTTCTTGTAGTGATTCAATAATCTGGCCTCAAATGAAGCTACCCGTGTATGTGGCACTGTTTTTAATAAAATCCAAACATTTTATAATGCCTTAACGCATAATTTGCGTAATCTTCCCATCCATTCACAATCTGCGTAATTGTACCGCTGGACCTTTACTCTGAGTTTTAAGTACGAAAAAGGTTCACTAGGACTACCAACAACCCACTCTCACCTACCTAACACCCCAGCTCAGTTCGTGAACAATTTTGCAAAGAACTATTTGCACGTCCAACAGATCTAGCGAAAGGATTTAAATATAATTAAACAAAATTTCTCCAACCAAAGTTTAAATAACTGAACTGAAGTGCAACCACCACAGACTAAACGATGATCAAGTCACAACAAAAACATTTGTAGGGGTGTACGTACAATGTTAATAATGCTAAACAAATGATGACCCTTGACCTTTTCGAAGGTACTCCGTCTCTTCACTATCAGATAAGGTAGGTCACTAATCATCGGTGTTATTTTTGCTGGGCGGGATTTCAGATACAGAAACTTGGGTTGAATACTTTTTAATTCTCAGAGAAATAAGTACACTGGACAAAATACCAACTACAGGAAAAAAGTAGGACCAAATTTGAGATTTCTCAGAGCCAGAGGCCGTAGCAACAGCAGCACCAGCAAGGCTTCCAATAGATGTATTCTGCAAGATCATGGGGAGACATCCAATGGTCGTAGGAAGAAGAAAATCCAAAAGGAACCGAACTTCAGTAGCCGCCAAGGTATAGTTAATAACATAAGAGGGCACAGGTGAGAAGCGAGCAAGAAGAACAAATTTCCAACCATCTCGCTCAACTCCTTTAGAGATCATGTGAAAATATCTGTTTCTTTTGGCCCACTCCATTGCCGAGCTTGAACTCCTGAATACCAACCTGAAAGAACCCAAAATTCAGCACAGATAAACAAACAGAAACATCCTAGAAATTACAGGCAAGCGTAAGTTAGCACATGTAAACAAATCGACAATACGTCATTAACACGTGGATATCTTTGTTACTACTCACTAGACAAGTTAAACTATATTATTAGTATTCACATAAAAGCATCGTTCAATAAACCTATGAATAAGCGTTTATCGTTGACTTGTATATACAATGCAGCTCTTCTCGGTAGTCGGCGGTAAAGTCAAATATGCAAAAACTAAAATGACAATGATTTTCTTGAATTTACATTCTGATAAAGCTATAAAAAAGAACTCAACACGTTTTAAGGCCAACTTGAATCTATTACTCTTCCCATGGACATAAATTAGGTCTACCTAATTCAGCCTGAGGCGAGGACACAAGTAAACACAGACTCACGAAAATTCACAATTGTTTAGGTACAATGACAGCGCGTTTGAACATACAACCTCTGCAAACTAATCAAGGACGCCGAACCAATCCAATGTATTCTAAAACCCATGGAAGCAAACAAAAGTATTACTGTTACTACTTACTCAACATGAGTTAACAAAGTTAGCAAATGTTTATAATTACAAGTGTTATCAACATAGTACCCTCTAACACAATTTCTACTGATTAAAATTTGTTAAAACTACAAAATAACTAGTGATGTTCATTAAATATGAAGTGGGACCCATGAAATTTTATTATTTTCAATAGATTAGATTATAGTAATAAGAAGTGTATTAAAAGGGTTGTGTTCCAAAGTGTGTCATTTGTACGAGGTGAAAAGTTTATTAACATGCAAAGCGGAAAATAATCAAAAAAGACTAATCAGGAGAATATAACCTCTGCAAGGAAAACAAAAAGATAAAACCAAACACAAGTCAGAACAAAAACAGCTTCAAATTGCTTAGAATATTTGCCCAAAAGATTCCCACAATAAAAGGCATGAAGCTTAACATAAACAGGAAGACACCAAATAGACAACGATACTAAAGTTCGTGGCACTCCTTTTCCATAGTCAAAAGGAAATCCAAATTCCAATTAAGTTCTTTAGGGTCATCTAATAAACAAGATTGAGGAGGACCAGAGTATTAAAAAACAGTCCACAACCACGGTTTCAACCACAATATCTAGACCTTTATATGTCTGAAACCACAATTATGGCCACGTTTATCCTCAATTTCCCACAAAACAAAACAAGATCGCAATTGCACTTCAAATTCTTAATAAAAGCAGAGAAGAATTCATTGTTCCCTCTACTCACTGGACTAATCAAGCAAGAAGTGATCTCCAAATTGTTCGAATCAATCAAATAGTTTCCATAATTTGAAAATTGCGGTAACCCTAAACATGAGCTATTCAGTTTTAATTGCAGCCAGGAAATAACAGAAATTAGGAAAATTAGTTTGATCATCCACAGCTAGTGTTCCTACGCCAAAATCAACTATCAATTAATCGTTCCTTTATAACGAATTGACAATTAACAAGCTATGAGCACATTGAAAATAAAGTCCAAGACTACAGCAGTTCTAATTTCACGTCCAAAATAAATTATCCTAGAATTGAGCGAAGAAACGTGAAGAAGAGGTATAAACCTGCCGACGGAGAAGGAGAGTGAGGCGGCCAGGATTTTTGCAGAGAAGACGCATAAGACGGAAGGTAAAAAGCCGAACAGAAGAGGACCGGCGGTTTCGAAGAAGATTGCAGAGGGCAGACAGAGGGCGATGGAGAGCGTGTGGAGCGACACGTATAGAGGGATCGCCCAAATCCCCAACTTCTCCGACCATTCTCTCGCCAACCTGAACGCCGCCTCCTTATCCCATCCACCGCCTTGCCACCCTCTCCACACCGCCACTGCCACCGCTAAAACCGCCACTTTCCACCACCACCCCCGCCCCATTTTCGTCGCGATTTTGATTCTCAACCAACCCAACCACACGCCGCCACTCGAGTTAACCTTATTGGGCTGTTACTATTATTTAATATTACAATATGAATATGTCAGATTTGTCTATTCTATCTCTAAAATTCTAGCGTTTTCTCCAGTGTAATTTTCATAACTTATCGGTATATTATATGTGCATATTTATATATTAATTAATTGAAAAGCCATTTTAAACGTCAATGAAATTTTTCTATACTTTTTTATGCTTTTCATCTATTCAAAAATTAAAATTATTAATTTTAAGATAAATTATACTTTTGAGATCCTATAAAATAAGGAAATTAAAAAAGACATCTCATAAAAAACATTATATTAGCACAGACAATGTAAATATGTTTTTGCGTTTCCTTATTGTTAACTACCTTATACAGTTTAATGATATGGTTAATATAAATAGTGTATATTAGTGAATATAGACAAGTTTAACTCATTACTACATCAATAATCCTAACAAATGTTTATTAAAATTGCACTGGTAAAAGTTAGGGATTTATAATTTATTTTGGGAAAATATTTTAATAATATGATAGAATTATTGTACTGTCTTAAAAAGTGATGAAATCATTGTTGTGTTTTATTAACATGGTAAAAAAAAATTATATGAGTGAAAAGTTTTCAAGAACGATATCAAAAGATCAATTCATTTTCGTTTTTTCAGTTGTTATGGTGGTAATGTTGTCGTAACTATTGTAAATTTAATATAACTATTATTACTATTAAATTTTATTAATATTATTATTATGTAATTTTTATTTGAATATATTATTATTATTTATATTTTATTATTTTTGTTATAATATATTATATATTTAATTATATCTATTTTTCTATTTATTTATTATACTAAAAATGTAAGTAATAATTAATTAATTATATAACAGTAGAATTTAAATTCATTTTAAATACATAATCGTTTAAAACATAATCAATTATGTTTTAATATTTTATACAAGATTATGTATAACTTTCATTATTCTTTATAACAAGAAAGTTTAACTGTCTTGTTTTTTTTGTGTTTTTAATTTTTTTTTTGTCTTGTTGTTCTAATTTTTCTTACAAACTTTCTATCTTGAACTTTTTCCCTCTTGAAACAAACAAAGGGTAAATAAATTCTCAAAGTTATAAACATAAATTCTTTCAATCATTCATTTATTTTACTTAATATTTTTATAACTCAGTTTGGGCGACTAATGACTTCAGCCAATTAACAACTAAAATAATTTTAAAAAATTAATACTTAGCTTACTTCATAATTTCAGTATGTTTTTAATTTATCTGATCCGCATTTTTTTGTCTTTTTCTACATAATATAAAAAACTTCCATATTCGTCATAATTGTTAATTTTGTATACAATTATATTTTTCGTATTTTGATCAAATAAATTATATCTTTAAGTTACTTATATAAATATGCTAATTTTGGATTACACCTTAGTAAAAAAATAAAACCCATATAATTAAAAATGGAACTAAAATTATAAAACTTTAAAAGTGTAAAAACAAATAAAATAATGAGCAATACAACTTTTTAATAAACTTGAAATTGAAATATTGACATAACAGAATATGAAAGAGATTCTAAAGTCGAATCATTATTCCTGTAACCTTCTACATGGATGGAAAGTGGTTTAACATATGAATTTTTACTAGTTAAGACTAATGATAATTTATATACTCATTTTTTTCTAATCTTTTCATATATTTTTTAACTATAAAATAATAACAGAAATATGAGTTTCAAAACAGACAATACTTTAAATGTACTTTAATGATATTATTTTCATGAACTTGAAATTGAAACATTAATATCTAAAGAAGTTTTTAAAATCAAGTTTCCTTATTAGAGCCTTTTACATAGAAATAGAAGGTGATTTCAAATATGAATATTCATTCTTCTTATACTTCGACTAAAGGATTTATTCTAATAGTCTAAAAGTCTCATATCACTTAAAAGACGAAATAAAAATCAATTTATATACATATTCTTTTTTTGACACTTATACATTTTTAAAAATAAAAAATTGTTACAAATATCTAGAATTCAAAACTATTTCAAATTTGATGATTGAACTTAATGATAATACTTTAACAAATTTGATATCAAAATATAAATAAACCCATGCATATCAACAATATCAAATACTAGGATTAAGTCAATCATTTTTTTCTTGAACACGAAATTTAATATTTACTTTAAAATTAATAAAATGCAGTTCATTTAATGATTTGGCCACAACATACGTCAGTTGGAGAGGGAGGGAGGGGAATCTGAATTTATTGTGACTTTTGCGTCCATTAAATAATTTATAAACTAATTATTTGATAAAATGCTGAAGTATATATTATTAAATATAGATTTGATGATGAATTATATATAAACTAACAAAACTCTTTTATACGTATTAAATCCCTATTGATAAAAATATATAACAACCACTTCTTATCAAAATAAATAGTAACAAAATTGATAAGCTGAACTGATAAAAAAAATAATTGTACATGACAGTGTGAGCACAACAGGAAGAAGAGATATTGTAATTAATTAGATTGGTTAACTTTTACCTACTCTTTTAGGTTTGGAAAGTGCAATAAATCATGCACTATTAGTGGTTGCTTTTTATTTCATCAGGTGTGCTTATATAAAAGTGTGCATAGCAGAGTATGATATATTTGGAATTTGGTTAATGTAACAACGCGTGCAGATGTTTACTTTTTGTTTTTAGGAACATTTGAGGCAAAGCAAGAGAATCTAGGGCTTAATTCAATTATAGTAGTTGTTTAAAAGCTGATTAAAAAAAATACATGAATACAAGGTACATGTATGTGGCGAATGAGTGGAGGAGTTATATTATAGGTGAATACTGGTTTAAGTCACAAATTAATGCACATGCTAATGTTGGAGATTTGCTTTTCGTGAAACTGCTTTTTAACTTACACTTTACGGTTTAATTAGGTGGCTATAAACATTAAAAAACGAAGTTGAAGCAGTTTAAAAATAAAGATGAGCAGCTAGAACAACTACCTTAAGGATCATTGGTTTAGGTTAATTTGTCTGGTTTGAGAGATATTGTGGACATCATGCACTAACCACACAAACCAAAAATTAATGGTTACGATTAATTAATTAATTGAAATTGGTGTTGCATTTGCATGTAAGTGATGCATTGTTCATGCCATTTCGACCAAGTTACGTATAGGAAATGGACGGTGCAGTGTCGTGGTCATACGTTGTCTGGAATATACGAAATCATCTTATCTTGTGCACTATGGTCGTGGCCCTTCATTTTCCACCTTTATGTTCCCCCAATGGCCATTACCCCATATGAGTTAGCTCCATCACTTGTAATTTTTTTAATTATTCTCACTAATGATGTAATTAATAATTTAACTCTTATGCATTAATAAATTTAAATGTTTTCAAGTTTATATAGAGCTTGATCAGATGAAACCATAGTTGACATGCTTTATGAGAGAACAACCTTTTTCCTAGTCTTGTGTCAAAATCTATCTTTCCAGCACAACTTCACCAAAACAAATCCTTATAATAAATATATACTGTAGTACTTTTATGTCAACTTTCTTTTTCCTTAAAATTAAACTAAACTAAAATAAATATGTTTATAATATTGCAATCATACTAATTTTATTTTTTTATCCATGTTGTAATTTTCAAGTTTTTGCTTTTAGTCTTTGTAATTTCTCTTTCGTTAAAAAAATCTTAACCCATAAAAAAACTTGAAAATTGCATAGAGAGGAAAATTATATTTCTTTTTAAAAACTTACAAATCAAAAACTAGTATAAGTACAAAAAAGGAAGCATGTGTAAATCTAAAATAAAATACAAAAAATTTAAACAGAAAATTTGCAATGAAAAATTATAATACAAAAAAGATTTATTTATAATAGTGATAAAATTTAGAGGGAGAGAGAGAGAAATACACGCAGATGACCGTACAATATTTTGCAAAATAAATATATTTTTAATTGGATGAAAATTTGAGAATATATATATATAATATTGCAATCATCCTAATTTTATTTTTTTTATCCATGTTGTAATTTTCAAGTTTTTGCTTTTAGTATTTGTACTAACCACACTCGATCAGAAATATTGGTGATAAAAAAAACGTTTTAAGTTTTGTTTTATATTAGACTTGAAAATATTTTAAATATATAATTTTAAATAAATAAAAAAATGAAAGGTTTATAAATACATTGTAATAATTTATTCTTTAATTCGTTAGAAAATTCATTTCTTTATAATTTTAATTTTTTCTAAATTTACTTTAAATATCTTAATTGAAAAGTTATATGTTTTCATATAATATATCGTATTTTAAGGAAGCAGGAACTATAGTCTAGACAATTTTTCTTAGGGTAA
Organism: Lablab purpureus; assembly: GCA_030347555.1. Taxonomy (NCBI): domain Eukaryota; kingdom Viridiplantae; phylum Streptophyta; class Magnoliopsida; order Fabales; family Fabaceae; genus Lablab; species Lablab purpureus. Next base: position 23,356,122 of record CM059254.1, read on the forward strand.
CTTAAATTTCATAATTGTTGATTCGATCTTTTCTCTTCTTTTATTGGATTTTTGGATTTTGGATGAGTAATGTGACACTGACATGATAAATGAGAGGTTTTTATGGTGTCATATTAGTAACATTTTGAGAGTATATTTGGTGAGGCATCCTACATTCAACTAAAGATTTAATTAGGTTGCATTTTATTTAGTTAATTGGATTAGATGTGTCCAAGGGAATCTTGGCTGGCTTGAGGTGTTATTTGTATGGGTAGTAGTTATTTTAGAAAGATAATATTATTTGAACTAATATGTAATAAATTATTGTAAAGTTAAGATAACTATTTCTTAATTGAAGTGATTTTACAATCATTAGTGAATTAAAAATTTAGTATTTTGAATAATTAAGACATAATATAATAGATAATATAGTAAATGTATTACATAATAAAAATTAGATTTTCTGTATCTGAATAAATATTGCTTGAATATTAGATTGTTGTTTAAGTGATAAGTAATGGTTATGTATTTAAAGTATCAACCTGAGTGCTCAGATAATAATGTATATCATTTAAGTTATGGTTTAAATAAAATGTGTCAAATAAATTATTTTTCATTTTTCAAATGTGACATTGGTACATGGTGTTTTTAAACTTGTTGGAAGCTGTAACAAGCATCTTCACTTAAGTGATAATAAGTTCATTCAAGCATCAAAGAAAAAATGATAAATGGGATTTCTAAAATTTGTTAATTGTACTATTAGTATTCTTACTTAAGCATTTATGTGACATTTTAAAAATAATACAATATGATAGTTATGGAAGTGATAAGAAAGATTTTGATAAGGTGTATGTGTTGTAATGCTTATTTATTGTTTAATATGTACTTGTGAAAGAAGAAAAGAAATGATAATAATAATGTAATGCATGTATATATGATTGTATTATAAAATTTTATATTATATATATATATATATATATATATTTATATATTTATTGTTACCTAGTATAATTGTGTTGTGATACTGTAACATATTATAAATGGTAAAAAATACTTAGATGAAATTCTGACCCTTTAAAAAATACTTAAACCATATTATAGTCCTAAGGTTTATAGGATCAGATATAAGAATCCAATATAAAAATAATATATGACTTTATTGATGATCTAACATAAATTAAGATATAAAATATTAGAAATTTGAAGTTAACGGGTTAGTCTCTAATTAAACATAATATAATTATCTTAAAAAAGATCGAGTGAAGCTAATTACTTAAAAAAAATAAGATACAATTAAATAATTTAATAGTTAAATATTTTAATAATATTATATAGAAAACATTCAAATTAATTTGTTGGGATGTTGTTTGAAATAAGAATAAATTTGTGATTGATATATGTTATAAAATATATTATATTATGTTATGTTAAATGTTTAAATTTTTTAAGTTACCTTATATGTAATGAATATGCTGTAGTCCTATATCATATAAATCAAATGATGTTATAAATATTCGAAAAACTACGTGAAATTAAAATAATTTTTAGTTGTTTTAATCGTTATATTTTTTATCTCTCAGTATAAGTATAAGTATATATATATATATATATATATATATATATATATATATAAATATATAAATAATAACAAATTTTATAAAAAAAATACTAGTAGAAAAATTCTTATTTAAAGATAAAAGTCATGTGAATGAAGAAACATTATTAAATTTTTTATATTTTATGATAATTCTTTTACAATTTTACTATAAAAAATTGTAAAAAAGAATTTTTTGTTATTTTTTTATAAACTTTCTATAATTTTGTAGAAAAAATCTTATAAAATATAAATGTTTTTAACAAATTGATAAAAAACTATTTTACACGATTAATTTGAATATGTACATAAAAGTAAAAGTATATAATACAAATAAAATATGATTTTACAATCATTACGCACGGTACTATCTTAAATTGTATTATATTTATACTTAAACAATAACAAAAATAATAATCATATAATTCGTATATTATGATTTTATATAACAGATTTTCAATCCTACCATACATTTTGAAACAAAATGATTCAATTAAAAGTTATTTTAGAATGTTAGCAATTATTACATATTAATTTAATATAGCTCTCAAAACAAATAAACAAACACAAAATTCATTGTTTATTTTGGACTCTGAGAAAAAAGGTGAGCAAATTATCCATTATTGTGACAAAAATATTAGGATTTTAGAAAAATTAAGATAAATGACACTATAATTTGTCTCTATACCGACGTGTATCATGCAAGAATATGATTAATTTGTCTTTATATAAATTTAATTTATTTCAAGATGTTAAAATATGTATTATTTGTTCTTCTTTTCTTTTTTTGTGGTGTGGAGCATTCAACTTATTCATTTTTTTTAAGGAGACACCTATATTCATTTTATTCTTAGTTTTTTTGTTTTTGTTGAACTCAGTACAATAATCCCAGTGAAATTACACTTTTACTCTCTCTATTCAAAATAATTATTTTAGTACCTTTTATTCTAATTCTATTAATTTACTATTTTTTTTTTAAAATATATTAATTTCTTTAGTTAATATTTTAGTATGTAATTATCTTCGAAAAAAGAGAGAGTAAAAAACACTCTAACTCCCATATTTGGCATGTTTGTTTATTGTGCGGGTTAAAACGCACACTTCCATTTTTGAGTAATTTTAAAGTTAAAAATCACTCTATTATACGAGTAAATATGTAACTCTCATTTTATAGATTTATTTTGTATCTTGTCATTTATATTTTATAATAATTTAATTTAACAAATATCTTAACCAAAAATATGTCATAACTCTAAATTTAAAATAACTTAAAAAGAATAGACTCTTTTTTATAAAATATTTTATTTTTAAATTTATTTATCAATTTCCTCTAATTTTTTAATACCTGGATTTTTTTTTCTTAGTAACATATATAACATGTTATTTTTTTTTTAAAAAAAAAGCACAGTATCTTATACTAATGTGACATGTCCGAGTTATTGAAGTAATTGTCAATTGTTGTTAACGTGTCATATTTTTCACCTGACATGTGAAATAAAATAAATGGTTGACACTGATAGTGATGAATCAATTTAATAACAATGATAAAATAATAAAAGTATTAGCGAGACAAAAAAATTAACAAATATTTTACCAGGATATAAAATGAGAAAGCACGTACTTTTTCTATGAAAATACAAAATTTATAATTAACTTATATAATTATTATATTTTAAAATATTAATCATTTGAAAAATGATTAATATCTACCAATATCATAATAAAAAAATAAACTTAATATAATTATTTTCTTACAAAAACATATAAAAAATAATTATTATTTTCATAAGTAATTAAACATTATTAATTTACCAAAATATTTTTAAAGATGAAATTATAATAAAAATATAGAGTTTGATAACTAGATTTTGATGAGTATTTTAAGAGAGGATAAGTTCATTTGAAATCTCGGCTAATTTTTTTTTTTATACAAAAATCATTTTCACCTAATCATCTTAACCCCACTAGTCTCTAAAGTCTTTGAAGGGAGAAAAAACTGGAAAAGATAATATTAATTTAGCCATTAATCAATCCACATAAGAGAATTGACACCACTTTTAATACAGAACCTTAAAACTAGGGGTAGGAGGAAACCTTGACCCCTCAAAATTTTCAAAATTTAATGCATATACATAATGAAAATTAAATAAGAAAATCGTTTCAAAATTCCAAGACTATATTAATGATTTGTTATTACTTATTTTATCTTTTTCTTAAATCAATCAAAGTTAAAATAATAGTATCTGTATTGGAATTGCAATTTGCATCTCACAAAGATTAATGTTTCACCTCTTCTCATCTACCATGTTTTTAATAAATTTAATTTATTTTATTTAAAAAAAATATACTAGATTGAAATAAAAAAATTAAAAAACAGAAAATTTTGCAAATGTTGACCCTTCCATTATAAAGAAAGTTGGAAAGTAAAATTAGATAGGTTCTTAATTTTTTTTTAGAAAAGTTAAATTTTTCTAGTAATATTTTAAATCAATTTTTTTGTGGTAAAAATTTTATGACTAAAAATTATAGAAGAAAGATTCTTTCAAGAAAAAAATGTTTCAAATTCTTTAGAAATGTCTCTTTGATGGAAAGAAAAAAAATTTACATGTTATAAGAAAGAGAAAAACAATATTATAATTTATTATGGAGAAAGAAGATAAATGACTATAGATAAAATGTAGAGAGACAAAAATATTATTAAAAAAAATTATAAATTATAAATTTAATTATTTTCTTAGTTTGTAAAACCTAACCTTAAAAACTCCTAAAAAGAAACTCACATAGTATTAAATCATAAAATTAATTATAAAAAAGAATAAAAATAACATATAAAACATGTAAGAGAGAAAATTAATATATTTTTTTATATTTTTTCCTAACATGTAACTTGTCTATTTTGTTTATTATTCTCTTTAACTCATTTATCTGTGTTATTTTAAAAAAAAAACTCTTTTTTATCTCATTTGATAGTGAAAAAATAGTTTTATATTATAGTATTCATATATAACAGCTTCAAATGTTTCAAGAGTAAAAATAAAATTTTCATATGTTTGAAATTTTTTATTATCTTTTTCAATTGCTTACAATTTAATTAATTTGAGTGCTCTTACATTTTAAAATATTACACCACTCAATATTCAATCATATTTTTATAATTTAATTTTTAATTTTTAACTTTCATTTTATTTAAATAGATGTATTGAAATGAAGAATAAAAAAATATATTTATTTTTTGAGATGAATATTAGATTAATTTATTGTTGATAATATGATTATTTATAATAAAATAAAAATATCTATTTTTAATTCAAATTTAATTATTATTAAGTTAAAAAATATTTTAAAAAATAAAAACAATTCTTTAAACAAATATGAATTTTATAGTTATAATTATATTACATTATATACTTATTTTAATTATTTTGATTATATTAACGAAAATAATTTATATATGGATTTTAAATATATTATTTTAGATCTTTAAAATTGTTGTTCAACATGTGTCACTCCCAATATTAAATTAAATTTCTAACACTATATTAAAAGTTGAAACAAGTATTATAAAATTAAAGCCAAAATGTATTATGGATCCTGAAATATAAAGGAGTCATTGCATAAATATCTATATCTGCCAGCCAATAATAATAGAAGGAAAAAAAAACCATAACATTCATTGAAATTTATGGATCACATCATAAATGTGCATAATGTAGTTTAGAAAACAAAACATGGAGGATGAAAGGAAAGTCAGATAACTCGTAACAGTTCCAGTTGGTACCAGTTAAGAAAACAAAAACCCTGTTGTGTTGTCTTCCTTTCCATTTTACTTTCCTAAGAAACCCAAATATCTATAAAAGATAATTAAAGAAAAAATAGAGAAGGAGACAAGAGGAAGCTATTTTTTTTAATCTTTTTTTTAAAAGAATTAAACAATAAAAATAAACACATTTATAACTTATTATAATAAAAAAACCTTAATTCATTACACTTCAATTGATTAGCCTAACACTTATGACAGTTATTACTTGACATAAAAAAAACAATTTTTAGAATAATATTTACTTATGAAAAGAGGATTATTTAAAAATAAGTAAACACAAAGTGTGTTTTGGAAGGAAATTTTTATTAAAGAGTAATGAGGCTACATAGGAATTACAAAAGAATATCAATGTAATCTTATTTTTTCAATATATATATTTTGCGGTCATTTGAAATTTATTAATATATATATATTTAGTAATCTAACTTTTTGTGGGGATTGAATTTTTGGGACTAGGAAGTCAACTGTGTGTCAATTCCGTTAATAAAAATAAGAAAGCAAAACTCAACTAGAAAATTAAGACAAGATCACCACATTGACATATTAAAATTCAAGAATCCAAAATATCATGACAAACTAAAGAATATGGTTAATTTCCCCTTACTTGGCTTCTTAGTAATAAAAACGTGAGATTGTATGAAAACTATTTAAAATGATCTCTTTTAAAATTTGGTACAACCAGATTCTTACATCCTTAATTCTAAAATACAATTAAAAAAATAATTTAAAATATTTATATTATTCACATTAATTATACAAAATAATCTTTTAAAATTATAAAGGTTAAATATGTTCTTAATTCAAGAAATTAAATGTTAAAATCATGTTTTATTTCTGAAATAGACTTTAGATTTATTTTATCTTTGTGTTTTATTTGTGTTTTGAAAATATTTCAAATTTTTTTTATTTTTTTATTTTCTTTTATCATAACTTTTTACTTCACTATTATTTATTTATTTTTTAATTTTTTTTCTTAAAAATATTTTTATCTGTCATAAAAAATTATTTACATATGTTTATAAAATATAAAGATAAAATAAATTTAAAATTTACTTCAAAAATAAAATACAATTTCGATAAATAATAATTCAAAACTAAAAATATATTTAACGAATTTAATGATTGAATTTTTTATTTTTTTATTTGAATATATGACCTGGTACTAAGAATTTGAATTTCGACCATCATAATATACATGTATAATGCGACAAAATGCAAAATAAGATGCCATTATCAATTTGTCACATCCAATCTTTTATTAGCAAATATTATCAGCGGATATTGTGGTACATGAGTTACGGAATCTAAAGCCTAATTCGTAATGTTTTTTCACTGTGCACACCACCATGGTCAAAACTAAATAGTATTCATACCTATATCAACCATTTTTTCTAATAAAGAATTACTCATAATGAACCGTAACTCAAATTTCTGCATTATTTACTGTTAATGATATTTCTAAACGTGCACCTAATGTTTTTCTAAAAAAAACGTGTACGGAATATCCCCTTATTCTTTTTTTGGTGGGTACTGGTGGATGTTCCCTTTTTCTATCTCCTTTCTTTCTATTACTCTTTCATTCTTTTTATTCACCTAAATTTCAAACTTTTTAATTATCTCACCTCTGATATTTTTCTTCACTTTTTACAAATCATATTTGAAATCTTTTACTCCAAGTTTTATGTTCAGATAATGCTTTTTGTTGACCCGTTTGTAAGATGGAGTTAACATGTTTACTGAAACAATAAAGGGTGTGAAAACAAATCGATGGAAAAATGAGAATTTAGAGGAGTTGGGCTAACAAATAATGAGCATTGTAACATTGGCTTGGTCGAAATAAAGTTTCAGTTGAGATGTATTATTGACTTCATACCAGTGTATTTGAAGCATCACTCTTCCATAAAAAGTTGTTCATCTGTCTTTTCTAATTATACTTTTGGGGCATTTTGTCTTCTCATTCTCCTTCTTTCAACGCATTCACGAATCACATATTATGAAGAAACTACGTACGCATGAGTTTTGCGTAATCTGCCCAACACCAGCATATGTATTAGAACCGTGGGAAGAAAATGTTGAAAACACACCATCTTCCACCTTTTTCCAACACTCATTCTACTGTTATTAAAATACAAATAAGATTCATCAAGAAAAATCAGCAATCTAATTTAACGAGATCCGTGCAAATTTTGATAAAAAAAAAATTCTACATAACTACAGTTTTGATCATCGTTTATACTAAGCTTTGTTATCTTGTTGTTTCTGGTTTTGCACGTTAACCAGCTCAATATTCAAGCGTCTCCCTCAGTGGCCCAAAACAACACCCAAGAGATTTGCTAGATTTCCCTTACATAAATAATATAAAAATATTAAGTATTATTAATACCATTTTTTCAACATAAATAAAACATATTAAATTTTACCGTTTTAGGATTATTTAGATCTCATGTTATTGGTAAAATATTAAAACATGGATAGACAAAAATAAATGCCTAGATAGTTACTACTACTACTACGACTATAAATGGTTTAGGTGATAAAAATAAATACATTCTCTATTTTGTGTACATAAAAATCATCAAAAAGATGGAACGCCAAAAAAAACACTAATTAGTTAAAAAATTGTTTTAGCCACAATAGTTAAAAATTTCTTATATATATGCTATGTATGTTTTGTGAACATAAAATATTTAAAGTTGACCTTTTCAGGATATTTAAATATTATATTATGAGAAAAATATGAAAATACATTAAATATTTTGTATATTTGGGCATAACGAGTGGCCTTGGTGTGGATGAGGGGGTAACAAGAGCGTGGTAATGTGGTTAATGGTTAACGGCACGCACATCAACCAATAAAAATCGTATACTATTTATTATACTTTAAATAAATATATAAGCAAATTAAGTGCAATATCAATTACCAGTATCTTATGCTTCAGAAAGAATTGAAGCAGATTCAGTGTAGCAGTGAATTTTTTATTTTTTTTTTAAATTTTAAAAATACACAATCTTATCCGAGGAAGCTTTTTTTTAAGGGACATATGTATATAATGTTATAATTTATAATTTATAATAAATAATAAATAATAAATAATAAATAAAGGAATAAGAGACGGAAAATATCAAAAGTGTGTGTTTCTTGAAATTGGCTATAAAAGCGGGGAAGAAGGGAAAAAAAGAAGGCAACGAAGAAAGAAGTTGAGGAAACAGTAGAAGGAAGGGAGAGGAAGAAGGAAGAAGGAGGAGGAGGAGAAGAAGAATAAGAAGAAGAAGAAGAGGACTCCTTCAACTAGTGCATTGTTTCTTCAAGTAAGACCAACCTTTCTTTCTCTCTTTCTTTCTTTCATCACTCACTCAAGAAAGAGGGATTCTCTTAATCGTTTATTGTTGTTATTATTATCGTCTTAATTTGTTTGATTGAAACGAACATGTACATGTATGTATGAATAGATGGTAGCAAGAGAGAACAGGAAGAACGAGAAGAAGCATTGTTGAAAAGGGAGATGTCGAGTTACGAGGCTATTAAGAACTTTGATGATGATGAGGATGACGTGGAGATGGCACTCCCCCATAGCCAGATCTCTGAATCAAGATCTCCCACTCTTTCTTCCACCATTGCTCAAACCACACCGCTTCACATTCACAACATTCAGGAACAACCATCTACCTCCTCCAGGAACCAGCCACAACCTCTAACCAAACCTCCGCGTCTGGTTTCCCTCGATGTTTTTCGTGGTCTCACCGTCGCGGTAATCTCTCTCCTCCTCCCCCTCTCTTTTTTTTTACTGGTAAGAGAATACGTTTTTTATTTTTTATTTTTTTTGTCGATAGATTTGTTTTAGCTGATATGTTAATCACTTAATCTGTTATGTTTAGATTGATTTTTTTTAAGTTAGCCCTTAGATTTCGCGGTGGGCGTGGGACCCAACTTATCTCCGTTTCTTTTTGAGTTTGATACGAGATTAATTCTTAATTAGGAATTTAGCTACGCTTTTCAAAATGTGTTACGAGAAACATAATAGTCACGGAATACACTGAGAGCCTTCCTCCCTCGCAACTTTGGGAAGGGACAAACGACGTCGTTTTAGTCCTTTCTTCTTTCTTTCTTTCCTTTCTTGTTGGATTTAAACAGTGAGGAGGTTAAAAGGATTGTAGTTGCGCAATGCGCACCAATCATCACTAATTAGAGGTGACTCAGCGGTGGTAGTGCTTATTGAAAAGTGTTTAATGGTTTTCATAATGGGTGAGGAAAGGTTGATTGATTGAAGGGAGAGATTCTTGGGGATTTGTTTTCTCTCATGGCTTTAATTTGTCATCGCAGAGAATCGAAATTGCAATGCAAAGGGTGTGCACGTGTTAAAGCAATGTTGCTTTACTTTGAAGAAAAGAATAGCGTTTGTTTGTTTGTTTGGTGTTATTTGGAGATATGGTTTGTTACTCATCTCTTGTCATTCGGAAAGCCGTCCATATAAATAGCACTACGGCTACTTTGTCATCTTTTTTTTCAATTTCCTCAATATTCTCCCATTTTACTTTTAACCCAAACCAACATTTCCCACCACTTTTTATTCTTATTTAACAATAATATCAACCATCAATATATTTATTTTAAATATTTTTTATTCTCTTATCTTACATTGCATTCCTAATTATAAACTATTCTTTTGACTCCCCCACTGTTTTTGGAGACTTCGTGTTTTTTCTCTTTACTCTTTTTTAAGAACAGTCTATTTAAACAGCTTTACGGCTACTTGCCCTTCCGAATAATTTTCCCAATATTCTCTGATTATAATTATAATAGTTTCACACTTTCTGTTGTTTGCTATCGTTATTATTCCTGTATTAAAATAAAATAGCTTTTTTAATAACGTTTCAAATTTTTAATACATTTTTAATTTCATCTGTTTTCCCCCCTAGAAGTTTTAGGGGAAAAACTAGTTTGTGCGATTATTGATTATTAGTGATTTGAGAAATGAATAGTATATTCCAACCCCCAAACGATTGAGCACTTTCGTGTCTTGTAACGGCCTCTTATTATTAGGTTTCTTTCCTGATTAATTTTTGTTATGTCATTGAACATCTAGGTTTAATTGTAAAAAAAATCCACTTAGTACCAAAATTGATTCCTAAACGAGAATAAAAGTACTCTTTTTGGTTCTCAACCTCCTTTACACTTCAATCATAATTAACTAAAAAATTCATGATATTCTTAACGAGGATAAAAATATATTATCAGTCAAAGTGATGTTTGGCTACTCTCAGAACCGTTTTGATAGTGAACATCAGTTTTTACATATGTTATGATTCGGCCCCAGTTTCACCTCTTTTCAGGCATGACGTGATTCGGTAGTTCTTTCCGGGGCCAGAAAAATAAACTATTGTAAATGGATTAGGTTAATCAGAAATTTCCTATTGGTGATCGAGATTAATTTTAGATTACTAATGCATCATGCAAAGAGTGGTGGTGGTGGTAGCAAAACGTGAAATCGGTTAGATGTAATACCGACTGGTCACCACTATGACCTACTTTTGTGTTACTTTTTGAATTGGTGATGACGAAGAAACGCAATATTTGCCATTCGCTTTGGAAAACAGCATCACACACTGGAGCACTGTACGTGTTAGAAGTTACATGCATATCCAATGTTGTTGGCAAATATGCATCACTGTCTAAGAAGTCTAAGATGATTATAAATTAAATTATTTTTGTTTCAATAAACTGTTTAGACATTTGCACAAGTAATTATTTTCTACATGATATTCTTTTAGACTTTAGACATTATTTGGTGCGCCTAATAAAATTGGACTGGGTAAGATAAGCTGCCCTATTTAGCCATACGGTGTTTGGTAGATAATGTAAGTTGTGTTTTTTTCTGTTGAGCATGAAAGATGAAGGTCTCTCAATATCAAGCAAATGGGAATCCCGCTGGATCTTTGATATTTCATGTTTAGGCCAAATGAAATATGTTTTAGAAACTCAGGATGTGTTAACTCAGACATACAAGTTGATATTTAATGTTTTTCATGTTTTATACTTTCTTACTGAAATGATCATATCTCGATGCGCAGCTGATGATACTGGTTGATGATGCCGGTGGACTCATTCCAGCGCTCAATCATTCCCCATGGAATGGTTTAACACTAGCTGATTATGTCATGCCGTTTTTCCTATTTATTGTTGGTGTTTCGCTCGCTCTCACATACAAGGTATGCAGTTGTAACTGTTGTATAAATTAACAAGGAATAGTAAAATAAAAGGGACAGCGTTGCCAAATTTCTAGCTGTTCTGCAATCTAATTGATTTATGAAATTTAAAAGAGAACTATAATTTATTGTGGAACTTTCATGATAAATATTCTATTTAACCTAATCATTCCTTCTTTTTTTCTTTATCAGAAACTGTCTTGCAGAGTAGATGCATCAAGAAAAGCAGGTTTACGGGCTCTAAAACTTCTTGTGTTAGGCCTTTTTCTTCAAGGTATTATGGACTAAATTTTAAGCTTTGTTAGCCTCTGTTATTTTTAATGGCTGTCAGGCTGAAAGAATGTTGAAACAGACGGGATAGTGCTTTTGTTCATAACCTCGTGTATAATTACATTTCTCTTTCAAATGTGTAATATTATTGGCCTTCTGCAGGAGGTTATTTCCATCGTGTGAACGATCTGACATATGGAGTGGATATTAAACAGATAAGATGGATGGGAATACTGCAGGTATGCTCTCTCTGCCAGGGTTTTCTTTGCCTCTCCTTGTGACTAGTTGTAGAGGAGAAAACATGAAGTCCCAAGTGTCTTCTGTAACTTGTGTCCTCTCAAGAAATTTGAATACAAATTAAAAACAACTAACTGTTCACCGTCTAATCATTTTCCCTGTTAAGTTTTGGTTTTTAGTCTATGGTAATTTTTACCGTTGTCCAACTGACCAGAAAGTTGAAGATCGTAAGTTTCTGCTTATTTTTATATATTTTTGCCCTGTATTAATTATTGTTCCTTGTTTTCTTCATTGGATGTCAGAGAATTGCGTTAGCGTATTTTGTCGCAGCACTGTGTGAAATTTGGCTCAAGAGTGATGATACTGTTAATTCAGGACCATCCCTATTAAGGAAGTATCGATACCAGTGGTAAGCTTTCCGAAGTGTTACTTTTTTACTTAACATTTGATAAAGGCATAACTATACAACTTTTTTCCGTAACTTGTGGAACACAGTAGCGTGCATTTCATTTTTTTAATTATTTATTTTGTGCATGGCATGACAGTTTATTTGCAACATGTCCATATCTGTTTTGCTCAACCATCTTTTGTTGGGAATGGATTGTAGTGTTCATTATTAATGCTGATGCTTCTCCATTGAACCTGATTCTCAAATTATGCTTTTTTATTGTGAATTTTCTTTCTCGTTTTACTCCAACCTTGTCCATGCCTATGCTTTTCCATTAACCTGTTTCTCAAATCTGTTTGACTGTAACAGGGCTGTGGCTTTGATAATTTCTTTCATTTATCTTTGCTTGCTATATGGATTGTACGTTCCTGATTGGGAGTATCAAATTCAAACAGAAACTTCTTCAGAGCCAAAGACATTTTCAGTGAGTGTTCATGTCTTGTGTTGGTTTAAGGTTAATTGAGAAAATTTAACTTTTGGTATTGGTTTAAAATGGAATTTATGTTATTTGTTAGGTTAAGTGTGGAGTAAGGGGTGACACTGGACCAGCCTGCAACGTAGTTGGGTTGATTGATAGAACGGTATTGGGTATACAACACTTGTACAGGAGACCAATATATGCACGGATGCCTGTATGATCCTCTCTATTCTTAGATTTTCTGATCCAATATGCTAGTTCCTTTTGTTTTTCATTTTTAAATTTTTTAAATATTTTACCTTTTTCTTTTCCTTTTATCATTATCCATAGGAATGCAGCATTAATTCTCCCGATTATGGACCGTTGCCTCCTGGCGCTCCTGCTTGGTGTCAGGCCCCTTTTGATCCCGAAGGACTCCTAAGGTGAGCTCATTATGTCACTCTCAATGAGGGGAAATATAGAAAAAATTACCAATATTTGAATGTGAAATTTAGTTCCTAAAATGATTGCCATTTTTTCTTGTCCCTAATTTTGTATCTATTTTGTGGAATTATAGTTCAGTGATGGCTATTGTTACATGCTTGGTTGGGTTGCACTATGGACATATTATTGTTCATTTTAAGGTAATACTTGCTCTTATATTATCTTTTTCCTGTTTTCCTTGTAACTTGTAAGTTACTCAGTTGTTTCCTTGTTGCTGCATGCAGGACCACAGAGTTAGAATCATATACTGGATGATCCCAACTTCTTGTCTAGTAGTTTTTGGCCTTGCGTTGGACTTATTTGGTATGCACTCTTTTTACCTATTTCTTGCACAGGACCATTTTTGCCGCTGGCATTTATGTTGTGTGTAGATATTGACGTGGTTCTTCTTGTAGGAATGCATATAAATAAGGTTCTGTACTCGCTCAGTTACATGTGTGTCACTGCTGGTGCTGCAGGCATCCTCTTTGTCGGAATATACTTAATGGTTGGATTTTATTTTCTTGTGTTTATAAAGAGATTTTAACTAAAGAAATGTTAGAGCTCTAGATGTCACATGATTTCCTTTCTTTGATAATTAGTCAATTTTAGTTCCCGTAAAATTTGCCATAGACAGCATCGTACTTTAATTTTTTTGTGGACGAACTCTTAGTTGTTTCCCTCTTTGCAGGTTGACGTCTGTGGCTATAGACGAATGACTATTTTTATGGAATGGATGGGCATGCATGCGTTGATGATCTTTATACTAGCAGCTTGCAATGTTTTTCCAATTTTCCTCCAGGGATTTTACTGGGGGAGTCCTCGCAATAACATTGTAAATTCATTGTCCTACTCCAGTTTGGTTTTACTCTTGATAAATTTATTTGCTGTAAATCTGATTGACAATTACCCATCCCAGTTGAAGTTAATTGGAGTTGGTACATGAAGAGAGGCACATAGAAATTCTACTGGATGAAGATTATATACAGTAAAGACAAGGGAGACATGTTTCACTGTGTCTGAAAGAAGCAGCTACCATGCGGTGTTGATTATCATTATCCAAGTTTTGTTCGAGAAGGGATGAAGCATATTCGTGTTCCTCTGATCTCTTGGTGGCGTCACTTGCATGGAGGATGAATATATTTTAGTGTCAGCTACATTTCTTGATGGCGAAACCTTTCTATGATATATAGAGCAGCTTTTGTTTATATTACGACTGCCATATAATGTGTACTTTTACTTTATATCCTTGAAATGATAGATTTCAGGAGATTACTATATTTTATATTTATTTGTTACTATTAGCCTAGAAATCTCATATTTTTTGCATGCACAGGTTCTGTGCTTGTGTTCCTTTGTGTGTAATCCAAACAGCTTAAAGTTAAGCCTAATACTCGATGCACCCATGCATGGTTTATTTGACACTTGGACTATCGTGTTAACAACATGAAAGGATGTAAATCATTTTCCACCAATCAACAATGACACCAGAGGCATCATTGGATAAGTGCTGGCGGAAAATTCAAGTCCACTCATGCATATCATCTTCACTTTATCTCTTTTGATGAATAGTTACACGTGTGTCGTTTATAGAAGAAAGATTTCGTCCAAAAAGAAAAATAAATATGAAAATGCAATGGATGCAGACCAAAAAAAATGGGAAAATGTGTCTTAAAGGCAAAACCTTATTGGGTCTTATCTTTATGCCACCAATCACTTTGGGCTAAATCTAACTCTCACTTGTAAGTGATAATATATCTTATTGGGCTTTCTTGTGGTTGAGAACTGGTTCAGGTGATTGGCCAGTAACACTTTGATTCCTATCCTGACGAAAGGATAGAAATATGCCAATAGCACAGCCTTTTAATTTTTTTTAAAATTGTTAATTAGAAATTTATATTTTTTATCAATGAGTAATAAATTACTATTATAATAAATGATAAATTTATTTATTTTAAATAATGAGTATCACATGAAAACTTACAGTAATTTCTAATTAGTTGATAATATAAAAATCTTTATATCAACAGTGTATGAAAATTTAGAGTTGGATTTACTTTTTTTTAGTTGCATCTGATAGAAACTGGTATATTATGTATAAAATATAACATGACCCTTTAATATTTTTTATATTTAGTACTTTAGTTATAATATTTGAATTACCTTTCTTTCATGATATTTTATACAATTATATATTTGTTTTGTCTGTAAGAAAACATATTAAATTTCTTATAAATGGCGTCTATGTGAATTTTTTTTCTAAGTTATAGTTCCCTTTTAAAAAACATTCTACCTCGGCCTCTGTGTAAGGAACAACACATTTTTCCTTTAATATTTTACGTTGTAATTTTTTAAATTTACCGTTTCTATTTTAAACACTTGGCATTTCAATTTTATAGTAAAATAATATTTTAAACTCTTTTATTAATTATTTATATATTAATTAAAGATTAATTAAGTTTAAAAATTCGTATAAATTAGAATATTTTAAATAAATTTTTCTTAAAAAAATTATTTATATTAAAAATATCTATATTTTTTAATTGAATTAATGTTTTTTGATCTTGTCGTTGGTCACAGAATTCTAAATCTTAGTTTTATTTATAAAAAGAGTGACATTATTTTGTAAATTTTAGAATAAAAGTTATAAATTTATATATAAAATTGTGGATTTATAGTTGAGACTGCGAAATGAAAATTAATAAAATATAAAGATTTCGAATATTGAGCAGCACAAATATTTTCGATGTGGAATTGAAAATCTTACTATTTTTAGTTCAAAATAGCACACTAAAGTTTTATTATTTTTCCTGTTACTTCTGAATTTGAAATAAAATCATAATAAGTGTTTTATTTCGATTCCGTATAATATGATAATGGCCTGTGTTGATCCAACTACAACTACTCATCCTAAATTATATCTAATGATAGTGTTAGTAAAATGTATTATCAAAATGCAACTAACCATCCTAAATTACATCTAATAATGTTATTGATATCATTTCAATCGAATTGCATCCTAAATTAAATGTTTATACAGTCGATAATTTTACCTACTACCTCCAAATATTGATATTTCAAATAAAAATTATTTACCTATCTTATAATAAATATTAAAAATTACAAAATTGATTTTAAACTGCAGAGATAAATAACAATTTTCTTTTATACACTAGAAGTTTCTCGCACAAGTCATTCAACAGTTGAGATTCTTCTCACAAAGTTTGGAATTTAATCCCCAGTTTATACATAAAATCATAATTGAAAGTACTTCTTTACCTCAGAAATAGATCATCAAAGGACTATGATCCTAGGTATAGAAAAATAATTTAGCTTGTTTTTTCTTGTCAAACACTATTTTATACATTCATTATTTTTAAAAATTAACAAAGATGTAACTATTTTACGAAATTTGTTACCATGTGTGGGCCCATATAGAATCTGGACAAATACTGATACACAGTGAGAGTTGAAGGTTTTAAAGTAGCAAGATATAAAATCAGTACTAAGTTTGGAATTCTTTTGACATTGAGATGAAATCACTTGATTGTGTAAACCTAATAGTAGAAGAATTTCAGATAAAACCAAAGCAAAACAACATATTTTCTAGGTTAAGCAAAACAATACCATTCCGAAGTACTCATCTGATTCCCCCTGATTGCAGCTAGGATAGATAAAAACTTCCACCCCAATGAGAAAACCCCGAGAAGCAATTGGAAAACCAGAAATTTGTCAAAATAACATTTATCTATGGCTACAAACAACTGCAAATGCTGCAGAAACTACATCAAACAAAAGAAAGGGGGTATCTACTAGTTGACAAATTGTAATATCCCTGTAGTTTGATTCACAGCTCAAAAAACAACACAAAATTTGGCAACAGAAAACTATGATATGTCAACCTAGATGGTGACTACTAAAATTCAATCATCTGCAGATGTAGAAGAATGATGAGGGAAAGTTGACCACACATCTTCCCATGTTCTATGGCCTTCAGTTACCTCCTTAACAACAGTGGCAGCTTTTTCCACATCAACACGCACTTGATCCTTGCTGTCCCTCTCCCGAATAGTCACTGATGATGTTGAATCTACAGTGATAGCAAATGGCACGCCAAGTTCATCTGTTCTTGCATATCGTTTTCCAATTGATGTACCTATATAGCATTTTTAGAAGATATTAACAAGTTGATAAAAAAAATACAAATAATATTAGCATTTGGGTATTATGACAACAAAAATTGGGATAAATCCATCCATATAAAAAATTTATGAATGCAAAGCCTTCTTCAAAGGAGAATCAAAGAAACATTCAAATGTGATAAAAAAATATTGTTCAGGTCAAGGCATTCAGTTCCAAAGATTTTTTAAACGGCGAGTATACCACAGTTCGTGAGAACAATACAGATCACCTCGACAATTACACACTCGAGATCAATGATCAACGGTACAAAGTGAGAAGTAACTGTGGCATTATCCCATGAATGGGGACATTTCTTCAGCTTTCAAATTATTCACTTTTGAAGAGAAGCATAATCATAACAAATTTAAAAACCAAAAGATTGACGCTTAAGAACAAGATCTTTGGTTCCTCACCAAAAAATTGTTGCATTTCTAATTTTGAAAAAAAAAAGCAACGCAGTTTGACAGAGCTTAATTAGGGGCACTGGGTGTGCCCTTGATCAATTTGGCTGAGTAGCTTTAGTGTTGTTGTAGTACATGGTTCACATGCAGCCACTGTTTTTAAGGTTTATTTGGCTCAAAAACAGATTTGTGAAGCTTAGGAGTTCGCTTCTATTTAGTGTGAGTATATTGTCCCTTCAAGGAGGTATTACCTTAAAAGCCACGAAGGGAAATTGAGTAGCTTCAATCCAGTAAATATGTTCTCTCTATCTCTGTTTTATTTTACTTTTGTCAGCATGAAGGATCTCTAATCTTCCAGGGATCCAAATTCTAAAAAGCTATCCACTTTTCATATTAATTAACTTCTTCATTTTATATCTATTTTAACATTATCAACTGGTAGTATAATTTACATATTAAAGAGAACTTCATCCGCATACCTGTAGTGTCAATCTTATGTGAAATTCCAGCAGCAGTAAGTGACTTGGAAATGAGTTTAGCAACCTCCTCATACTTCTGATTCTGAACCAGTGGGAAAACTGTACACTTAATAGGAGCTACAAGTGAAGGGAAGCGAAATACATTTAACTGTTCATCACCGGCTTTGCTTGGCCTTGTATAGAACGTGTGCTCAAAGAGGCAATAAATTATCCGTCCAATTCCAAATGATGGTTCAATCACAGACGGTGTAAAAACTCGCTGGTGCTCTTTCTTTATCTCCTTTTGAATGGTCACCATAGTCTTCTTAATAGTCACATTTTTCCCCAGTGTACACACTTGAAAATCCACCTCCCCTTTTGACTCTAGAGCAGCCTTCATATCCAAAGCTTCCTTCTCAGGCATTGCCTGCAGAGAGGATTTGTAGGGTCAAGTTATGCAAGCAGATCTTGAAAAAGTCTCACGGTACTACTAAACATGCACAAAAAAATAACAGCATCAATTACCTCAAGTGCTTCAACCACCATCCTCTGGTTCCCCTTGAATGCGAGACCCAACTCTTTCTTCACTGGAGTTATAACCAATTTCTGAAACAAAGTGAAAAATAACTCTATCAATGAAGTCCAAAACATTATTTTAGAGTTGTGCATTAAGTTGAAGGGGCCAGTCATGTACCTCCACTTCCTTAGGCTCTGAAAATTTTTCATGAGCCACTAGCGGAACACCACTTTTATCCTGCGATAATGAAGAAATTCACACATTATAAGGCTATAATTATCTTTTATTTTAATATTAAAACACATTTTACCCCCATCAATGCATAGCCATTCCTCAATGCCAATGTAATTTAATTTTACGTGAAGTATTATTTTTTAGTCAAATTAAATACTAGTTAAATAAAAACTAATTATATATGGTCAAGGGATAAAGGAATAAGCACCAGGAGAGTTTAATAAAAAGACAATTTCATTTGTGTACAACTGAAAACCAAAACGTCAAGGAGGATGGAAGGTTGAGGAAATACTTTCTTCAAGGAGGTAAATGTATTTTAGGCTATTAAATATGATATATGAACATCATCAACTGAATTATAGCAACAGATAGTATTTAAAGAAAACACTGAACTACAATAACCCTAACCAACAATTTATCAGTTGTAACAAAGAAGCCATTGCATAGAGTTGAACAAAGTGTTTACCGAGTGAGCACGCAAATCATATGCAGATCTATCAGCAATTCCAACACACTCAATCCAACCATAGGAGCACTCAATCTCGGCATCCCAACAGTCAGCAGCATAGTGGGCCATCTCATTTGCAAGATGTTGCCTAAATCTTAATCGCTCCTTGTCTATACCAAGACGCGTCAAGAAAAGATACACTCTCCCAATGAAATAACCAAGAGTCTCATTATTGACAATTCCCTGATGAGAACAGAGCATAAAAAAACAATAAGAAAAGAAATTTAAAAACCACTATGGTAACTTCCAACATGAAACCAAATCAACCTTCGAAACAGCATCACGAAGAGGAACCCTCTTGGCAGACTGTCCCGACATTTGCTGCTCCCTCGGGAACATCAAGAACTCCAAGTCAGCAACCTCAGCGTACTTAGGATGAGACTTGTCTTGAGGGTCAACAAAGTGCTCAATCTCTGCCAATGTGAATTCGCGCACTCTGAGAAGCCCTTGCCGTGGAGATATCTACACACAAAAACCATATCAGCCCAGATTCATTCCACATGTCGTGCAATTATGAATAGTATTAACAATTATTATACTTTAAATGGGTTAATAGCTTAGATTCTGCTTCGATAACTTTCTCCATAACTCTAACATAAAATGAAAAAAAGAAATTAATTTCCCATACAATAGAACCAGTTTCTGGAAAAACCTTATTTCACTTAACTTTCTTATTTTCTCTTATATAGTAGCATGGAAAACCTTATCCAAAAAATGCCTTAATTCCTAATTTAGAATGTATCAAAATTAAACTCCTAATTCAACACGAACCAAGTTAAAAAACATAACGCCAACTTAAAAACACCCTCACCTCATTCCTAAACGCCTGTCCAATCTGCGCAGCAGCAAAAGGCAGCTTGTTCCCATTGTAATAATACAGATCCTTAAAGTTCACGAAGATGCCCTGCGCAGTCTCGGGTCTCATGAACCCAGGGCTCAACCCAGAGGGGCCAATTGAAGTCTGAAACATCAAATTGAAAGGGTAAGGGTCAGAGAGCGCGTTCTTAGTCTCAGGAGCAACAATCCCATACTCCTTAATCTTAGCGCCAAGCTCCTCCCCAGAGAGATCATCCAAAGTGGCAAGCACGTGCTTCAGCTCCGAAACCTTGTCAGAGGACAAGGAGAGATCACGTTGAAGCTTCTCGTTGCAGAAATCCTTGAGCAAGTGATCGGCGCGGTAGCACGTGCCGGTCTTCTCGTCCTTTACCATGAGATCAGTGAACTTGTCCACGTGTCCCGAGGCTTTAAGAACGACTTCGGGAGTGACGCAGGGGCAATCCACCTCGAGCATGTTCTCTTCGAGAACGAAGTGCTGCCGCCAGAATGAGAGGACGTTCGATTTCACGGCGCAGCCGGGGGGACCGTAGTCGAAGAGGCCGGCAACGCCGCGGTAGATCTTGAACGACGGGATGTAGAAGAGGCGCCGCTCCAGGGTGTTGACGACCGCCTGCCGGAACGCCTCGCGGGTGTCGGAACCGCCGATGAGGGAGCGTTCGATGGAGGTTTTCTCCAGCTTGAGAGCATTTAGGGTTTCGATGGCGGCGTCGATTTCGGGCTTGGGGGCGCGAGCGGCCTTCAGTGCGCGGACGGCGTTGCCCTGCGCCTCGACGGCGGCGTGCTTGTCGGCGAGGGATTTGCGGAGGGAGTCATCGGAGGTGGCCATGGTAGAAGATGATAGAGAGAGTGTGAATGTGAGAGTGAGTGGAATTGGAAGTGGAGAAGATATTTTAGGTGAAGAAGATATTGCTCTTGCTATCGCTCTCACCCTCACTAAATGCTTAAGCATACCATTTCGCAGCGACCAAAGTAAGTGTGTTCAGTGGAGAATAACGTAGAATACAATAGGGTAACGGTTACGCATTTCTCGTGTTCAATAAGCCTGGGCCGGGTTGGGCCTATTCGGTAGACTGGGGAGAGGAGTCAGAATAAGAAACATAGGTTATTCTTTTTGCACCTTCATATTTTCAACCTACATTTCCATAATATTAAAAAGTTTCAAAATTATCCTCATATTTTTTATATATTTGAGTGGTATTCCAAATTGTGTAATCCGTTAGTATTATTGATTACAAAATCCAAAAATTAAAGTGTATTTAAAATTTTAACTTTTAAATTGTATGATCTGAAATTTATTTTTAACTTTATAGAATCCAAAAGCAAAAATTATTCCTAGATTGTATAATCTGAAAGTTAAAATGTGTTTAAAAATTTGATTTTTGGATTGTATAATCTGAAAGACAATTTTGATTTCTCTAAATTACACAATCTAGATGGCTTCCAGATTATACATGCCAAAAATTAATTCTAGAACATACAATCCAGTAACTTCTTGATCGTCCAGATGGGTCAACTCATGTCACTCAATTGAGAAATAATCAATTATAAATATTTTATTTTATTTTCTCTCATGTTCTCATCCAAATTCTCTCATACAAATTGATATATTCACATCATATTTTATATCCATAATATGGTGATTTAAAAATTTATTACAACTGAGGTGATGCCAATACTTTTGAGTTGTTTGTAAAAGTCTTAGACCAATTTTTTTTGTTGGATTGTTAGACAAACATCACCTTTGAATTCTCTTATTCAATCTTAACATGTTAGTTATGGTCAATAAGTATAGATGGATTGAGTCTGAGCAAGAGAATTCACAAAGTCATCAGAATGGACAATAATGTATTTTGATTTTTTAGATGTCGCTATACTTGTCAATTATAAGTAATTGTGAAAAGTGTTTTATACTTAAAGCTTTCTAAGACTTTAATATCACAATGTTATGATTCCACGACCTTATGCTTAAACAATATACTCACTACTTGGTAAGCCAGAGGGGTTGATGATCAACTATCTTTTAATGTTGATAAAAGACATCGTGATGAACCTTAATGAAGACACACATTAAATACTATTAACTTGAGAATATAACATCTTTGGCTAGAATAATTGTTAAAGTATATTATATATCCTAGTTTTTACTGGTGAACAAGATAGGTTATTAGCGGAGGATAAAACATTTTTTAATGGTAACATAGAAAATAACATGATAGTTTTTTGAATGTTATAACACTAACCATTTATAACAAAAGAAAACAAGTTGATTCAAGAAAGAACTTAAAATATTATATAAGATATATACTACTCGAAATAAAGAAAACAAAAAAACACTTCATTTAACCAATAAAAATAATGCAACCTAACGTTGAACACAAATTTTTTTTTCTCTACCACATCGTCCAACCTGACTTTTATGAATTTGTTTATCCTCTACATTCTCACAATTTTATTAAACAAAGTATAAAAGTAAAACACCACTAAAAATATAGGACAATTAATTTTATCATTGGTATTATGACACATTTATTCATTGTCATATACACACACAAATAAGTGTTAAGTGTTGTTCATCACATATTCATTGATCTAATATTACTTTAAATAAATTTATTAATTTATCTTATATTTATAATATAATATGTGTAATAAAAAATAAAAAAATTAACATAAAATAAAAAACGGATGAGTCCATTAACTTGCATGTTAGTTCAACCTTGACCTATATGAATCTCAAATCAAATGAGTTTGACTAAAAGAAATCCATTTCTATTTAAATTACCATTTTTTATAACTAATTTAACTTAAATCATAAACTTCATTAAACCAAACTTATTTTAACAGTTTTAATCAAAGGTAAGGATAATTTGGATGTTGATATAAAGTAAATTAATTTCATTAAATATTCTAATTCAAATTAATAACTAATAACAAAAATATTTTCACACTATCTCCATGTTTTTTTATTTGTAACCCTATCGGTCCATATATGTAACTCTATAATACCGAAATCAAATTGTAATATATATTTAATATTTAATATATAATTTTTAATAATAATAATAATGAATTATATATTTTAATCTAAATTTCTTTAAATCTTTTTACACAGTTATTTCGTTTGAAAGTTCAAACTTTAGTATATCTCATTATTTTAAATTTATTAATAACTAAAGTTAGAAAATTCAATCTAGTTTAAAACTTTGTTATTACTTTCAATTAAAATATATAAAAATAAAACATGATTCATATTGACATCCAATAAATTTACATTTCTTTTATTTTTCAACACTTTCACTATCTTTATAGTTTGAAAAACATACTACATAAATCCCTGGTAAATTACACACAATTGTTTGAAAAATATTTTATCGTAGGGTATACTGTAATGTAATATATATATAAAAAAACCATTGAGTTTGTCCAATTTTGCAAAACCTCGGGAGATGATTGATGCACAAATAAGCAGGACTTAAAAATATTAATTTAATTCAATACAAAAAATAAAAAGACATATGATAAAATAAAGGTTTAATAGGCATTTTGGTTCTAATATTTTGTGGAAATTTGCAATGTTTTTCCTTGTTTATTTTTTTTCTCAATTGAATCTCAAATTTTATTAAAATCTATCAATGTGATCCTTTCCGTTAGATTAGTGTGAACGACGTTAATTGTGTTAGGATGTGGCACACGTGTCATCTTGTAATTGGTTGATATATTTTTTTGTTTTAATCCTATCCTTCTCCCTCCTCCTCACCCTCCCAATCCTCTGGAACCCACCCGCTCCCTCTTCATGAAGGACATAGCCATGCTGCGGTTGAAGTGCTTGGTGAGGACGCATCACAGTGCCAGAGAAGAGACTTATGGTTGTTGTATTCAGTGGGAAGACGACCAGGGAGGGCTAGGGTTTCACCTTGGGAAGACACTTCCGAAGGCCGCCACCCGAGCCTTCGTTGATAATCTTCGAGTCATAGCACCAAAGATATTACCTATCCGTGAGTTGCTCAGGTTTTTTTTCATGTCCCTTGTTAAAAAAGTGAACAAAAAACAACACTCCTAAGTCTACGAGCATTGGAGCTACTAAATCTCCGTTGAACTTCAGAATAGGGGTGGATCATTTTTGCTTGCACACGAGAGGAAAAGTTGTGATTGACGACATTGGAATAAGCTTTGGTGCAGGCTTTAAATGTAACAACTGTTTGTGGGAGGTGATGAAGGACTTGGAAGACCCAAATATAAGGGATGATTGCATTGATCACTACCCACCGAGTCATTAGACAACCCCTTCATGAAGACCTATGGTTGGATCAATGAGGTTGAGGACCCCTACACTTACAAAAATATCCCTGATTTTCTCAAGTGAAAGAAAAAAATTAACAGGAAAAGAAGAGACCCTCTTCATTCTTTAGATCTCTCCTCACAAGTGCATTGATGTAGTTTGGGAGGGAGGAGGTGGGAGAAGAGAGGATTGGGAGGGAGAGGAGGAGGGAAAAGAGAAGGGAGAAGGATACAATTAAAAAAAAATATCCAACTAATTACAAGATGACACGTGTACCACGTTCTGACACAATTAACGCCGTTCACACTAATCTAATAAAAAGGATCACATTGATAAATTTTAATAAAATTTAGAATTCAATTGAAAAAAAAAATAAACAAGAAAAAACATTATAAATTACCACAAAATATTAGGACCAAAATACCTATTAAACCTAAAATAAAACATTAACCTCGAACGTTCCAAGGTAATTGAATTTGTTTGCTGTAAAGGAAAAAGTATGGTTATTTAACTCGAATGTACTCTGCAAGTGATTCAGGAGTACAGACAAACAGGTATTACTAGCAGCAATAAAAAATTTATAAATCACTAAACCACCAAGCCACATTCATCTCATCAATAAAACACATACAGATCCACTGAAACATTGTAAATCCCAAGCGCAACTCGCACTTGAAATTGTGAAATTCATTAATACAATCCTACTATTGCAAGCCACATTGGATCTATATTAATTTAGGGTAATACATATCCCATCAACTACCACATCACTACTTCCATGGCCTATTCACCTGGTTGCTTGGCTGTCTCTTTGATGTCATCCCCAGCATCGTCCTGAATATTCAAGGCAATTCAAGTGAAAAACTCATCTCAAAATCGATGAAAGAAAAGAGGCAACTCAAAAATATTCTATATATATCTAACAAGCTCTCAACGGCAACAGAAAGCTAGTCAGTGCAATATATTTTAACTGTTTGTATCATTTGACTAAAAATGAGGATAAAATTTAACTAGTCCATTAAGAAAAGCTTAAACACTAAGTCCACTATTACATGACACCAACAGCAACAAAAAATATGCTTCAACGGAAAGGGTACATAGTATTTGGACTTGATAACTAGAATAATGTAAAACCAAACGAGTTAAAATTTGTCTTGAACTTTCCTATGCCGGGTTCTTACAAATGAAAGGTTTATGTTGTTGGTGTTCGGCTTATTAAAGAACTATATACCATGGCTTGTTCCTCTACAATTTAATTTTGTCCAACCATCAAGAGGAGAAAACAAAATTAAAGATTTACATAGCGTGCCAAGAAAAAAATATACTTTAAAGTCTACAGTTAAATGCAAAACAAGAAATATTCAGTACTATACAGTACAAGAGAGAAAGAGATACCGTGATGTCAGATGTCCACAAAGTCAGATTGTCACGGAGAAGTTGCATGATCAATGTACTATCTTTGTATGACTCTTCACCCAATGTGTCAAGTTCGGAAATTGCCTCATCAAATGCCTGCAGTTAAAGCATTTTTCCCAGATCACCAAAGAGAAAGCAGAATAGAGGAATGCAATGCATGAAGGGAAAATATACATCAGAGTAACCATACACGTCATAACATGAAATGGGACATAATACATTAATATTGTCAAACAAAAAAAAGTAAATTAACTAAGGAGTGAACAGTATTGAAATCAGTATCGCATTGGTAAGTTCAGAGCCCTAATAGAGCTAAACTCTACAATCTTCGACAAAAGAATACATGAGTGCATTTGATATTATATATTCTATGAATTACATCTGCTGCGACTTTTGCCATAAAGCATTTTTAACTTGCTCTGTTCAAAAACTGACTTTTCAAAACGAAACAAAGCGAGCGGACACAATATAACACAACAGATTCCAGTGAAGCAAGATACAGAGGAACTAGAGCACCAGCTGATAAAAAAAATCAGACCAAGCAACAAACCATCAACAGAGACTGAGGTCCACACACCACAACTAAAACAATTTCTTCATGGATGAACAGTTGATACATACCAGCAACAGCAAGGAACGGAAAAAAGCAGAAAAAGGCTTTAGATATACCTGCTTGGCAAGATTGCAAGCACGATCAGGTGAGTTAAGGATTTCATAATAGAACACAGAAAAGTTGAGAGCAAGTCCAAGCCTGATCGGGTGGGTGGGGGCCAGGTCAGCAAGAGCAATATCCTGCATCAAATAAACACAAATTTTCAGTTCAGAAATTAGTAACAACTACAATGGCATGCAAGCATTATAGACAACAATACATATACCTGAGCGGATTTGTAAGCAAGCAAAGTACACTCTGCAGCATCTTTCCTCTCTGCCCCAGTCTTAAACTCAGCAAGGTACCTGTGGTAATCACCCTTCATTTTAAGGTAAAAGACTTTACTCTCGGGAGATGCAGCAGAAGGGATAAGGTTGGACTCAAGGAGGTTCAAAATCCCATCACAGATCTTGCTGAGTTCGGTCTCAATCTTTCCCCTATACTCCTTTATAATAGCCACGTGGTCCTCATTCCCTCGGCTCTCCTCCTTCTGCTCAATGGAGGATATGATCCTCCACGAAGCCCTCCTTGCACCAATCACGTTCTTGTATGCCACAGAGAGAAGATTCCTCTCCTCCACAGTCAACTCCTCAACCTCCACAGTCTTTGCTACCTTCTCCATGAACTCAACCATCTCCTCGTACCGCTCAGCCTGCTCGGCCAACTTCGCCATGTAAACGTTCTCCTCCCGAGAAGAATCTGCCATTTCTCAGATTCGTGAATCTCACCGCTTAATCCTGCAATGTAAATTTCGCAGTATAGAATCACATCTTAGTCAATCAGATTTATTAAAGATCTAAAATTAATTTGAGCTTTAACAATTTTGAGTAGTTTCCCCCCTGAATAAACGGAATTAAACTGAATGTTATAATTATTAGTTTATTTTAGAATAAAAATGCCAAGCTTATGTTATGTAACATCATTTCAAAATCAACTTTGACCAAAATCAGTTTCACTATAACTCAACACACAGAACGATCAGTTTCTCGAATTGAATTATTTTTCCTCGTAGGAAGAGAACATTGGACTGAGTTCAAATAAAGGAAATGTGATGAAAAAACAAATCTAGGAGGCGAAATCGGAAGGAAAATGAAAATAAATAGAAGTGAGTGGTGAGAGTGAAAACCTAGAAATAGAAGATGCAGATCTGGATGAATGAAACCTAGGAGAAACAAAATAGAGAAAAGAATAGGCAGAATGGAAACCCTAAAAAGAGATGAAAGTGCGATGATGAGGTAAGTGAGAGTGGAGTGGACGAACCTGAAGGAGAGAGAAAGAGAGAGGGTGAAAATGAATTAAGGGGGAAAAGTATGAGAAGTGAAGGCGTAGATATAGGAGAGGAGTGGTCCAATGATAATGCGACACGTGGAAGGTGGCGGAGATTCCGTGAGAAGTGGGAAGAGTTGACCGGTGTCGAGGAATGTGAATGTGTAGACTAGGTAGGGTTGTCTGTGTGGTTTTTCTTATACAGGAATTTTATAATATTTTTTTATATCATGTCATATTTTAAAAAAATAACATTTAATTTTTTATAATTCAACTGTATGAGTAAATATTTTTTATTAAGTGTTTTATATGTATTTGAAATTTAAGTTTTTCATTAAAATTGATGCATATGAAATATTGTTGGTTGGTTGGATTGAAGTGGACCCATCCTCGCCTCGCATTTCACGGTCATGCTTTGTTTTTAATGTCAACTTTTCCTTTGTCTTTCGTGCGTTTTCATTGGACCCCAACAAACCGTCAGTTACTGCTCATACAACCGATGCATCTTGCTACACAAGTTGTCGAATATTTATTATTAGTAGTAGAATTTTTGAATTGTGATTTACGCGTAAGAATGCTAATTTAATCAAATGTTTCTTAACGAGTAAAATAACAACGACGGTGATTCTAAATTAAGTGAGGCAATTTGTATAAGAGAATCTGTTTCTCGCTAAATTGATTTTTCAAGTTTATAAGTGAATAGATAAGAACAAGAGTAATAATTTTGCACTAAACACTTTCTACTTCTCTCTTTTTTAACTTTTTTTATGATCAATTAGGTGGACTAATCTATATTATTACTGCAGTGTTTACATCGGTTAAGAAAGAGAATTAAGTTAAATTTAAATAAGTTTTTATGGTAGAAATATATGAAAATTAAATATATTTATTAAAATAAATAAGTGAGAAATAAAAGATTATTTCTTACAACTTTTAAAAATTATTTTTCCTATCTTTCTTCCATCAAATAGTCAATCTTATTTTCATCTTCTAAACTACACAAAATAAATATACATGTTAGTCTTGTTTAATTTCAAATAAATTGACCTGTAATTCCTTTTGTATTATGTTGTGTAAATAGTAATTGTTTGGTTTAAGAAATAATAGAAAATAAATAAAGTAAAAGTAAAGTTATGAAGTTATTTGGTAGAAAATAGATTATTAACAAAAAATATCGTTTATCCTCACATAATTTTTTTTTATTTTTTTGTCAAATATAATTAATTATATATGCTCAATGTCACGCGCGATACTTAATATGTAAATTGGACAGGTTATATGTATTTATTAAATTATTATAAATACTATTAAAATCTAATTAAAAAGTATATATCAATAGGAATCATAGTAATCACGATGCTAATTAAATATTAAAAAATAAAATTATGAATATTATCACCTGTCTCTACAATTATCAATTTATGTTTTTCTTTAATTTTTCTTTTATAATGAAAATTAAATGAATGTTAGAATTTAGAAACATTATTTTGTTAATTTTTTTAATTTTTTATTAATAATATGTAAATCAAGGGCGCCAATTTTGATTTCTTTATAATTTTTATTTTTTATTTTAGTATATATATATATATATATATTAAAAACACATTTAATTTAATGGAATACATAACTCCATTAAAAATAGATTGAAAGAGGATATGATTAGTGAGATAGAAAAGTTAGTATTTGTTATGCTATACAAAATGATTTTTTCCTGTTTTGCACAATGTTAGAATTTCAAATTATTTTTAATTCAAAAGTATATGAATTTAAAAAATAAATAAATATATGAAGTAACACGTGAGACCTAATTGAGTGACACCATAAAATTGTGGATGCTCATGGAACTTTACTTCATTTTCTCTTTCAGTTAAAAATGTTTGTTAAAAAAATTAGGTTTATTTAAGCCATTTTATAAATACATTATACGGAAATGGTTTCCTATTATTTTAGTTTGTAATATGTTAATTGTCCATTTGTCATGTTTATAAGAGATTTAATTGAGGGGTTGAAACTTCAATGGTCTAAGGCTCCTTAGATTTACTTTTGATAGGAGATGTAGCTGAAGCAGACTGGTGAAGTGATGAAAGTAAGAGTACTTTAAAAACAATTTAATAGAATGATAATATATGAAAAAGTACGTGGGTGGTCCTCTCCTGTGTGCTATATTTGTATTTATAGGGCTTAGGTGTGGTGCGGGTTAGTTAAAGTGAAGACATTTGCACATATATCCAAGGTAAACCTTCTACAACGTAAATTTGTTTCATTGCTAAATATTTTAAAGCCTCTACCATCACTACGTCTAAGAATTCTTCAGCTTGAGCGCATAAAGCAACAGTGTACAGTGGACTTGTTCACCTCAGAAGTGCATTCGGCCTTGATAACTCACCCTTATTTCTTGTTTCATTTCCTATTCTCCTATAGAAAAATAAATCCAGGTTGAAAGGTAATACTAACATTTTATCTCTCATTTGGCATTTTCTTACTGCTTTAGGGCTACTTTTCCACTGGAAAGGGGACACAATTACACGAACATCACATGTAATTTGGATACATTGAATGGGTTCATTCAAAATGACTCTTTCTAACTAGTGCAACGAGGAAAGCCCTCAGCATTTGGTTATGCTCATCGCTACACATTCCCAGTTTTAACAGTTATGCTGAAGTTTTCTAATTTCAACTGATCATGAAACTCAAATAGAAAACATGACTTGAATTTCGTAGCTCTATACCAGATGCAAGTTTAGCTTTGTCTCTTAAGCGAGGACAAAAAGTGAGAGGGCACGAATGTATCTACTGTTGATTCTCTTATTTTACACATATTCTCATTTTAGAAGTGCCACATACCCAATGCAGCTACTTTATCTTCTAGATAATTTAGGCTTATTGAAAAGTTTACATTTTCTCCGGAAGGCAGAAGGTGAGAAAGTAAGGCCAAGCCGCAAAGTGCATCCAAAATGCTCAACCAAATATATTTAAAACATATCAATCTTCAGCTAGCAGTGCCTAGCACAATGCAGAAAAAATCATTCATGGGCAACACGAATGACTTGCTTACCAACGTTCTTGCCATGGAAAAGTCCAACGAAAGCAGCTGGAGCACTTTCCAAGCCTTCATTCATGTCTTCAATATACACAATCTTTCCCTGCTTGTAGTAATTTGAGACATCTTCCAAAAAGCGCGGGTATAGATGCAAGTAATCACTTTGCAAAAAACCCTGCATTCTGATGCGCTTTGAAATGAGGTTGAATAAATTGTATATTCCTATAGGCTTGGAAAGGCTTTGCTGAGATACCATCCCACAAACTGCAATTCTACCATGAATCCTCATGTTAAGGAGTACAGCATCAAGCATGTCCCCACCCACATTGTCAAAGTAGATGTCAATGCCTTGTGGAAAATACCTGTCATGTAAGCCAGGATAAATCATGTCTGGAGTTTTGAATGTCGAAGTCATGAAGGATAACTAACCAGTGAGAAGTACAAATAGTTGAAATCTTTTTTCTCAAGAAAACTTATGAAAAAAATGTTACAAACCTGTGTAGAGCCGCATTCAAGTCTAATTCTTCTTTGTAGTTAAAAGCTTCATCGAATCCAAGCTTATTCTTTAGTAGGTCAACCTAATACATCAAATTTAATGAGAAAATGAACAAAAGTACTAGGTTCAAGTGTTTGTGTGTGCATCCATGTGTCTAAATGTCAAAACTTCATCTACTGTATACATGAAGGATAACTAATTCAAGCATTCAATCTAAGCTTCGGATTTCATTATACTATAAATCATCAGTGAAGCTGACCTTTTCCTTTGATCCAGCACTTCCAACTACATAGCAACCATGCAACTTAGCAAGTTGCCCTACAAGCTGACCTACCGCACCGGATGCTGCAGATACAAAAACATATTCTCCTTTGGTTGGGGTGCAAACCTCATAAAATCCCGCATACGCAGTAAAACCTGGCATTCCTATAAAATTAAAAGAAAAAAATGAATGGTTAATTATTTATCAAAGCAGAGCACCAGTAGAAGAATGAAAAATTATTTCACTTCCATTCATAAGTCAAAAAAATAGAAAAACACAAAGCCTGGATGGTTAAAGGATATGAAAGGTCATAACAATTGTGCCATAAAAAGCATAATTGCATAAAATATAAACAAAGGAACTCTCTAGAATTAGAGGATTTCCTGCAACCTCAGAATCTGAAAATAATGACTAAGTTGAAAATGGTGCAATCCTATTTTATCAATGAGTGACTATAATGCTCAACAACATAGAGAAACTATAGGCAGAAAGAAAGAAACTATCAACACTTTCAGCAACCTAAAATCCGAATCTAGTGGCACTCGGTTATGGATCAAGGCGATGTTGGGCATAAAATCCGAAAAAAAAAGGAAGTTACACGTAGCAGTGTATTCTATCCTGTTAAACGTGTAGGAGTCATACACAGATAAAAGAAGCTAGTTATTTAGGCCAAGTGGAGTGAGGAGAGAGGATCTGGTTAGTTTTTGTTTTGTAGATTGGGCAGAGATGATTTTGCATTGAGGGTAGAGGTTTACCCATTTCTCAGTGTAATTCTTCCACTGTTTCTGCACTTAAAACTACTTAATACAGCACATAATTGTATATTTCAAAGAATAACACATCAATTTTAAAAAGACAAATAAAACCAGCATTGGTTTAGTGAATCAAAAGAATTGAACAAGAGTGGTGGGTGTTTTTCTCAGTATGGCTGTGAAACAGGTTTCAGAACATTATTCCTAAACAGAGAAAGTAAACAACAGAAATAGCAAGAAATTATAAATCCAAGAGTATACAGGAAGGAAAAGAATAAGACCTCATGGGAATTGAAACTCACAGGTCAAATTTTACCATGAGAAAATTTTGCTTCTGTCTAACACTATATAGGCAATTAGACATTTACAACTTCTAATGTAACAACCCTATAGTTTGTCTACAGAGATAGACACGTGTTTTTCTATCATGACCTCATAAATCATATCGGGAAGCACAAGCAGAGCTACCATGAAGTTGTAAAATTAAAAGATAGATTGAGGGGAGTAATAACATACCAAGAAGACCGACATGGAAGGAGAGAGGAATGCGATCGTCAGGCTGAATTTTTCTGAGCTGCTCTGTTCTTCGGATGAGGCTATACTCTTCCCAGCCAGTGAAGCCGGTAATGAGGTCACCAGGCTTGTAATTTGGATTATCAGAGTGTATAACTTTAGACACACCAAATCCTTCAAGTGCCTTCATCAGAATACACAGGAAGCAATTACTTACAATGTATCACATCGCATCATATTATAACACGGTTAAAGCGGTTAGTGGTTTGTAACCTGGCCAGGAACAAAAGGAGGGATATAAGATCCGTGGAAATCACGCATGCGACCGCGCATGTATGGATCGCAAGAGAGATAAAGGTTCTTAACGAGAATTGCTGCGGAGCCATGGAGCGGAGGGTTGAGCTCAAGATTTGAAAGCTTGAGTTCCATATCGGTTTCTTTAGGAATATCATCTATGTAGCCTTTGAATGTAACCTTCTTGTTTAGCACTACTTCTTCTGCCATGGTGGAACCAGATCCAATTCAAATGTGCTATGCAAGAGGAGAAGAGAACTACTACTACTGCTGCTTGTTCGGTCAAAGTTCGACAATGGAAAATGACCTCATCCCCCGAGTAGCAAGATTTGGCACTCGTGTCCCGCTGCCGCTGTCTTCTTCCTTCTACCTAACACCCTCCACGCGTGTCAGTTCACCTCTTCCAACCGCCACACTTGGGTCCAATGGAATCATGTAAGACCAGTACAATGTAAATATCTAAATGCATTTTTTTCTAATACATCGTTATTAATTATTAAAAATTAGATTCATATATTTTTTAAAATTTTCAATAAATTTCTATTAATAATAACTACTTTTCTTTAAAATATGTATTTCCGCAACTTTTTCTTTCAGTGTTTTTGGTAGTCACTTTTCTTTTATTTGTTAAGGTTAATATATTTTTAATAAATAATAAAAAATATTAGCAAAGTATGTTGTCGATATATATTTTTCTTTCTTTTTTATCTAAACGTCATCTTATTGTTCTAATTCAGATTATTCATCTCCGAATATTTATTTACAAAATTTATAGGATTCGCATTTTTAGCAAAAATTAATTTTATATAGACAAACTTAAGTACCGACTTGAAAATAAGAAGAGTGAACAATGCATCCCATTCTACAATTTGAGCTTAAGTTCATATATTTGTTAAAATAAGTAAATTAAATAAATATAATGCATTGGTAATTAATTAAAAACTATTTTATATATAATTTAAAAGTGATTATAAAAACTAATAATTTTATCATACATATAAATTTAAGATTAAATAATAATACAAATCATCGTATACATATTAAACTTGCACTATTATCAGTATATTTTAATTAAATTATATACATATTAAAAAAATTAGTAAACATAAACTTGAGGTATTTCATATTCTATAGTTAAATAATATTATAAACATAACTTACATTGTCAATATACTTTAATTAAATTATATAAATGTTGAAAAACCTAGAAAACATAAACTTGAGGTATCTCTTAATGATTAATCCATCAGTGTGACATCCTCTTAAGTGTTCGATCTCTTCTCTGTTATTAAAAAATTTAGTCACTTTTATTTTGTCAACCCATTATAAATTAATTTAAATAACCATTTATAAAAGTCAATAATCTTATTAAACATATTAATCAATTATTAAATAACATAAAAATAATTTATGGTCTGTAAATATGAATTATAAAAAGAAAGGTACGTTTATTAAATAAAGAGTAGACTTAGATTTTTAAGGTAAAAACAATGCAGCGTATACTACACACAATACATGCTCGAAAAAAAAACTACAATCAATACATAGATTTGTTGGAGTATATTCTTAAGGTACATTGTAGTAAAGAATACAGGTCATCTCAGAAGTCTATCACAATAAAGCAGTGGATTCGAAATATTCGACTTATTCCTACCAATTACTGTAATGTTAAGGATTTATTTAGCCACTTAGCAGAGAATAAGAAAAAACCAATATTTCTGGGACAAAGAATCAACCACTTTGCATAGAATGAGAAAACCCACTATGGTAAAACCTTCTTTTAGATCTGTATCCATGGTATCCCTACTATTTGAATAGTTGACAAAAGCATAGAGTATTAAGGGAGAAACAGTCACAGCAATGGTTATTAGTAATGGGTAAAAAGCTATGAATATGTTCTCTTTTAAGCGAGTTCTAACAATAGACCAGAGCACTAAGTTCTTGGTATTGTTCTTGCTTCTCTCCCTTACAAGGGATTCCCACGCATGCATGAAGTTTTGGTAGAGATAGTGGCTTTGAGTATCCCAGACTGAGTAAGGAGTTAAGCCAAGAGAAAGTCAACTTGCTCAGAAAGGATGAACGGCCTAGCCCTTTTTTGTGTCATGTTCCTGAATTAACAATTACTCAGATAAACTTTGGCACACTTTGAGTGACAAAGTAACCAAGATTTTGGAAGGCACAAAAGAGAAGAAGCGTGTGTAAGAGCCACAGAAGGACATCGGTAATTTCTATTGCATGCTTTCTAAACAGAATTTCAATGTTGAGAGCTGAAAGTAGTGCACAGGAACATGCCCATCAGACAGTTTAGAATTTTGATCCATCTGTGTCGCTGAACAAGCAAAGAAACTGCCAAAGAAGGCCAAAAAAATCCTCTTACAATGTATGCTAACCAGCTAGAGTTACCAGTTTTGGCTATGAGATTCCACAAGCCAATACTGTAAAACACAATGCTAGTGATAGGAATACATTTTTTTACATTACACTGTACATCTCAGGTAGCCAAGTCCATCTAACTTCAAAAACGAAATCTATCTTCAACTATTTGAATTTAATGCCATCAACGTTTCATACAAAATTATAAAGGTGACGCCATCTTGAGACTTAGGTTGCTGGTTAAAACAAGCAACTTTCTAAGGTAAATCATTCTCTCAACTAATTTTGTACAAAATAGATTATGCTTGCAAATTTCAAAGGATCGCAAAATTCAGCCACAGTACACTTACATGACAAAATCATTGAAAGAAATAATAAACTGGGAAAAACAAAACCCAGAAATCACTATAGCAGATTAAATTAAGTGAGTCACAACAATCCCAACCAATACTGCTGGCACCTCGAAATATATAGAAAGTTCATCAGATTATGGCACACCCTATCCAAAAGAGAAAGCTTCAAGAACATCTACGTTGGCTTCCGCATGTTACGTCCAGCACGAATCACTTCATCGACCACCAGTAACTGAGATACTATAACTGGCCTGTATATAGCATGAACATACAAAAGACATAACTACGCAATAGTAATCATGCTTACTTAAATTAAACTTGTTGCTTTGGTGTAATGGAATTTTTTAAATGGCTAACATCCTGATGGAGTTCTCTAACACTAAAATTGACAACAAAACTAGAAGTAGGAAAACAAGATCGATAACATAAAACGTCCCAGACAAATCTGACCTATACTCCACATCCACCCCAGATGTAACTAATGACGGAGGAGACAGAAGAAATAGAGTATGTTGTTCTTCCATGCATTGCTAAGGATAGGTTATCAATTCATGTTTCTACAAAGTCATCCGAATAAGCATTTATTACTGAAGATCTCATGCTCTTATCATATAGCTCTTTACAAGCCACCACCTGAGGGCATCAAGTTGTGCTCGGAACTGGTTGAGGACTCACCAATCCCTTGATTTTAAATTCCATGTGAATGAATGTGAAATAATGAAGATTGGTTGCAATGAACGTGCCAAGCGCTAAATAGAATCGATTTGATTTGTTAGGTCAACTATTAATAGCTTCACCAATACTTCACGCTTTCATTATGTGTTTCAGGAGTCAGTGATGGGAGAGATGACATTCTGGCTTCCAATAATTAATTATTTTTACTCTAGCTTAGATGTCCGTAGAGAGATCACCACATGCAAAAGATATGTTTATTTCAATTTTTACAGGTAAATGTATTTGAGACTGTTATACATAATGGTTTGTATTTTAATTCCATAAATACAAATCATTAACACATTCATATGTGGATTTTAATGCAAGGTTAAATTCACTAATGTATGGAGTTGGCCCAGTTTTATTCAAAAAATAAATCAAATCCAAACCCGGCCACATGTGCAGGTAAAGGAAAAAAGCTCCAAAACTTATCCAACCTGAGGCCACATTTATGGTAACATTTGGATGGGAGGAGAGAAAAGAGGGGGAAAAACCCACACTTACGGTAATGTTAAGATGGAGGAAAGAAACTAGAGAGGACAAAAATACAGATAACAATGTATTTACTTTTTGTTTGGAGACAAAGTTGAAAGAAAAGAAAAATATTGACTTCTAAAAATGAAAACTCAAATTTCTCTCTTTTCACTTTCCCTTGTTCAAATTTGTTTCCTCCCTTACTTTCTCTCCACCATACCATTAGTAAAGAAGCAGTTCTAGTATTTATGCGTTCCTAGTTTCAAAACCAATCAACAAATAGGTGTATAACAGATTAAGATTCAACCATACCCTGAGTTTATGATTTGGCGCTTCACAGAGTAGTTGTCAAAAATACCCTCCATGGCAGGGTCTATAGGTTCACCTGTGTTCAGACTCAACCCCACAATATTTCCTTTGTCATGCTCTCCCTGAAACACCATTCAGCAAGTACAACAACAATAACCAGTCTATACAATCACATTAGGGGAAAGAAGATAAGTGGGATCTATTTAACGAAAGCATACCGTAAGGGCAATAATCACATCCTGAGTGTCAAGCCCAGAGTTTTCAGCGAGTGTCTTAGGCACCACAAGAAGTGCATCGGCAAAAGCCTCAACACCAAGTTGTGCACGCTGTTTCAAGTTTATAAACATCAGAGTTGAACATTGAAATATGTAACCACTATTAAACAAAAAGGAAAAACATGGATATGTTACTCGTAATTACCCCTTCAACTGTTTTCTTAACTTCGTTCTTCAGATATTGTCTAGCAGCAACTTCAAATGCACCAGCACCCTGATCATGGGAAAGAAAATTCTCCTAGAGTCAATTACAATCACAAGAAATTGCAAACAAGAGTTCGTAATTGGAGAATCCATTAATTTTAGCTTCGTTTTTTAATGTATCTAGCTTCCTTGCAGTTGTACTGGTTTCTTTTCAACTAGTAACTACTTAAAAAAAGTGTATTCAACTAGAAGCTCAAAATTATTCAATCAACTATAGGAACAAACCAAGTTATTCAACCTAAACATTTGTAAAAGCACATTCTTCTTCTAATTAGACTCAGACATCAACTCAACTGAAGCACAACCTTATTGCAATTATGTGAGATCAAATTTTCTGGTTCATTTTTATATGAATAGGCTGAAAGCATGTCAAATTCTACATTAATCTTTCCTATTTAAATCAGAACTCAAATAAATTATCTACAACAGAGAGCAGCTGCTATGCTAGGTCCACTATTTCTTCTTTAGGGTAACTGTTAGGTCCAATTTGATTCATTATTTTCTGAACAATCTAACAACTACTCAAACCTTCTCAGAAATAAGGAGTGTTTTGTTTTTCTACAAAACAATGTGTCCATTTTAGGGAACAACTGAAAACTCATTTGACAAAGGAAATTATCACAAGAAAATGGAGTTAATCAATATGAATAGCATGAACATGCATGTTCTAATAGAAAACAAAAATGCGTACAATTCCTGTATCAAAATAATTGATTGACTTAAAAAATGTCTTACTAAGACAACAGATTCATCTTCAAGGGTATTCTTAACAGCCCTTAAACCATCACGTACGGCGTCTTTAATCTGAGCTATTGTATGGTCATTAGGACCTGTTTCATCATGACAGAATTGCAAATCTTAAATATATTACTGGCAATAAAATGACAGTTTGTTTGAAAGTTAGAGCAAAAATAATAAACAGTAAAGAAGGATATGCTTAACATACAATAGGGGCAAGGACAATTTACCTTTAATCAAGATTGTGCAGGAAAAAGGATTCTTAACATTTTCTATGAATGTGTATTTCTCTTCACCAAGGACATGTTCATATACCAATCCTGCCCAACCCAGACATTCAGGAGTCAAATCGTCTACCGAGTTTACTGCCTCTCCTCCACAGGCCAAAACCAATCTTTCCATGTTTCTTCTCTTTGCTCTCCGCAGGGCAATTATCTAAAACACAAGGACAAAAAATCAGCAGATGAAGAACAGGATAGGAATTATGTAACTGATGTCAGCTCATGAATTGTGTTTACTTCATACTAGATTAGCAACATCCAATTTGCATAATGGGATATTTAACATTGCAAATATGATTATAATCAAAACATACAGACGTCTTCAAGGATTACCCAATGGCTTTCGTTCATAAAAAATTAACTCCTGAATTTTCATTTTTAGATCCTTCTATGCACCATGCTCATTCAACTAGGGACAGGTCATGATTCTTCACTGAATCAGTTTATATCTCTGGTATAAAATGTTTCTTGCAAAATCAACAGACAGTCTTCAATAAAAACTATCTTCAAACATCATGGATAAATAATCTAACAAACTGATCAGACCACATTGTTCAATGGTCATTATTTATTGGTAAAACAGTGAATTTCAAAATATGTATATAACTTTCTGTATTTTGAATTTCGAATGTTTCAGTCATTTCAAACTGGATTTTTCTTCCTTCAACCAATAAAAGAAAATAATGTTTGTGCAGCACATACAGTACAACACCCAGTACTGGTCATTTTGAGCATGATCACCTAAATATCTGAAGAGTGAAATAAATTTCCTAGAGTATTTATACATACGTAGTCATCTTCCCAATATTTAAGTTTTAAAAAACCTGATTATGATGGTATGCTACTTACTCCTTCCCTTGCAAGCAGGTCCAGTGATGGAGGATCAATTCCCTTTTGGTTGATGACAACAAAATTGCTATCATTATCAGAACAAACCTGAATACATACATATCAAGTTATTTAGTCAAAAGCAGTGAAATAAAATTGAGTTAATGATGAGAGACGGATCCACCAAAATGGGGTTTCAGTTGTAATCCAGAAATAATCTGTATATCTATTTCACAGAAACGTGAAATAACATTATAATGTTAATTGGTAATACAACAGATCAGATTAACATGTAAAAAAGCAATATACAAGGAGGAAAACTTCCCTACCTTATTCTTCAGTTCAATTATTTTTTTAACTCTCTCATCAACCTGGCGTCTTTCAGCAGCAACCATAGCCTCTCTCTGTTCCGCATTTGAGTAGAAAAAACCTGAATTTACTTCACTGGGAGGAGAAAACATTGACTTCATTAGTCTTACAAACATCAAAGATAGTTCACATAGGCCAGAATCTGATATTGAAAAACCACACAATGTATATACATCATTGACTGAAGTGATGTAACTGTTGCCAAAACGGTGCTTAGGTGGTTGTAATTATTAATTTTACCATTATACATAAAAGAAATATATTTCCCTAGTGGTAACACATGTAGGCTTAGTTTGTGTTAGGTCTTTAGAAAGAGAAAACATATAATTTAGATTAAAAGAAAATACAATTGAAGTGAAACTATCTAAGATTTTCTTATATAGCGTTCATTAGTAAAACAGAGTATACATAAAACCAACACTATTGGTAACATCTCATGTCATGTGAGCTTACTCATTTTACCATACAACATCAACATATTGTGTCTGAAGTAAAGACATACACAATCACCAAAATAGAGATTGATAACATGTGATATTGGTAAACACGAAACAATACATCTACAGTTTACAATTTTCTGATACCAGTATTTAAATGATTGAGGGTAATTAAATGGCTCATTCATTAATTTCAACAATATGTCTACCATTCATAATTTATCACGCTAAGTATGATAGTGTGATAATTACAAATAGCACTAATATGTTCGGATAACAGACAAAAGGAATCAAATGACGGCAATTTAAAACAAACACAAAACACAAATTGGAAGATATTGACAAACATCAGGCTGATTACCTCTTTTCATATTCCAAAGATACATTACATGTCAAGATATAGCAATTTTCAGCTCGTCGCTTCATGTCAGGGTGCCTGGAACCATGATCAAGGACAAGACCCTCAACCTAGAAAATACAGAAGGGTGAACTGAGTGGCGCATAAGCCAAAACATAAGGTGCATCACAATAATATGATTACAAGTGAAGTAAGACAATGAGGGTAAGTTATAGTTAAATATGGGTTGCTATTTGCAATATCGCAACTACAGTAGCTCAGGAATTATAGCCTTCTTTATTCATGATTTATTTGAGTTAAAACATTTATAGATAACAGAAGCTCTTTACTTTGTTCATTAACAATTTATTTATGAGTTCAAAATTTGTAAACAGCAGAAGCTCTCTAATCAGAAACATTCCACAATAATTATGCTTTATCTCTCCACAGAAGCTCTCTTCATAATTCTTCCTATTGCTATTTCTCTCAAGAGATAGAGTGGCCACAAACAGTCATTCATATAACATACCAAGCGTGTGTCAACATCAAACTTGTGTCGCATATGCATAATCTCCACCATAAAAAGATCAATTTCTTCCTCAGGCTTCCGGATGCATAAAACCTATCAAAAGCAAAAAACCACAAGTCACTGAACACACAGCTGTGAAGGTTCAGGTCCAGTAAACAGAAAAATCTACTTCTTCAAATAACAAACATACAAATAAAATTTTCATATTTACAAAGATTCAAAGTAAAAATGTCAACAATTCAGTGTGAACTCACCGCATTAACAATTATGTCAGTCAATTGATCTGCAAGTGATTCATACAACTGCAAATGATGAGGAAATATATGGTGAGAATATAATGCATGTTAAAAAATTAGGTTGACAAGTTATTCTTTCATTCTGTCTGCGATACCAATGTATGATCAAAATCAGCTAAAGTGAGATAAAATAAAAAAAGTTTTACCTTTGTCCTCACTGTCGTTCTAGCTACCATCTTGAGAATCTCTTTATCAGGCTCACCACCCATCACAACAGGAGTCTTAAACTTTTCAAGGAATTGCAGGGTTGCTCTTTTTGCAATATCAAAACCGTCAACCAAAACGCGTGGATGCATACCTAGAATATCATATTGTCTAAGCATTAGCAAAGGAGGAAATGACAGACAAGGTGTCGCACCAAAAAAGGCTTACATTTTAAGGATATCTATTTGCCCCTAATCCTACAATAGAATAGGATAACATTTAACGCCTCTCTTTTGGTATATAATTCATGGCTGTTACATTCTCATCTTTTGCACACTTAGTCTTGTTTCTTCTAAAAACTGTTTTAAAGGACATCATGTCATCCTAATTGCCTTTTTCCTCCTCTTTCTATAGCAAAAAAAAAATCCTCTTCTCTAGATTGCTCCCTCACTAACTATAAGAAATCACGACTAATAAAAAAAGTAGAAAATTAATGGCTGTTCATAGTAATAAAACTACCAGGAAAAATGTATAAAGATAAATAGTATTCTTTCTTTTTAAAATCTGCTCCAAAGGATGTCATATCGTCATCCTGGTTGCATTTCTCCTCTTCTCCCTATAGAAAAAAAAGATTATCTTCTCTAAATTTCATCCCAACTAACTAAAAGAAATCACCACTTAATCGCTAAGAACAGTAAGGAACTTCAAAGTAATAAAAATATCAGAAATGCTGGATAGTGACATGTTAGTTTACGCCTACGAACACTCAGAGCACAAGCAATGTAAAGAATAACTTAGAAACAAATATAAACTGCAACAGAGTGACAAACTCACTAACCTTCGTCAATGTAACGTTCCGATTGTTTCATAAGTTCGCCAATGAAGATGACAGTGGAAGTGGTGCCATCTCCACTAGCGTCATCCTGCGCCACAGCGGTCCTCGCAATCATAATCGCAGTCGGGTTCTGGATTTGCTGAGATCACAACAATAAAATCAATAAAGTTGCGCCCATAACGGTTTTCAAGTGCTCAAAGTAGTAGATCTCCATTAATAATTAAAAAAAAGCAAACAAAAAAAGACTAACCATCTCTTTCAAGAGAGTGTTGCCATCTTTGGTGAGCTTAATATCACCAGCACCACCAACGAGCCTGAATCAAAGTATGTTTTAGAAAAAAGCAAAACACAATTTGGAACAAAAAAGAAGAAGAAAACGATATGGAAAAAGGTAGGAGAGAGAGACATTTTGATGGTTCCTTTGGGACCGAGGTTGGTTTTGAGGACATCTTGCAAACCCTTGGCGGCATTGATGTTCATGTGAAGTGCCGCCGATTTGTTCAGCACTTCGGCGTTAGGGTTCAACACTCGCAGAGACATTTTCGAGAGAATGAAATGAGTGCTTACAAACGGAAGTAGAGAAGAGGAGTGGGGTTTTTAGGGTTTCAGTCTCTCGCGATGAAACGGCAGCTGACGGCAGCGGAAACCTGAATTTGTGTTTATACGGAAATAGCACCTTCTCATCACATTAAAATGACGAAAATGACATTATAAAACATTTATGCTTTTCAGAAAATGCAATTCATGATACATTGAAAAGCTTCCAAATGACACATCATAGAAACATCCTAAAAATATATAGATTTCATAATTAAGATCACAGGTAATATTAAAAAATGTATTATTTAGAATTAATTTTTAATGATTTTGGATCATCATTCTTAAACATCTCATAATAAAAAAAAATCACTGCAGAATAATGTTTTCGAAGCGATTTAAATACATTCCAAAATATTTATTTTCAGAAAACAAGCATTATAAAATATCCTTTCCAGCATACTTTTAAATAAAAGGGTGATTTTGTGGTGTCTATGATTTTGAGTAAAAAAATTGTGTAATCTTGTATGTCCTTCGGTTATTCTTATTACAGTAGTTATCTTCCTTATATTGTTTTGTGTTGCCTAGGTTGTGTTTTTATCAAAGCTATTAAAATAAGTTTTTTGGTAGATGTTTAGCATATTTCTAAGTTTTGGCCGACAGATTCTAGATTATTTGATTTATAAAGTTTTAAATTGTTTTAACATTTAGTTAATCTAAAAGTGATAAAAATGAATTTTGTATTTTAGATGGTATAATTTAAAAGTTTATTCCAAATTACTTTAATTTTAAAAAGATTTTTAAATTATATAATCCATATATATTTTTTGTAATTTTTTTATCAATTCAAATTGAAAAATTTATAATGCATTATCACTCTAAAAGTTATGAATAATGAATTACCTTATGGATAAACCAATTCATAATTAAAAAAATATTATAGATTGCAAAATTTTGAACTGCTTTTGAATGGGAGTGCTCTTTTCGAATGGTGGAATCAGATCATATAGAATAAAGAAATTTATATTATATTAGGTAATATATTGCTTGTATTTTGATTCAAAAATTTATTTAAATTTGGTTGATTTTGGAATTGAATTATAAAACACTTGAAATGTAAATTGTATAAGTTAAGTATGTATATTCTAAAGAAGATTAATATAATTTTGAATATATATTTTAAACTATAATTATGTTTATAGTGGAAAATAATATAAATAAGAATTAAAGATAGAATGGTTGAGAGTTAATTGCTAATTAATAAAAGTCACCTAGTAAGAATTAATTCTTAGATTATTAGGTTATTGTAGATCAAATGATTGTTGAGTGTGCTATGTTTCCTTCTCAGTTTGACATTGTATCTTTATCTTTGGAGAAATTATTAGGAGTTT
Source organism: Lablab purpureus (assembly GCA_030347555.1). Lineage (NCBI taxonomy): Eukaryota > Viridiplantae > Streptophyta > Magnoliopsida > Fabales > Fabaceae > Lablab > Lablab purpureus. The sequence continues at coordinate 23,401,085 of CM059254.1, forward strand.
CTACCTATCATAATTTTTAACTAACATGGGAAAAATCACAAGAAGATTGATATGCAGTTGGTGGTGTGATGATTTTGCAGCAAAAAATAAAATGTGTAAGTTTTTTAAATGTGTCTAAATACCAATCTCCAGATTTAACTTCTTTTATCACAAATAGATGTTATTTACTGAAAAAAAAAATATTCTCTCTTCTCCTATTTTTTCTTTCTTTTACCATTTGTCATGTTTTTAATATTCTTTACAAGCCAAAATATTAAACCTCTTCAAATACAGTACTTAAAAAAGTGAGTATATATTAGCTATAATGAATTAATAATAATCATAATAATAAATTTAGTAATAATAATATTTTTATAGTAACAAAAATATTATCATTAATATATTATTATTTTTATAATAATAACAATAGTTTTAACTGTTATTATTATAAACAAAATTTAATTTGTATAAAGAAATACGACTTTAATAATATATTATAATTAAGTTATATGTTATGATATTATTGAAACCTTAATTCTTTATATTCTTTTAGTTTTATTATAATAATATTAGTTATAATAATGAAAATAATCAATATTATTAATAATAATAATATTTTTTTATTACATGAATGATAAATTATTAATATTAATTTTATTATTATAATTATTATAGTTAATATAATTAGCTCTTTAAATAATATATTTAAAAAAAGTTAATGTTTTGACCTGTAAAGAATACTAAGAAATAAATAAAATAACAAAGAGTAAAAGAAAAAAAAAGCTTTTTAAAAAACAGTATTATAATTCAGTGTGAAAATATGAGGATATAATGATTTTTAGGTATAACAAAATATGTTATTCACATATGAAATGAAAGTATTTGTCAATTCCAACATGGTCTAACTAGATTTTACGATGTTTGAGGCTGCTACCAGTCATTCAATTGGATCACTCGTTAATATAAATATTGGTAATCTATGTGCTTAGTTAAAGGACATGTTTGGTTTAGGAAATATTCCATATTCGATTTAGTATTTACAAAATATAGCTGGTGTTTAGTTTAATTTGTTTGATACATACAAGAAATGATGAAAACAATTTGGTTTATAAATCTTGAAGTCTGTACCTGGCTAAAATGAATAGTTTGTAATCTAGAGCACTCTGGTGAGAGTGACACTTTACCTCTTCACTCTCTGTGGTTTATCTTTGCATGGAAAGGGTGGAAAAAGGAGAAGAAAATAAATGAATAATTAACCCAAAGAATAAAGATGAAAAGCCTTTGGCATGTTGATGATGGATTTTGAAATTTGACAGAGCCATGTGGATTTGTAGATGAGAAGAATCTTGACTGTTACCACCAACAAATTCATGTAACTCAAAATGACCCCTTGTTTTTCTACGTGGGTTCCACTGCAGAATCTAGTATAAAGTAAATATTGTAATTGTTCATCGCAACTTTTCCACACCCCACTTATCAGTGGATCATGAACCTCCACGACGTTATATAAATGCATGAGATCGTGATTCTTAGAACAAAATCTTCCAAATGGGACCTACTGAATATTTTATACCTTTATTGACCAAGGTAAAAAGATCTAAGCACACCCTAATCCTCTGTAAAAGCCCATAAAAATACTAATAGTTACAACACAAACCACTTTCTTTTTTGGTTAAAAATCTCATCACACAAATTTTTATAATTTCTTAATCTGCATTTCACATTGTATTTTATGCAGACAATGTGCTGCAGCCTGCACTCCAAAACTAATGACTACTGAGAAGCATTATTTGTATGTTAACTAGTTACTTTCGGTTAAGACGACACAGATAAAGAGCTGGTAGAATCCAACCACTTAACTTGATTTGGGATAAAAAAATTGATTGATGCCATATTTATCTTAGAAAATCGTATTCGAATTAAGTAGAGTCAAAGTGATAAAATTTTACTTTATGATAGTAGTGAAGATTCAAATTGATTATATTGGGGTGCCATGCATGCATAAATGAATAGTTGATATTGAAAGATATGCCGCACAAAGTTGACAAAGGAGTTTATTCTTTTTCTTAAATGCTTTAGTTTACCTTCAACTGTGAAATATACACAAAACTAAAAGAAAAGTTATCAACACGTGCATCATCGTGAATTGTAGTTATCTGCACTATTAGTTGAAAGTTGAAACAAAGGTCAACTTTATTAATGGAATCCAGGGTTGTGCAACTGTATATATGCACACCTGACCTATACCATATAAAACAGTGCATTTTTAATTATTATTATTATTATTATTATTATTATTATTATCCTACATCAACAATAATAGTAAAAATTACACAAATAAAATTAGAGCAAATACTTGAACTAATGTTTGGTCATCCTTCATGAAACTTATCTTCTTCCTGTGTTACTTTTGTCTGATGTGAGAGCTGCACATTTCTCCTATATTACTTAATAAATTTAGAGAATGACCAAGTTGAAATGAAAAGCATCATATAAATGATACTCCAAAAAGTTAATGGTCCAAGCTTGAACTTGTGGCCATGTTTACAAGCAAATCTAAAATGATATTTTTATTTTTTACATTTTCACCTTTAATATTAATGTGTTTGAATTGAGAGTGAAGGATCAAAATCACAAAGACACCATAAAATCTAAGACCAGAGGGAATTCAAACTAACATACCATAAGACCCTATTATCTTGAGATAAAAATGGTGTCAAACGTAAGGAAGATGTTTGATAATCAACATTTTGCATAAAAGAACTTTCTTTATATGAATTTCTCCATAAATATTTTTAAGAAAAAAATGAAACAGATTTTTTTTATAAATTAAACTTATATATAAGTTAATAATAAATTTAAATTAATAAGAATGTTTCTGAAAATTATAACTTATATATATAAGTTTATTTTAATTTTATCTTTTATTTATTTTTTCTCTTAAAAATTCTTATGGTGAAAATTTTCCAAAATACACAAAGAAGGAGAGAAACAGGGCAGCTTGATAATTTTCATATGTTGGCTTGGGCCATAAATCAAGATAATTATTATCTATAATGAAAAATGCATATTGGAAGAAGAGATATATGTATGTAGAGAGAGATGTGAAATCAAGTTTGTGTTTTCTTTTCAATCTTGAATGAAATAAGAATTGAAAACGAAATTAGTATAATGAGATGAATAAGAATATATCTGTTGAAGATATATGGGATATTTAAAGAATAAAGTTAACTTTCCATTTGCTTTGTACTTGGAATTAGAAGAATATCCTTTATTTATTTTATTGTAGAAGTCTTTCTGTCTGGTCCATTCAGGTTATTCCCCTATGTTTAGTAGCTTCTGACACAAAATCATCAGTTTTCTGGATTTATAAAGAAAAGAAAACAACCAGTCAAACACAATGGGCAGCACCAACCTACATTGCTCTCAAATGGTCAATTCTTCCAAATGAAACCACTAAATTGTATCTAAATGACAAATTTTATAAGATATAACATAATACTATAATATTATTTAGTTTAGATTTTAATTCTTTAAAGAGAAATGATGATTGATATTTGTATTGTTGGTATTTTTTGAATTATATAGCTTCCGGCATATTCTTCTTCAATAAAAAAATATGAATATTTTGTGGTTTTGAAATATATTTAAGTATCTGTCACAACATAGATTATTCTATGCACATAGATAATCAAGTATCTCTGTTTGCATAATATTAAGAAACAAGATTATCTGAAAATTACAATACATTGATAAATTAACAAACAAAAATAATGTTGAACAAGGATAAAGTGGCCAGAAGTGGTACTTCACTTTATGGATTGGGTATCCAAATCTCAAACAGATAGGCCATGTCTATGTCTCTATCCTTAAGTGCAGAAAAAAAATAGTCACAGAATTTAAGTGTCATTATAGCGGTGCAAGTTGCAACAATACAAAAGTATAGCAAAAAGTGCTGCATTTACCTCCATCATCAGATAAGAATAATGTTTATCCCAAACACCCCCTCGTTCAATCAGATTCTCCCTGTTCATTTTCACACTGGATTTCTAGTGTGCCTTAAGCAACAAAGACAAAAACAAAAATATTACGATTTTCCAACTTCACGCGGGAATCTTCATAACAGCACATGGCTATGCGAACGAAGCTTCTTTCCAACTTGAAGCCTTCCAATTGGTCAATTCCCCTTGTCTTTTTATTCTCTAATCGTCTATAAAAGGACCAAACCATATAGCATTGCTGTGGCATCACAATTAAGGAAAATTTATTAGATTTTCACTCTTCAATAATATTATGGCTACCATTTCACTCAGGCATAACCCTCAAGTGAACAACACTAACCAGCAACGTGAAATCATCACTGAAGAGATCCAAGGACTCATAAGAGTCCACAGAGATGGACGTGTAGAGAGGCCACCAATTGTGCCTAGTGTCTCCTGCACAGTGGCATCATCATCAGAACGTGGTGTCACACCTAAAGATGTTATCATCAACAAAGAGACCAACTTATGGGCACGTGTTTATGTGCCAATAAGTTGTCACACAAAGCCTCTTCCTTTGCTTGTGTACTTCCACGGTGGTGGATTCTGTGTTGGTTCTGCTGCTTGGAGCTGTTACCATGAGTTCTTGACCAACCTTGCTTCCAAAGCAAACTGTGTCATTCTCTCTGTGGAGTATCACTTAGCCCCAGAGAACCGTCTTCCCATGGCATATGATGATGGTTTCGACGCCCTCGCGTGGCTGAAAAGAGAAGCGCTGAATATCTCTAGTCCGCAAAAGTGGTGGCTGGCTCATTGCAACATGTCTTCCGTTTTCCTAGCTGGTGATAGTGCAGGTGCCAACATAGCTTATAATGTGGCCACACGCATGGGAACATCATCAAACACGCCAACGACACCATTATCTCTCAAGGGTGTCATATTGATCCAGCCTTTCTTTGGAGGAGAAGAAAGAACTAGCTCTGAGAAGCATTTCCTTCAGCCACCCCATTCAGCACTCACTTTATCCGTTTCTGACACATATTGGCGCTTGGCACTTCCTCTTGGAGCCACTCGTGACCACCCGTATTGCAACCCTCTCGCATGTGGCACGGTCAAGTTGAGAGATTTGAGGGTTTCTTCCATTATGGTGTGCGTTTCAGAAATGGATATACTGAGAGATAGGAACCTGGAGTTCTCAAACGCTTTGGCTAAAGCAGGGAAAAGGGTTGAAACAGTTGTTTTCAAAGGCGTAGGCCATGCATTCCAAGTGCTGCATAATTACCAGCTTTCCCATTGCCGAACCCAAGAAATGATAGCCCATATCAGGAACTTTCTCAACCATTAACTCCTGCGTTTGATGGCTGGTGCTTTCTGTTCAGAAAAATATATGTTTAGTGTTTACAGTTTCATAGTTTTGTACAAAAGATTTCCTAGAGTTTGAGAAATATTTGTAACACTCGAATATGGGATTCGTAGACATTTATGTAGCTGCTGTAGTCTGTTTCTGGTGATCACAGCACTGGTTTTTGTTACAGAAAATTATCTTTATCTCATACTACTACAAGATATTAGCCTAGTTAGTTTTTTCTTGAACAGTAATACATCCTTTTTTCACCTATACTTGAATTTTCTTCACGAATCCATATCTCATTCGAGTATCCCGATACTACTACTATTAGTATACTTCACACCAGTAGTATCCAAACCTCAGAAACACCAATACTCTTATTTATTTCATGTGTCTAATCCAGATATTTCACCAATAGTAAATATAGAATAAAACAAGAAACACAGAGGAATGTGTACTATAAAAACATAGCAACATTGTCTCTTCCTAAATTAAACAGGAAAATTGTTCTTTACATGAATTGTTTTAAAAAATTATGAGATTGATAACGTTATTTCTACATGTAATAATAAAATAGAATTTATGATGATAATGATTTATAATAATGTTATTTTTAAAATAACAATAATATTCGATACAGATATCATATTTTAGCATCATACATAAGTAAACATTTAAGAAATATGTTCAGAAATAAAAATAGTACTATGAGTTTTAGAAGGTCAGATACATATATGGTGGTGGTGTAATTCCTTTTTGTACCATATTCTGTTACTATTGTACCTAGAGTTAAGTTCTGAAAGCTACTTCCAGGAGCAGGTTTGAAAAGAAATGGGAAAAAAATGCAGTAAGAGAAATGAAAGTGAAACATGCAGAGTACATGCATGAGTGAAAAGTGGTGGTCCGTGTTGTGGGTATCTTTATTCTATCTTTAGACTTTGTCTTTGACCAACTATATTCTGGTGTCCCTTCTGAATTGGGACTCTTCAGAACGGAATACGGGTCAGAGAACATCTTCAAAGAGAGAATGATACTTTGCAAGGAAGACGTAATTGTTCCACAAGGACCACCATGAGAGCTTGTGGACACCATAGCAGTTGCCAAATTTTTCATCTTAAAAAAAAGACTCCTCTTTCCAAAATTTTAAAGTAATTGTACTTGTTAAGATTCTATCAAAAACAATACATGCTTTGTGATTGTTGGAAAATAGTTTATTTTTCAAGCATGTGGGAATCTAGCTCTGAGTCTACGTAAATAGAAGAGTAGAAGTTGAGAAACATCCATCCTTCAATATATCCTTTCATGGAGATAATGAGATTTTCGTACTAAACAAAAAATAAATAATTTACAACTTAATGTATTAAGATTTTAATTATATTGTTTAACTTAAACTACCAATAGATATGATTATATTATTAAAATAACTATTAAATGAAATTTTTATGGTGTTAAAGTATATTTTTGTTTACAATGAATTTTAAAGATGCTGCCAGCTATACAAAATACCATTAATTATATACTTGCCTATTTTTTTTTGTTATTTTAAGTTTTATACATTGAACAATAATTATTTTATAAATTCAGAATGTTGATAATCATTTAATATCCAGGTTTACATGTACGACAAATTTTTATGCAGTGTTAGTTAGAAAAGTAAATAAAACTTTAAAATTTGTTAGACATGTAGGGTATTTTTGATTTGATAAGAAACATGCTGGTGCAGAATACAGATGAAATTAGTTGATGTTTGATTTAAGACATGTTTATGAGGCAACACAAATCAATATTTACTTTCTTATAAGAAAATCTTTTATCTCTTTCCCACAAACTAAAAAAATTATAAAACTTTTTCATATATTTATATTTAATAATACATTTTCCCTTACTCAATTATCGTCCTTCAACCAACATCAAATTATTGTTTTCATCAATATAATAATTTTTATTATTTATACTACTATCATAATTTTATTATTTTTTTATTATTAATATTTTCACTTTTATCAATCATCAATTATCTATATTAAGGGTGATTAGTATAAATAATATGTTACTACAAAATTCAACATTGATGCAAAATTTTTGTTTTTGTTATTTTCTTTGATGTTATTATTTTTATCCATAATACATTTATTGCTTTTAATTTTGTGGTTATATTAAAAAAACTAGACTATTTTATTATTTTTTAAATGGATAGATTCTCGATGTTAAAATTACAAATTATTCTAAATTTGTAATATTATTAAAAATAACATAATTATTATTATACATATTTAAGAATTGGACCTATTATATCATTGAGACAAATCAATGTAAAAAAACTGTTCTTTCTTCTCCATTTTTTACAAGTTTGTTATTATTTTCGTTAAGATTTTTTTTTATTTGAGAAACTTTTAAACTAAGGTGGTTTACAAGCTCTTATCATTTTAACACAAATTACACTCTAATTGTGACACTACCTTTATTCAATTTCAGATTATACATGATAGCTTCATTTATATGTGAACAAATTTCAAAATATTTTGAAATCACAATATTTAATAAAAATTATGTTAGAAAGCAAATAATCCATTCTTCCTTTTTACAATCTTTCTCACGTCATTGTTATGGGTATCCTTGTTATCATTCTTGTTAACAATATATTTTTTTGTCATTATCACCACCTCTCATCATTATTTTTTCCACCAACAACATCACACATGTCATTGATATTTTTTTGTCATGGCAACCACCATAATATTATTGTCATCCTTATTTACACCATTGTTTATTTATGGTGATGTGAGTAGGACAAAAAGTCTTGAAAAGTCCTTAAAAAAAAATTACCAATGAAAGAGAAACAAAAGAGATCAAGAGAGCTTTGAGAAAAAAAAATGATAAAATCAAGATGGGTTAAATATGTTTTTAGTCCATGAACTATTTGTCAAAATTGTATTTCGTTACTAAGGCAAACTTTAGACTTATTTCGTCTTTATACTTTACAAACAAGTGTAAATGATCATCGATGACAAATAAAAACATTTGTAAAGACATAAAATGAAAGAAAATGGAAGAAAAAATAGTGATAGAAGCTTAAGAGATTGATGATAGTAAAATAGGAAACTATGAAAAAAGAAAATAAAGAGATAAAAGGAAATTTTGACACGTCATCAATGATCATTTACACGAGTTTATAAAACATATGGACAAAATAAGTCCAAAGTTTAACTCAGAGACAAAACACAATTTTGACAAATAATTTAAAGACTAAAAATATATTTAACTCAATCAAAATTTAAAGAATTAGAGAAGAACTTTAAAGAACACAAAATCAAAGTAAAAAAATCTACCGTAATTGAGAAACTCTCTATTTTAATATGATGGAAATAGAATTTTATTAATTAAAATGACTTTTTTTTAAAACATTACAAAAATTATCTAAAAATGTTACCCAAAAATATTCTTAAAACATTCTTAAAATATTCTTACTAAACTTCTTTTAAATAAATATCTAATCTAAACTATTACAGATATATCTAACATGTTTTAAAATAAAGTGACTAAAAGATATAAATTAGCTTGACTACTTCTAGTTAAATTAGTTCATGAAACTAAAACCTATCATTCTCTTTTTCTAACCTTCTAATGTTGTAACTAGAAGACTTATTTATTGCATTTTACACACTTGAAAAATGTGAAACAAAGTTTTTATTTATCATATTAAGTGTCTTTAGAATTTGATACTCTAACTTTTTGTTGTTATCTTTGAGAGTTTTTTCAGGTGGTTTATCTTTTTGAGTCTTAAAAATGGTCATGTTGTCACTTTTCATTTGATATTCATTTTAACTTTTTGTTCATATACCTCATTAAGTGATATCATATATTTAGTTTCAACTTAATGTAGAAAGTGTTGCAGGTGTTTTTTCAAAATGAGTTGTCCTTATATTTTTCAAAACCATTTTTTTTATGATGAAATTCGTATAGTTTTGTTTAAATACTGTTGAATAATGATGATATTATTGTGGTCATATTTATTATCATGATCATTATTAACATCACAATGAGATAAATTTTAATAACTAAAATTGCATTCATCTCAAATATCATATACTAAATTATTAAATCTATGGTGGATGCAATATCTTCATGTAATTTTGGGACTGTAAGGATGCACGGGCTTAGGCTGTGATGTTTGTGAAAATATTCAAAGCATGATTTAGGCTGTATTTGAATCGGAGTGAAGATGCAAGAGGAATGAGTTCAGAAGAAAGTTAATAAAAAGTCAAATTATTTGCATTAAAAGAAGTAAGAAAAAATAAGTGAAAAATATTGTATTAAATATGATTGATGTGATAAAATAAATATATTTTTATATTAACATATTTAAAAATAATTTATAAAATCAACTTTTAAAAGAAATTTAATGTAAGAGAATAATTTTTAAATATGTAAATTAAAATTAAAACAAAAATATTATAAATTTTAATATATAAAAATTACATTTTAAATATTGAAATAAATTATTTTACTTAATACTAAAATTTAATTAATTAATTAATTTTACTTACTGATTATTTTAATATCTATATTAATTATTTATATATAATATATAATTTATGCTTACACAATAAATCATCCGTCTGAATCAAAGAAAGAAACCCTTAGAGTAAATGAATACAATAAAATGCGAATACGTATAATCCTTGGGACTTTAGGTCTCCAACAATTTTATGTCCTAAATGAAACGGTTGAAAGAGAGAAATTAACAACTCTAAAATTATCGTAATAACGAGATATATCAATATAATTTTAAAAGTTATATATAATGAAAAATGTATAATATTTTATAAATTCAGTACAAATAAAATAAGATAACTAATGCTAAAACTGCAAAACATGAAATTTTGGTGAGTAAATATGTAATTAAACCATTTTTATAGGATTTAATGAAAAAGAAAACACTTTTATTTTGACATGACAAAATTGTGAAATCTATAATTATATTATTGTATACATAGAGACAATTATTTTTGTTTAGTATCCATAGAGAAAAATTAATAAAACAAATTACAATTAAACTATTTTTTCTTTTTCAACTTGTTGTAAAATGAAAATCTCTCAAATCTAATGACTTGTAATTTATTTCACATTTACACTCCCACACCATTTTGCAGGATCCAGGCAAAGTCCCCAAACGATCATCAAATCAAACCATTATCGCGATAGACTCTGCATTTGCAGCAAAGAGGAAAAGTTGGATTTACATGGCGAAGCATTACACGGCGGCGGCGGCGGCGGCGCCGCTGTCACGATTCGGCGTGCTGGTTGCGCAACTCGAATCTATAGTGGCCTCCGCCGTTCACAAATCACCGCAGCCACTCCTCTGCTTCGATCTCCTCTCCGATCTCATCGCAGCCATCGACGAGGACACCAAGGTCTATCTCTTTCTCTTTCTCTTTCTCAACCTTCCATCGCATTGCACTGGATTTGTTTTTTTTCCTTCTTTGCTCGTTTGTTTTCCCGCATTATTTCATTCGTTCGATGTTTTATTTGTTTTAGAACTGCGCTGATTCACTTGTGTTCCTCACGTTATTTGGATTCATTCACGTTTTTTTTTCTCGAATCTATCTCTCCAGTAGATTAAGTTTGAGATTCAGAATTCAGAGAAATATACATTTGCACGCGTCAGTTCGGATAAACTGTTCGTGCTCTTTTTCTTTTCACGCTATCATGGTATGATGAGCTGACTAAGCTATGGATTAAAATTCAATGCAAGCTGCATAGAACGCTGAAAGCAAGCTAAGAATAAGACTATGATTATGATAAGACTCTTCTTGCCTTTTCAGAACGAGCTCTTGTTTATAAACTGGAGCTCGGTAATTATTGTGGGGTTTAATATCATTCTTTTGATTGTTGGCACTTTTATTTTAGCCTGAATTCCTTAAAACTCTATCAGGGGTGATGGTGAAATTCTAATGATATAGAATATGGTTTCCAGGAGAATATTTTGGTATGGCAAAGGAGATGTGAGGATGCTTTGTATTCCCTGCTTGTTTTTGGTGCACGACGGCCTGTGCGTCACTTGGCATCGGTAGCGATGGCAAAGGTCATATCTAAGGGAGATACAATATCAATTTACTCTAGAGCAAGCAGCCTTCAGGGATTTCTTTCAGATGGGAAGAGGAGCGAACCTCAGAAAATTGCTGGTTTGTCTATGTTAAAGATTTCTTGAAGTTTTAGATAGATCTTGAATTTTTGTAATGCTTGTGATTGATCCGAGTTCTGACAATGTAGAAAATTCTTATATGAAGGCTCCTTATTTTGCAAAGATGATTTTCCTTTTCCTAGAGAAGCTATGGGAATAGCATTAGGGAGAAGCCATAAATACAATCATATTTGTAAGCAAATGTTGGTGCAAGGAGATACTCAACCAGCCACACTACCATAAAGTTTTGGACTATTTTTTATTTTTGTTAAAATAAGAAATTCATTAAGATGAAAAAAATGGGCCGCGTCTTCTTGTTGTCAGAAGCTTTAAAACAAGTCATGATAAACCGATGGAAATTAAAGAGAAAGAATAAAGTTATAGGGAAGATGTGACACTTCCAAAAGTAGATGAAAATAAGGATCACAAGGAAGAACACTACTCACATGTATTCATCTTTGTTAGAGATCCTACATCAACTAGAAATAAGATCAAATTAGAATTTATAAGTGGGTACAAACCTTACTTTACCAGCCGGTTTAGTGAGATTGAGTTAAATTTAAAGTCCACTTTCTAATATGGGATCATAACTTACTATAACAAGGTTGTTGGGCTTATCGGTCCACCTGTTATCAGATCACCCACATATATCCAGTCCTCAATGTGAGGAAGTGTGTTAGAGATCCTACATCGACTAAAAATAAGGCCAAATTAGAGTTTATAAGTGAGTGCAAATCTCACCTTACAAATTGGTTTTGTAAGGTTGAGTTAGGCTTAAAGTCCAATTCTTCATAATCTTTTTTCATATTCCTGACTAGGTCTTAGGATTTTTTGAAAAATAAAGAATATAAAATGTATCAAGTCTTTGCAAAATAAAATAAAGAAACTCCTCGTTTTTATTCTGCATTTATGTTGGATCTTCTCAATTTGGATTGTAACATGGGAAAGCTATTCTAAATATATATTCTTTTTAGCCAAAGAAGACATTATTGAGAGACAAGAAGTACAAGTAAGAAGGATGATAAGTGTCTTCCCTACAAAAAACAATATTTAAATAATTGTCTCTAAGTCACAAGGCCTGAACCTTACAGTTGCCCCAAGTAAAAGGAGAGCTTTTTGTATCTCGAATTCTATTAATGAACCAAGCAGAGTACCTCAAAACAAGTCGGTAAGGAATTTAGGGATCGAACCAAACATCCTAGCCTAAGTGGCTAGCACTTTTATTTGTAGGTGTCCTTTTGATTGTTTTTGGCATCAAATCACTTGACTCTTGCACATCATAGTTTTGTTAAATTTTGTGTTGCATGTTTTTTTTGGACTGTATTGGTTTTCTTCTTGTTTATTGCATTTAACTATTCAGGTCCTGTCACTTTTCTTTTGTTTTTACTTTTCAGTTTTTTTTTTTCTGAACATAATTTTATAGGTGCTTCACAATGCTTGGGAGAATTGTATAAGTACTTTGGCAGAAGAATCACTTCAGGTTTACTTGAAACAACAATCATAGCAACTAAACTAATGAAGTTCAATGAGGTATTTCCTTACAACTTTTATGCTCATATGTTTAAATTACTAATAACTGAATGATATGCAATTTGCAAATCATAAAGAAAAAAATTATCTTGGTTTGTGCATGCCTGTTTTCTTTTTCCTAAGAAAGAACTATGAATTTGTGATCCTAGCAGTACTTTTAGTTACTATTTTCTTTTTGATTCTTTTTCCGTTCCTATTTGCATTTAAAGTTTGTTATATGATTTACTTTTAAAATGTTTTGAAATGCCTGTAAAGTAACTGTTGAGTGAAAAGATACAATTTTATTGGAGAGTAACCATTCGAAGTTTTGACCTGAGGTTGCAGGAAATGCTTTTAACATCACAAGAAGACTTTATCAAAGTAGTTAAATTTACTAGATCACACCTGTATATGACATTGTACTAGAATTGCTGAGTAAGACTATGAAAATGGAAAGAGGGAGAAAAATAAACGGGGTGTCTCTAGTGACATCTTGTATAGATGTGGGCATATGGCACAGAAATGAGGAACAAAGAAGTTGATCACATATCAGAAACCGAATAAGAGAGGGATTAAAGTTGGTAAGTGCTTTAGGAAGGAATGAGGGAATCTTAAGGCTTGTAAATAATTTCAGTATACTACTATTTAAGAATGTAAATTTTTAGTCCGATAGATAAATCAATTTCATTAATGATTAAACAAAATCACTCAAATTCCATATAAGTAGAACTTGAGCTTTTCTTAGTTGACTCATCACTCTCTTTCTCTCAGTTTGACAAAGTGCCTTTATTTGTCTCCCTTTTCTTCGTCTATTGCATTTATCATTTCTGCATCATTTGTCAATCGTCACTTGAAAAAGACTGCTATTCTATTATGATTGGCTGTACGCTCTTTTAATGAATGTGTTATGTATAAAAAATCAGGAGTTTCTTAGACAAGAAGCATTATATATGCTTCAGAATGCCTTAGAAGGCTCTGGTGGTAGTGCTGCTTCAACAGCATATTCAGAGGCATTTCGTCTCATAATTAGATCTGCCACTGGGGATAAGTCGTTTGCTGTGAGAATAGCTGCTGCAAGATGTTTGAAGGCATTTGCTAGCATTGGAGGTCCAGGCTTAGGTGTAACCGAGCTTGACAATTCAGCCTCTTACTGTGTCAAGGCAGGTATTTTTGTCTCAATTTGATCTCTTTCACCAGTAAATATGCCAATTGTTTGGCGCAAAATCATAGTATTCTATACATCTCTTTGTTACTGTTACTTTTGATAGGCACTTGAAGATCCTGTTTCATCTGTCCGGGATGCCTTTGCTGAAACTTTGGGTTCCCTGCTTGCTCTTGGAATGAATCCTGAAGCACAGGTCTCTATTATTGTTTTTCTCTGGTTTTTCCTTGGTTTTGCATCTTTCATACTTACTCCACCTCAAATTTTTATAGGTTCAACCAAGGGGAAAGGGTCCTTTACATCAAGCAAAAAAACTAGAAGGTGGATTGCAGAAGCATTTGATTTTGGTCTTTACAAAAGGTTTGATGCTCTGTTTAGATCACTGTACTTTTGTTTGTCAAGATGGTGTGAAAATACCATATTTTTAGGAAGTGTTTGTCTTTAACCTTTTTTAGATGTGGTTGAACCTGAGCAAAAAACTCATGGAGAAAATCTCTTGAAAATTAACGACCACAATATTTATAAAAGAAAACTGAGAATTGTAGCTTTTTGAAAAAAAAAAACTAACTTTTAAAAATAAGCTGCATGGGCTAAGAGGGTGTAGCTCAATTGGTTGAGTGTGAGTTGTTGTAATTTCCCCAATGCGTGTTCAATCCTACAGATAAAAAAAAGTTGCATGTGTAGCTTTCTCTATCTCATCCTGAACTAATTGGTGTGACAGTCAAACAAATTGTTTAGTTTAAATGTAATTTTAAGCTAAAACCCCCAAACAACTCTTTATTTAAAATTCTTATTTTTTGCTTTAATTTTAAAGTAACTTTTATGCCATAAAATTCTGGCCAAATATTACTCAACCCCCCTCCCTCCAAAAAAAAGTACTCACCTAGTGGTATTAAGGGTGATATATACCATATTTTTTTTTGTTTCTGCTCCCTATTAGCTGTGGAAGCTTTGAATTCTTTTATTGGTACTTATGCTGTTGTAGTTGTTATAGTGATTGGCAGATCACTGTTAATTTTTCTACTGTATTAGTGCTTCTGATTCTCTCCGTTGTTGGAGTTCTTTGGAAGCCAACTCCTCTTTTTTTTGTTTTGTTTCTACAGTACTTCACATTTTGTTTAAAGTCTTTTTTCTTTCTGCTTATTGTCTGACTATATAGCTGAAGTTTGTACAGAAAAGTTAATTGAGTATGCATTTTCCCATTTTTATATCTACATCTCTGTACTCTCAGTTCTCTCTTTGCCTCACGTTCTCTTATTTTCCCACACACCTATCATTTTTTTCCCATTTTCTCTTATTTCTAATAGTATTTAATGAAATGCATTGAATGCTGGTATTTCTATTTGATCATTGGAGGTCAACTAAATGATTGCAAGTGAGTTCTAGGATGACTGGAGGCAATACTTAGAACTTCCATCATGGAATTGCAGAAAATGGATTATGCCCATTACCCAGCCAATTGGGCCTTGCTCTTTCTGGTTATTGCTAGTCTGGACGGAGGGGGTGAATGGATATTGCTTTTAATGTGTGTTGAATATGAACACAGATTTGTTTCAAGAGTGGGCTGGAAATTGTTTTTTTTCCCCACATCTTCTGTAATTCAGCTGAGTATTTTTTTGTTTGTATGTGCTGGTTAAATTTATACCCTGCAGGTTGTTGCCTTTTGATTGAGATATATGAATATTAATGGAAGTTAAAAACCCAAAGTAAAGAATGGAGTTCATATGCCTTGTTTATATACTCTGCATTCGTCTAAAAGTTACGAATTTACAACTGTCTCATTTTTTTTCTTGTGGCTTCCATTTATACTGATTCTTTGTGGGCATGTAATGAATTTTTTATTTCCATTACAGTTAGTGGAGTGAAGTCTAGGAATGTTCGGGTTGGGTTAACATTAGCATGGGTGTTCTTCTTACAGGTGAATCACATTTCTTTGATAAATGTTCAGCTTGCAGTTTAAAGCATTCTTGTGGATATTGGTAGATTGGTTATTTTGTCAGAACATAGAACCCTGTATTGTTTTCTGTTCTAGTAATGGGGACACTTATTCTTATTCTGCTGTCTTTTAGGTTTAGGTATTAATGAGTTCTTTTACTTTAATGAAACATTGTGATTTTACTGTCTTTATTTGTTAATTTTGGTTTGCTACTTTGTTTTTTTGGAACACTGACTGCTTTTCATCCTTTTCTATAATATAGGTATGCTACCTACCTTTCAAAAAGTTTTTTTTTCTCTCTGATGAGCAGTATGTGGTGTGGTTGTTCATATGACTGAAGAAGTTTTGACTTTATGTATTGATCTGTTATTTATATTTTTTTACATGTTCGTAGATTGTTTTTTTAGTAGTTTGGTAGCTGCCACAAAAGTTATCGTTAAGAAGAAAATTAAAATGTATTTACTTGTTCTGATTGTGAATACTTTTCTCTGGTAATTTCATTTTGCAGGTCATTCGCATAAAATATCTGCTTCCTGACAGTGAGCTCCAAAATTTGGCATTGCAAGTTATGGAAATGCTCCGTGCTGAAACTTCTGTTGACGCGCATGCCTTGGTATTTTTTATATTTTTTTATTTGACCTTTTGCTTTAATTTGGTATGTTATTCATTAAGACAGACTGGAGGAAATAGGAGAGTTGAAAGAAAATAGTTCCACTTTTTAAAATTTATGCTGTTTATTTTGTATTTAGGCAGTTAGGCCCTGTTAGGACTTTGGAGGAATTTTTTAAACTTATTTCAGCTTATGTATTGCAATAAACATTCGTAAAACATTTTGGTCGTATTTGGACTGGCTTATCAAATATCTATTAAAGCAGTATGAACTATTAGAGCTTATATTAATAAGCTTGAAACTGAAGCTTATCAAATAAACCATTGCCTATGCTAAAATGGCTTGGGCCGTTTCTTTTAATAATAGTTTTGTGACTAAATAAACCTTGATAAAGTGTCAAATTTTCATTTCTGCATAAGCTTTGTAGACATTTTGCATGTGGTTAGGGTAAACTGCTATTATTTGCAGCCTGTGATTTTCTTGTATGCGTTGTGGTTTCTTGAATGCATTGTGATTGAGATCGCAAAATAGTTTTCTTTGCCTCAATAGTGATGCATCTTTCAATTAATTTCAAATTTGGGTTGCCTTTGTCGCTACTGGTTTGTGAACTAGCATTTAGCATTTACTTCTTTCTTGTAAAGTAGGTTCAGGGTTGTGATATTTTCAACATTTTAAACAGTTGAGAAGAATGTCTTATTTCTTGTTGCAGGCATGTGTTCTGTATATCCTTCGTATTGCAGTAACCGATCAAATGACTGAACCTACTCAAAGGAGCTTTTTGGTTTTTTTAGGAAAACAGGTACAATTTGTTTAAATTAAATCAGTTGTTGCAAAAGTTTTTTGAGTTGAGTATTTAAACTCTTATGTCTTGTTAATGATGTGTACTGAATCTTACCCCTTTTTGCCACCTTTTGGTAAATTATAGCTCCAATCACCTGAGGCAGGTCCCTCCATGAAAGTGGCAGCCTTGCGTACACTGTCTTATACCCTGAAGACACTAGGAGAGGTAAAGCATAACAACTTAGGTTTCAATTTGGTAATGAATCTAGATTCTTTTAACAAGGAACTATGAGGAACTGAGACTTCTCAAAGTGTGCTTATTTTAATTATTCCATGTGCAGGTTCCATTTGAATTTAAGGAAATTCTTGACAACACTGTAGTTGCAGCAATGTCACATTCTTCAGAACTAGTGAGCTCATGAAAGCATATTTTATATAGATATAATTTATTATTCTCATATATTAATATCCTTTCCCATTTTGGATTCAAGACTAATTAAGTTTAACACTTCATATTGTTCTTTAGGGTGGAATGAAAGAATTGAAAATATAAGTGATTTGACCTTGTAAATAGTCTTCCTGGAAAACGTGTAAGGAAAAATATGGCTAACATTCAGTTAGGATGGCAGTTTGTGGAGACAAAAGAAAATGCTTCCTTTTGGAGTTTTTCACGTTATTATTTGAAGGTTTTCCCTGTTTGGTGACTGAGATACGATTCCCTAATGACATAGGCCAAGTGTAACTTTTTTTTGGTGAGGGGGGGGGGGGTTTCTGGGGTATGATACAACAAGATGGGATAATGTCTCTCACTAAAATATGAAAATATATAATATGTGAATTATGTATTTAATATAATAATATATCATATATGTATGTTCAATATATTACATAATATTTCTGTATAATATATATAACATATATACAAAAACCATAATATATATAAGTAATATATTTTTATGTAGTAATTTGTAATTATTTGTAATATATATTTATCAAATCTTTAACATAAAACTAAAATATTAAAAAAGAAATAAATTTCATTCAATTTTTTAGAATTTGTAATAATATTATTAAAGATAATAAAATTATAAATATTATATTTGCAATAAAATTTATATCAATTATTTAAGTCAGGTTATAATAATATTATGATGTATTATAAAATAATGTTTCTTATGTCGTTTATCTTTTAGTTATTTTTCATGTAATTTTTACATTTTAGAGAAGAAATAGTGTATAAAACTAAAGAAGGAACGATCAAGATAATTTTTCATATAATGTTTATAGTTTAAAAAGAAATAATGTATAGATGTAAAAAAGCTTTAAAGAAATTGTTGATATTTTTGTTCTACCTCAAACATACGATATTATATTTTTATATGAAGTTTTTATTAACTGTTCAAAATGAAATGAGTTCTATATTGATGCGTGGAACATGTGATGTTCATGAAGGCTGTAAACATTGCAAAATTTATTAGGCAAGGACTTAAAAAAAATTGGAAGAGGTGCTTGTGGATGTAATTCCATTTGGTTGCTATGTTAGAGATGTAAAAGGCAGATTGGTTGTATACATTAAAACTTATTTGACCAATTGTTTACTTTATGATCGTTAGAGACATGATTTCATTATATTAAATAGAGAGAGATGATATTTGATATGGAAATATCTTATCAAATATTTTTCATTATTAGATATTGATTGTGTTGTCGTATCTCTTCTTCATTATAAATATGAATACTCATGTGTGTACTCAAGACAAAATTCTTTATATTCCTTCTTTGTTTCTCTTTCTTGACATGGTACTAGAATGGTACCATCCTTTGTAGATATGTCAAACTGGGCTTGGCTCGATGGGCCAGCCCAAAGAGCTTGCAAAACAAGTTAGACCATGCAAAAATAATTGTTGCCTAAATTGAACCATGCCATTTCTGGCCTTGGCCTGTTTACCCTACAACCTATGGGCTTAGACTTGCTTATGGGCTTGTGAGTGTATCTTCTATTAGACAATGTTATTGCTTGGTATGTTTTTACAACTATATGTTTTTGTTCTGGTTTAGTGTAATTGTTTGTGAGACAGTTACTATAGTTTATTTTCTATGTGGTTAGTGTAACTGATTTAGTTAGACATTTATAACCAACTTGTATTGTAATTGAACTATGTATATATATAGTTGGTTGACATTAGTACTAAGTCTCTTGGGGGCCTTGCGTTGGTTACGTTTGTAATAAGCTTGTCTCACATGATACATATGGTCTAGCTTGAGGGGGAATGTTAGAGATATGATTTAATTATATTAGAGATATGATAGGGAAATATATTACCAAACATTTCCCATTATTAGATATTGATTTTGTTCCTTATTACCAATTATCTCTTCATTAAAATTAAAAATACTTGTGTGTACTGAACCCATGGAATTCATTATATTCCCTCTGTTTTTCTTTTCTCAACATGGTATCAGAGCTGTACCATCCTGCATGATGTGTTTTGTCACTAATCCTTTCGACAATGTTATATGTTGCTTACATTCTTTGTATATAATAATACTCAACTTTGAGCATATAGTTGAGATGAGTCCATCTGTGCCATTTTGCTTTATATCTTGTTAGTGATAAATATGGAATCACAGCATAGTTCTAATATTTTGGATTTTATGTCTTGTCTGTCATAGCTGTTCTAAATATGCAAATTCTCAGGTTCGAATTGAGGCTGCTTTGGCATTACGTACATTGGCTGAAGTTGATCCCACTTGTGTTGGTGGTTTAACTTCATATGGGGTGACCAATCTTACTGCTTTGAGAGAGAGTGTTTCTTTTGAAAAGGTAAAGTTTGTCAAAATTTACGAAAATCTCTATTTTATTGCATGTTTTATAGTGTTAAAAAAAGTTTATTAAAGGTAATACGAAAAGAGTACAACAACACAGGTTGAGAAATCTCCTTAGTATTCACAAACGTGATACATAAAAAAGACAGGTGAACATTGATAACTAATTTAGTCAGGCAGCTGACGGGAGTCTGTTTTTAATTAATAAAGATTCTGTCTGGATAAACTTTTTCACAAGCACTTTTAGGAGAAAATAATAAGAAAGAAAAATGAACTAAAATTCTCCATAAGCTAAAAGTAGTATATGTATAAGTTTTTTTTAACTAAAAGGAAGTATGCAGTAGCATCACCATGCTATATGCAATCCTAACTAGGTTAGCAAAACAGACAGCATCAATCTTCTGCAGCATACTTAGATATTATGAAAAGAGAAAAAAAAAATATACATGATGCGGGGGTGGGGGAACCAAACCTATCAACAAAAAATAAACAAATGTATGAAAAAGTAAATGATATCTGTCCCTAAAGAAATCAATACTATGAAAAGAAGGCATAGCATCCCACCAACTATCAATCTGACAGCTATGCAATAGTTAGTGGAAGTGGTATGTCGATTCAACGATTTGTACAACTTTCTTTTGATGTGATGCACATGTCTAGTTCATCAATTCTATGAAAAGAAGACATAGCATCCCACTAACTATCAATCTGACAGCTATGTAATAGTTAGTGGAAGTGGTATGTCGTTTCAACGATTTGTTCCAGAGCCAATACAGCTTTCTTTTTTGATGTGATATGCACACATGTCTAGTTCAAAGTTCTTGTTAAAATTTTGTTTGCCTGTTCATTTTAAAGGTTTCGATGAAAGTGAAGTGGCAATGTGCAGTTTTTGTGAAGTGGAATGGCCATATCTCCAGGGGCATCTTGGTGCATGTGCATGGGTTATAGAATAAGATGGTTCTTTTCAGAGTTTTTCATTTCTGATTTGCGTGAGAGAAACTGACACTGGGGTAACTAGGCACAGTTATACTAAACTAACTACAAAAAAATAGAAATTAATTTGGGTCAGTCAGCTCAATCAATGAAGTATAACTAATTTTTGCTATTACTACATGGATTTTGTTAAGTGAATTATTTAGAAACATGAATACCATTCTAGGCAAATGGTTTGTATGAATTATACATAAAATACTTTTTGTTGATTTATTTGTGATGAGTTATGAAAAATCTATCTTCAACTAGTGGCTCTCATAGATTTTATGAATTGACGTTGATGCCTTATTTGCAGGGAAGCAATTTACAGTTTGAGCTGGATTCTTTCCATGGCCAGGCTACTGTCTTGGCAGCTTTAGTCTCTATTTCGCCAAAATTACCTCTTGGTTATCCAGCCAGGTAAGTTTCTTCCCTACCTCATTAATTAATTTTATATTTTATTTATTTATTATTTTTACCTGGATAAGTTACGTTTCTTTCTACACCAAATTTATAAATTGTTTTTCACTATGCAAATATTTGTGTCTAAGCCTTGAATTAGGAAGTGCTCAGTTTTTGTTTTGGTTGTAATTTATATGCATGTCATATGATGGAGTAGAAGTTGATTAACGCTTACTTTATTTGGATGAAGTGTTAAATGATTTGAAGTTTAAAAAGAAATCAAAATTGTATTATAGAAGAGTCAGAAATGATTCATGAACTTGTACTTTATATATTGGCTATATGGTACATGATATAAATGTCAGTTCTTTTGTTTTTAGTTGTCTTCCACGAAATGGCATCAAGGGTTGTCCAATTCTTTTTTAACTGAATATACTCTTCTAGCTTTATTCTTTGACATGGATTAAAGTTTCTTGCTCAGTAAACTCTTAATGTAATTTTTATTCTTAGTTTCACTCTGGTGCTAGATAATATCAGTTTGTGTAGTATGCCATATGTAGTTTGTGTCATTTCATTAGACTGTAACCAGTCCCTTAGCGAGGACTGTTAATCAGTTACATAACTGTCAGCCAGTCTGTTACTGCTAGATAAATTATCTGTTAGAAGTATGGCAACTATACCTAATGATACATAGGATATCTATTGAGTGAGAGGGATAGATATTGACCATTAGAGCAGAATGGTCAAGATTAAAATATAATAATGAGTATAGTTCCGCATTAGTTCTCAAGATTGAATGGTTGGGAATTTTAGTCCTCGAGAATTTAAAAAACCTCTGTTAAACCCAGACTTTAGAGGTAGTAATTTATTTTTATTATTTTCCACACTTGTTTTGCACAAAAAGGACTAAAGTGAATTGTGTTTTGCAAGTCAGGGACTAATGAAAGTTTTCTTTTTAAATCTCATGGACTAATGGAAGGTTTTTAAACTCTAAAGGACTAAATTGATTGACACATACAATCAAGATGATTAATTTGAGATTACTCATAAAATTTTGCTGGTTTTTCAAAAACTCATGTTACCTCTTTCAAGCTGTTATGTGATTTTAAATCATTTTTAATCTCAATTAATTATGTATGGCCCAGATTTGCCCACTCATTCTCAGAAAATCAATTTTCTTATTATATATATATATATATATATATAATTAGATTTGATATAAGCTGGTTGCTATAAACAGTTCTAACTAACTAACTAACTCTAATGGACTGCTAAACACAAATGGACATATTTCATACAGCACACACTAATATACAATGACAGGAATCATCATTTATTAAACTTAATGCTTGCTTGATTTTGCTGCACTAACTAATAATAATGTGCTATGACCAGGCTTCCCGGATTAGTGTTTGGGGTTTCAAAGAAAATGCTGACAGAACATAGTCGCAACCCCATGGCAGCTACAGTTGAAAAAGAAGCTGGATGGTTGCTTTTATCATCATTATTGGCTTCTGTACCGAAGGAGGTTTGGACTTATTGATAGTTTGGATTTTTCTAAAGCTATACTTTTATTGTGTAAAACTAGAACAATGATAAAGGAAATCATGTGTAAATATTTGTTATCAGCGTTACAGAAAAAAAAAGCGTATATTTTATAACAACATTAAGGAGAAGAATCAGGACTTCAAGGGAGTAAGTCTTAGTGACTTCCTTCAGAATAATTATTATTATTCTTTTCAAGCCCATGTCCATCTTCAGATATTCTTTAGCCATCTAACCTTCTGGAAAATTATAACATGAAATTCTACACGTTTCATAAGATGTTTTAAGATCTGAAAGTAATTATTAGGATAGGAACCTATGATAAGCCTCGTAATTGATTTAAGCTAAATTCTGATGCCATGAAGGTTTTCGTTGCATGCAGGTTGAAGAGGATGTCTTTGATATTCTTGCCTTATGGGCTGGCCTGTTTACTGGGAATCCAGAAAATGAAATTAAGAAAACTGATGATTTAATGTCAAGGATTTAGTAAGTACATCTTAACACTATCCAGTATCTTTACTGTGATCAAATTTTTCTAAGATTACCTTTACCTTTCTTCTATTAATTGAATTTTTCATCCTTCCGGTGATTATCTGATTCTCTAAAATATTGAGATCAGTATTTACAGTGTACAGGAATATTAATCAGTTACCAACTACTTGCAACAGATGGCACATCTAGAAGTAACTAACTCTTTTAAGCTGGCAAACATCTAAAAACTTAAATACAATTACAATGCATACAACCACAACATGCATCGAATCAATGGAAAATTCTGGTAAATAGCTGTCGGAATAGTGATTCTCTATGGAAATGAATGTTAGGTAAGCAAGCTCTAACAAGGACAAAAAATTATGTGTAGGGAGGATAGGATTAAACAGGTTTAGGAGTAGACAAGAGTACAAGACACCAATGGAAACATTGGAGGAATATACCCAAAGAAGATGAGATTGAGAACAGATGTATTTCTTAGAAAGTTAGAATAGGAAGTATTGTGGAGGGTAGAGAATCTCTCGTATGTAGTTTTGTTTGTGTGAGATGAGATAAATGGAGGTTCTGGTGATAATAATGGATCACATGGAAGATGTCTAATCATGGTTGGTAGAGGAGATTTCAATAAAATTTGGGGGGAACTCTAAAACTTCCTTGCTGTAAATAGTATTACTGAATATTTCACTTGGTGGAGTCTAATGGTTCTTTTGACCCATATAGTGGGATAAGACTTTATTAGTATGATTGCTGTCATATCAATTTAAAACTAGTTGTGGAGGTGGGATAAGACTTCGTCACTTTCCATTCCACTACCCTTTGAGAATTTTTGTTCTCATAAAGATTAACAATGATAAAGATTAGGTGTAGTTTCGAAGATCTTATAGTTAAAATAATTTATGCAACTTTGACTGCATTGTGACTTGAGACCAAAATTAACACATTTCTGTTACCTGTGAAAACTTGTTATCTTGAGGTAAACCATGAGTTTCACAATCATGAACATTAAGGAACTTGGACTTGCTAAGTCAATTGTTTGGGTAACAATGATAATTTTTTATATGTAAAATGACCTCCTTAACTTGTTGGTCCTTTTTAATTATTGTAAATGTTTTGGAAGTACATTGGAGAATGAGGAGTGTATTAATATATCTGCAGAAGTGGACCTTTATTTGTTGTAGCTAAATGCCTGAATTTTAACCATTGATCACGTGCCACTAATCTTTGTCTGATAGCTTGTTTTGCACCTTGTGTTAGTTTTAGGTCATGAACCTTTTACCATATATTATTTTATTATTAGAAAGGAAAAAAGAAAAAGAAAAAGAAAAATGCAGAAGTGTTTACTGTACTGTAATTTTTCATTGAATTGAGTAAAGAGGAGTGAGTTGGTATTCAGGATCCAAAGTTTTCTTATCATTTGAAAAAAAGTTAATGTTGTTTAGGACATTTTATTATTTTCTGTGTCGAATAATAATTGTGTTTGGTTGTGCATTTGTCATTCATTATTTCCTCCTGTATCTTGTAGTGTATGGTCTGCAGCTATTCATGCACTCACTGCATTCATAAAAGGCTTCATATCTCCTAATGTTGTAAATGGGGGAGTTCTGCTTCAACCAGTTCTTGTATACCTTAGCAGGTATAACTTTTTCTCGTGTACATTCTCCATTTCATTTGTTGCTGTGTGCCTGTGTCTTCATTCTACATTTTATATTAACTCCTAATCTATTTTGAGAGCAGTGCATTATCATTGATATCAGCATTAAGAGCCAAGGAAGTGCCAAATCTAAAGCCTGCAGTGAACTTATTTGTTATCAAAACTTTAATAGCTTACCAATCTCTTCCTGATCCTGTGTCATTTAAAAATGACCATCCTCAGATAATTCAACTATGTACATTTCCATTCAGGTAGTGTTTGCTCTCTTTGTTTCATTTAATATCTTTATTTCGTTTAATAATTGGACTTGAGGTTGAATGTTCTTAGAATTTGGGGTTTGGACTTAACTCAGACTCACAAAACCTGGATGTACTGTCAGGGTTGTCTCCTCACTTATATTTTTTTAGTTTGGCCTTATCACTAATTGATGTTGGACTTTGAGATTTTCTCAATAAATGTTATTTGTTGATTCATTAAAAAGAATGTTAGTTTTATCTTTTCTGTGAAGTAATGGTTCCTTTAACATGAAAATTAAGTAATATTTGGTATTGTGAAAAAAATATGTAAAAATGCCATTATTATGTTTTTCTCTTCTTTCTAGTTTTTCTAATTGATATTATTTTCAGGAATTTTCTGTTTCTGTTTTGGGTGGGTTGATAAAAAGTAATTTCTTGAGGAATTGAAGAAATTACAATGAATTTGAAGTAACGAATCTTCCTTAACAAAGATAAAAACGCCTAGCAACAAATGGATTCCTTTTGAAAAACTACTACATGCTCACATCAAATAAAAGTAAATGATTATTATTATCCCAGATCAATTGTTGTGCTTTAAAAGCATTATTGAAAATGCAGGAGTTAGTGCAAGTTATACAGTGATGCTTTTGTGTAACTTCTTTGCTTTTAAGAAAAAAGTGCATGAGCTATGCTGCAACCATATAGGTTGGATTAATCATCGTTTCATCACCAAAACCATTAAACCTAACCATTAATTAAGACTAAAACTGTTAAATGATGTTTTTGCATTTACTTCATGTTTGTAACAATTAACTATTAAATATTCATTATTTGATCTGAGTTTTTTTATTGCTTGTTTGAATAAGATATGCTTCAGAATGTGAAGAAAGTTCGTGCTTGAGGTTGCTCTTAGACAAGAGAGATGCATGGTTGGGTCCATGGATTCCTGGAAGGTTTCTATCTGACTGTTATGCAATTAAGCTTTGTTGTTTCCTTTTACTCGTTAGAATTAATTGCAATGAACACTTGTTGTCAGATGAAATTATACGAATGTCTCCTATCTTGTTGTAAAGTTAAAAAGTCCCCCTTTTAATTGCAAGAAGCATGTATGTTGTGTTAGGTTCCGCCAATATAAATACTCGGAGTATTTGGAGCCGTTCAAGATAAGACTAAAACATGGCTTGATTTTCTGGAGTAGGATCTTTTCTAGTGTTTTGTGCAAATTGCAAATTTGGACTTGATAAATTTTGATTGCAGTTGCCCAGTACCATACATTAGATAGAGAAAGGAATGAGAGTGAGTAATGTCCTAATGTAATTGTGATTTGTGAAGCTATTAATGTTTTGCACAACTGCCAACCTCTACCAGAGATAGCTTGTTGATGAAATTATTCACATAAATTTCTCTTTTTTTTTCATCTTTAATTTTCAAAGCCCCTCCTACATTAAAATAATTTCAGTCATGCTATTTCCTTGTGAAAAATTGTTTGTACTTCTTTTGAACTTATACTTGTGTAATATTTTCAATGGTCCACCTAATGTAGTTGTGATTTGTGAAGCGATTAATGTTTTGCATAACTGTCAACCTCTACTAGATATAGCCTGTTGATGAAATTATTCACATAAATTTTTCTCCTTTTTTTTATCTTTAATTTTCAAAGCCCCTTCTACATTAAAATGATAGAGCACGTATCTGTGATGATATTTCCTTGCAAAAATTGTTTATACTTCTTTTGAACTCATACTTGCATCATTGGACCAACTTGTAATATTTTTAATGGTTCTAGAAGACCTGCAAATAAAATGTCACGTCACACACTTTTAACATAACATATTTTTTCATGCCTCACTCTTTTTTTTCTTTTCTTTTATATATGCTATTAGGAATGCTGAAGAGGATTGATATAGGTTATAGTGCTAATTTAGTTAGGATTATATAGCCTGTACTGATACTTTAGCACTCTTATTTTTATTTGAAGAAATTAGAAGTCTATTTTTTTTCCGTTGTAGGTATTACAGGAGCTTTTGTGGTGCTTTGAAGTATTTGGTTTCTTTGTCCTAGTAACATTTTATTCGAAAATATAAAAAGAAAACTTGTATAGCCTCTGGGTTGCTCCTCCCAACCTTTTTTCCTCGGCTACTATCTGCATCCCAAAGCATTAGCTGCCTACATAAATGGCTGCCCTATATTCCTGTCCTTCTCTCTCTGTTAACCATGTCTGATTATTCTGCATAAAAATACTGGTTTTTATTCAACAGAATTTCAATGTATTGAGATTTTCCATTCCTTTGCAAAAACTGAAACTCAAGAAAACTTAGTAGCAAATCATTGCAATATAATTTAGTGATGTCATCAACTATGCTAATATTTTTGTTATCTATTTATGATGTTTAATATAGGTGAGACTGATATTATATAGAATGTTAGATTGGGCAGCACTATTTAAAAAACAAGTGTTAAGATCCTTTTAGGTGTCTCTCCTTTCTTTCTCAGTTTCTAACTTGTTTTTCTGTGAAAAAAGGGATTGGTTTGAAGATGAGCTTCGAGCTTTCCAAGGAGGAAAAGATGGCCTTATGCCCTGTGTATGGGAGAATGAAATTTCTAGCTTTCCTCAGGTATTAAATTTCTGGAGAATACAATTAATAATCAGCTGCATATGTAGTTAAATAATATACAGTTAAGTGTAAAGTAACTGATTGTTTGTTGCTTTAACTTTTTTAAGATTAGAAATGGTTTTGCTTGGGACTCCTAAAATGTAATTATCTATTTTTTTTATATGTTCTTTTCGTTTTTTATAAAACTATAGTTTGATTTTAATGTTGCAATTAAATTTGTAATTGTTACATGTGGCTTTTTCACCTTAATATTTTATTAAGTAATTATTTGAACATAATTTCTCTTTGTCTGACAAGCTCTTGAAAGGTTCTGAATTAGAAGAAACATTATTAAGTAGAAGCTGGAAATTAGAAAATTATTTTTGGCATAGGCTTGTTGTGGAGACCTTGTGTTATAAAAGTTTTTGCACAAACATTCATGGGAGCCAAAATGGTGATTTTTATTAATTTAATGAAATTGAACAGGGGTTAAAATAAAAACGAGAGAGATTTGAGAAAGGAGAGTAATCTGATTTTTTTCCCTAGTGATCAAGGGTTACACTGAAATATTTATAGGATCAGTACAGTTGTCAAAGTTTAACTAACTGTCTATAGTTACTCGTGTAGCTGATTTAGTAGCCTATAGTCAGTATGAGTTAATTAATTTGCTAGCAACTACTGCCCAAGAGACAGTTGAATAACTGTTCTTCTATTACATTATTCACACAAGTGGCAAGGATAAAAAATCCTTCTTTGAGGGCTTGATTTGCCCTTACTTACAACGAAGCACTGCTTCAATTCTCTCCAAATACAATACCTTGAACTTCTAAGTGTGCTTTAACTAACTACTGTAACTAATCCTGATTACTTTGACTCTGCCCTGTGATGAAAAGTTTACATTTTTTGTTAAAATGCTTAAACCTTAATTTTCCTGTTTTCTTTTTAGAATAAGATGGGGATGTAACAAGTAGAAAAGAGGAAGTTGTGGTAGAAGTGTATGTACAGTTAAAGTTTATCTAAATAATTTCATTTCCCATTTCTATTGTAGAATGACAGAGTGTCCTGGCTTTTTGTCTATCTGTTCCTTTGTGAAATCTATCTCTACCAGTTCCAATAAAAGCTATTTACTAGGTTACTGTTTGTATTCAGTCTGAGATTTGTGACTTGTTGCAAGTTCAAAGGCCTCATGAAGCACCAATTCCCAAGTTAGTAGTCTTTTGAATTGAATTTGGTTGGTTTGGAGGAGAGAAGTCATTGGATCTAATTGCATTGGTTTACTCATTTTGTCTCCCAATCGATTTAGTCCTAAATTCGCATGTGATCCAATATAACTAATAAAATATGGCAAACATTTGATCAATTTTCACTTTTTATTTGTTGAGAAAAAGAACTAGTCCCACATACAAAAAGAAAATGCTTTGAGTGTAACTTATATATCAATAGAGAATTTCATCTATTGTCAATTGATTTTAGTTTGAAATTTAATATGTTATTAAAGCGATATAAGTCTATCCTAGTAAGACTGTTTGAGGCAATCATGTTGCTTGTTATATGGCTTTTGGGGGTGTGTTAAAGATCCCACAACAACTAGTAGTATGGTAAAATCATATTTTAAAAGTGAGGTGTAAACCTCACCTTATAAGCTAGTTTTGTGAGGTTGAGTTAGGCATAACCCATTTACTAAGATGGTATCAGAGCCATATAAACCCATTTTAGTGAGATTTGTAGGGGCTATTGTGCCACCTTTTTAAGGGCCCTTGTTAGACAATCCATATTTATCTAATCCCACGCTCTTGATTTGTTCATTCCTTGGCATGAGGAAGTGTCTTGGAGATCCCATATCAATTAGTATTATGATAAAATCATAATTTATAAGTGGGCTGCAAACGACACCTTACAAGCTGGTATTGTGAGGTTGAGTTAGACATAAACCCATTTACTAAGATGGTACCCGAGCCACTCAATATGCACACCCATCCTCAATATGAGGGAGTGTATCTTGGACACCCACATCCCTTGTGTGTATCTGTGAATCTAAGTTCTCGAGATGAATGTTCCTTAGCATGAGAAAGAGTGTTGAGAAAAAAGAAAAAGGTACCCCATGGAAAAAGAAAATGTTTTAAGTATAACTTATATATAAGTAGACAACTTCACCTTGCCAATTGGTTTTAGGTTGAAATCTAATATTATGTTTTTAGGAAATAGTAAATAAACCTTGAAATACACTGAATATATGAAAAATCACCTGAAAGTAATAAATACTTTGTCTTATAAGTAAATTGCTACAAGCTTAAAATTAACATAGGTAATTTTAGATTAAAATGAATAATAAACCTGAATTTTTGAGTTAGAAACTATCTTTTTTTCATTTGTCACAAATTACATCATCTTCCTATTATAGAGGAATTATTGTCCCTAAACTGGGGAAAAAGGAAACTGTTAGAAATTTGGAAATAAAGAAAGTACAATATATCCTTTTGGATCCTCTAAGATATGGAACTACAAGTTTTTTGATTGAATAGAATTAAAATAGCAGTATACTGGATGCAAGCATACTATACAACAATCAGATAGTCAAGGTATTTTGGGTTTATCAGTGGCTGGATGAAAAATGTCAAAAGTGTTAATTGTGTTTTTAATAGAAGAATTGAAAGAAAAGAAGAGGATAAGATATCCTCCACAAGAAAATTACTAAAAGGAAAAAAAATAGAAGAATCAGTGTACGTGTATCAATACTAAAATGGGGAAATGCATAATGACAACCTTATCACTTTGCAATTCTGAAATGGTAATCCTTTTAAAGTGGTGTTTGACAAGTGTTGAAGAGAAGCCAAAAGCCTTTTCCTTTTCCACAATATTTGTAATAACATGAAAACACCTTGAATATTCTGATAGTTCCTCTCCAACCCGATGCAACTCAAAATAGCGAATACAGATATTTCCATAAGATTGACCTTTTTCTTCTTCCAAATACTTTAAACTACATTGTCAGAAGAATCTGGAGGAAAAAATGGCAGTTTCTGCCTAAGATTGTTAATGTATCAGAGAATCTAAGAAGAGAGGAATTTCAGATATTATTGATAAGTATTCAGCTGTCATACTGACCGCTGTGTGGCTGACTTAACCATCTTACCAACTATCAGAGAGTCAGTTTGGTAGCTGTTCTTTTATACAGTACTCACTCCCTCCCCCATATACCAATGGCAGGAGCAAGTGAGAACCACCCAAGTACCTAGATTTTGTATCTCAAAAAGAAAAAAAAACTAGTAGGGGAGAGGGGCTTGCTAAATGGTAAGAGCATCAACCACTGATCCCGACCTGGGATATACTGAATGGTAAGCCGCTTGGTAAGTACCTTCTCCCTGACAAAGAACATGACAATCTCCGTATGAGCTGGGTTCTGAGCAATAGAGACACCATTGACTGTCAAAGTAGACATTGAGAGTTGAAAAACTGACCTCAACCCAAGTTCAGTGAATAAGGTTTTGCCATGTGAGGAGAAGACCAATGACTAGTAAGAATAGTTGAGTAAGGATAGCCTGATAAATAGAGGTGGAGAAATTCTGGAATCCCTTGGAAGAAAACATTTTAGGAAGTCCTTATCAAATTGCCTTTGATGGAAACTTGGCATTTGATATGTCATAATAGTGTCATTTGATCCATTTAGTTGACACCTACTATATTGGGAAAGGATTTTCTGGTTATTGTACAATTTTGAGTTAGAATTTCTCTTTTTTAAATAAATTTTGATTTGTTCATCCAACTCCTTGATATGTCTTTCCCATGCTGTTTTATTATTTTTGGATGCATTTCTACTTCAGTAACACCTTAATTTTAACTTGAAGCCGGAGACCATAAGCAAGACTTTGGTGAACCAGATGCTTCTGTTTTTTGGAACCATATTTGCTTCTCAGGTAGTCTGTCAACGACCTTGGCATATTCCAGAATTCAGAGAGTGATTGTTAGTATTGTGGACATCAGTTAGTGTTTTTATATCTCAGGATAGTGCTGGCATGCTCTCCCTCCTGGGCATTATTGAACAGTGTTTGAAAGCTGGGAAAAAGCAACATTGGCGCAAGGCTAGTCTTACCAATATTTGTGTGGGCTTACTTGCTGGATTTAAGGTTCTTTCCATCCTTCCATTGATATTATCAAAGTATCTTGTGCGGATCTCATCTAACATAATTTTTTGTTATCTTTTCCCAGACTTTGTTCTCGTTTCGACTGCAAACATTAGGACAAGAGATTTTGGGTTTGGCACAATCTATTTTTCTGGTAGGAAATGTTTTAATCCATAAGCTAAAAGTAGATATATTTAGTATCTTGAAAATACAAAAGGTATTCATCACGATAACAAGTTGGAAACTGCATGGGAAGATGTTGTAGGATGATTTAGAATTAATCTTCAATTATTTGTTACACCAATTGTTGTCATTTTTCTTTTCTTTTGTTAAATATTATGGTATGGTGTTTGTTGAATTTGAATGGAAGGGTATTTTGGCGGAGGGAGACATTTGTGCATCACAGCGCAGAGCATCATCTGAAAGTCTAGGATATTTAGCTCGATTTGGAAATGATATCTTCACTGCTAGAATGGCAAGTTTCTTTCTGCCTTTCAATATATTGTTATTGTTCACTGTTCTGTTTTAATTGTGATTTTATTATAAGAAACATCTTCCTTATTGGTGGGGGGGAGCATATTATGTGAGGGCTTAAGAAATGAGAACTAATCTCTGACCATAGAATCATTTATAGACAGTTAACATTAAATTTGAATAAAAACAATCTTAACCATCCATGTATGGTTATATGTGAAATATTAGTCGTTTTTAGTTCTTGTGCTCTCACTAACAGACACATTTAGCTTCGAAATTTTGTCTGCTCTAATTAATGTTTTCTTCTCTGACTGTCGTTTTCATCAATGATGGTGGCAAGCAGACAAGATCACTACTAGGTGAGCTAAATGGAGCAACTGATCTCAACTACGCTGGATCAATTGCTTTCGCACTTGGCTGCATTCATCGCAGGTCATTTATTATAATACCAATGAATGCTTAATAGTTTGCATGTTTATTTTATCAGTTTTTTTAATTCCATAAGATATCATCCTTTCATTCTGAAACACTGATGACTTTTTGTGGACAGGGTGTCAAAAGAGGAATAAATCTCTATTTGATCCTCTGAAATATTTATGTTAATAAGTTTGATTGTGTAGTTAATTTGTCTCCCTATATAGCTAGCAATTGTACTATTTTCTGTGATTGCTGTGTTACCATTTTTTTTGTTTAGCTGAATTTTAGGTAATTCATTATTGTAATATCTTCTTTCCTCTTTAGTAGGATTTAGTTTCCTACTTTCACCTGCTGTAATTCTCCTCTGCAAAAAAGAGGAACCTTACACAGATTAATCATCAATAATTTTTTCATATTTCCAACTGTTTTTATTTGTTTGAGCCGTGTTTACCTATTCTTTAGCACAAACCCTTCTTTGTGATTGGTTTAAAAAATAAAGTGAACAAAAATAAAGGAAAATGAGTAGAAAATGGGATGATAGTAGGTTGTTTTGTAGGAGTGAAAATGAAAGGAAAGAAGGGTAATGATTTTCTTTTCTCTTGTTTGATACCATAGACAGTAGAAGTAAAGGAAAAATATGCATACAAAAATGACATAAATATCCCTTATAAAAGAAATTGAAATGTATAAAATAAGTATATTTTGTATTTTAATACACAAGAGCAAGCTTTCACCCTGTTTTTACCCAAATTGAGCGGATAAAAGAAGTAATGTGTTCTACATGTTTTTCTTTACATTCCCCTCCTTCCTGGCACGTTAACAAATGGTGGAAGGATTAGTTTTTAAATTTATTTAGGTCCATTGCTTTCCGATCTTCCATCTTCCATCTTTCATTCCAAAAACAGTGTTAAAGTATAGAGAATCAATATTTGACTAGATAGAAGAATTAATTAATAACACATTGAAAGTTACTTGATTAGCAGTTGATATGTAGTAAAAGGAGAAGGGTGGTTAATATGGACAGAAATAGCGGAAATGAGACATTTTACACTTTTACATTCGTTTCTTTCTAAAAAATACTTTCCACTTTGTGAGACAATCTAATGCGTTGGAGGGTTAGTTTATGAAAAACCATGTTGGTTCTGATAGAAGGTTTACATGATTTTTCTGCTGCTTTTTTCTTGTGCCTTTAAGATCTCAGCTTAGATATTTGGCTGAGCAGATCTAGTAACTATTTCAAACTTATATGAACAATTATGGTTTTTACTTCCTTTTCCCTATTGCTATATGATCCATTTTTTTATAGTTGTGTCACTCTTTCCCAAGTGTACAACGTCATCTTCTCTCTATGTAAGTTTTGACAGTTTTTTTCTTATATATCTTGACTGCAGTGCAGGAGGGATTGCTTTGTCAACTTTAGTCCCTGCAACAGTTAGCTCTATATCCTCACTGGCAAAAAGTTCGGTAGCTAATCTGCAGATTTGGTCTATGCATGGTCTTCTTTTAACTATTGAAGCTGCTGGCTTGTCCTTTGTCTCTCATGTCCAGGTATTCATAGTTTAAATGTGAGCATCTCAAGATTGATAATATACTAATATAGTTTTGACATTTTGTCTCACAAATAGAATTAATGATCTGACAGAATAGTTGCAGCATGAAGAGCTTTGCCCTTGTTTTAATGTGATAATATATTTGTTAAGGACCAAATTGACGTAGTACTATGAAATGTAACTGATTGATTCATCTGAGCCATCCAGTGGCTTTTACAGTTTGAATTTAGTAGCCATGCTCCACAGAAAGCTCTTTAAACAAATGAACACTTACATGGCAGAGAAAAACGTTGCTTATTTTTTACCAATAAAAAGAACTAAGTTTTAATTCTGTTTGTTTTGTTATTAAGGCATATTCCTCTCTCAGTTGCCACCAGCCTTGACTGTTTGTCATAGAAGTTAATTTCTGTTTCCACATCCTTGTATCTACTTCTTTGATCCATCTTTTTGCACCCAAAATATGAAGAGAAAAATGTATTTGAATCTGGGAAAAGGGAAGGAATGGAGTAGGAAGGACTGGAGATTTGATATGCTCCATCGTTTGAATTTTTTAAACTAAAGTTGAATGGATTGTACTTCATAATCCGAAACCCTAACAATTTGAAGGGGGAGGGGTGTGATTGAACCAATATAAGTTTCCATTCCATCATAAATTCATCATATATCCAACCAATGGAGTGATAATTATTTTCCATTCCACTTGCTGTCCGACATCCAAACATTAAGAAAACTACTAGCCACTTTTATTTTTTAATCAGATTTATGTGCCTCATTTTATTATGTAAAATAATCTTTCTTATTAGACATCATGTGGTTCTCTCTATGTTTATTCACAGGCGACCCTTTCTCTTGCTATGGACATTCTTTTATCTGACGAGAATGGTTTAGTAGACATTCAGCAGGGTGTTGGCCGACTTATAAATGCTATAGTTACTGTTCTTGGTCCTGAGCTCGTCCCAGGAAGCATTTTTTTCTCCCGCTCCAAGGTGAATTTTTCTAGTATTTTTAATTCTTAATAAAAATATAAACTTATCAAGAGGAATGAGAAAATAATTATAATTTAAAAAGAATTTTGGGGATAAATGATGCTCCTTGATGAATAAGGAAACCCAAATGGAAATGATAAATATTAAAAAGCAAAAATCAATGAAGTGAAGTTACAAATTCCTCAGCATGTCTATTTGGAAAGCTTCTTTCGAAGGTATCAGCTGCTGTGTTGAGGAAGACTCCTTAAAGATACAAGAGTTGCAGTCCTAGCCTACAACCTTATGCACTTATTGAAAGAAAATATATTGATACTTAAAATGAATAGGTACATAAGAAAAATTGATAATTCTTTTTTACCAAGGCCTATATATAGATCAGAGAATTACTAACAGTTAATTCTGACTGAGAATAGAAAAAACAGTTACTTCTTGTAACAAACAGAAAAGAGAAATATCTCTAATAGCACTGAAGTAGGACATAGATTGTTCAAATAATCTAGAGTCTTCTGCTTTTTTTTATACTTCATACAGTATTTTTTTCCCTTTCCAGTCTGCCATTGCCGAGATTAGCAGCTGGCAAGAAACTTCAACTATGCTAGAGTATGTTACTTCATTCCACCTTTTATAATATAATTAATATTTTTTTGTTGTCATATCATGTTTTCTGGCTTTGGGAGAAGTATTTTCCAAAGTGTTGTTTTATTGATGATTATAAAAAGTTTTGCCTTTACGGTTGCAGGAGTGCACGCTTCACGCAACAACTTGTTCTTTTTGCACCTCAAGCTGTTTCTGTACACTCCCATGTGCAGGCTCTTCTGTCTACTTTGTCATCAAGACAGGTTTTGCTCTTATGTATTTTTCATTATAGAAAAAAATGTGTTATTAACTCTTCTTTTCTGCTTACACTTTCTTTTTCTTTTTCTAAATGCAGCCAACTTTACGGCATCTAGCTGTCTCTACTCTAAGGCATCTAATTGAGAAAGATCCAGTTGGTTCCCCATCTTTGTATGATTTTCATATCGAAAAGTTAGCATGTCATATTATTGTGCTAAGACCTGATTTTAATCTTTGCAGGCTTCCGTTATTGTTGAGCAGATTGAAGATAACCTGTTCTTTATGCTCGATGAGGAAACTGATTCTGAGTATGTACACTGATAAAAAAAATTCTTACCCTTTTTTATTATTAGTTTCATGAATTTCTTTTACGTAATTGCCTATGTATTTTGTGTTGTAAATAGAGGATTATTAGGATAAAAATATCCTCATTATGTCCATAGTAATTAGGAGAAAAAAATATCTTTAGAATCTTATTCATTTTAACATAGGAATGTTACAAATACAGGTTACGAGAATGTAATTGTTTATCTGTTTTAAATAAGAATTTATATTAGAGCAGCAGAGAGATGTATTGAACATTACAAAAGCTAGTATTTAGTTCCTGTGTTTTTTTTCTTTAAAATGTTTCAATCTTAAAAGGATATGTTTGTATTGAACATTATTTTCTGATAAGATCATTTGTTGGTTCTCCCTCCGGTTTCACAATTTTGTTATTTTATTTTCTTGAGGGGGGAATGTGTGGGGAAAGGGGGTGGTTTAATGAATTCCTTTTAAGAGGGAAAAGGTGGATGATGGCATTTTCCTGGTCAACCACAGTATCATTTATATTTTATTAACAAAATGGCCATGGTGATTCATAGTTAATTGGTATCTGGCTTTGAGACTGCTTTGTTCTAACTCCTTTCATATGTGCAGAATTGGAAACTTGGTGCGAACGACAATTATGCGACTACTCTGTGCAGCTTGTCCTTCGTGTCCTTCACATTGGATATCAGTATGTCGTAAAGTGGTAAGCTTTCTATTTCAAAAGGCAGAATTTTCTATATGCCTCACCGATTACATTGTACAGAAACTGTACTGCAAATAGACACGAATTTTGAAGGAAATTAAGAAATAATACACATGGGATATGCTAATTTTTGTTTTTGACTGAGCCATCTAAGGATTTTTTTCCCTTTGTGTGGGACTGTTGGGGGGGGGAGGCTGTCGAAGTAACTGTTTAGCACAGAGATATATAACCACTTCAGGGAGGATGAAGGGTTGAGGGAGATCCTATTGTGTGACAATCCTTGTGATCTTAAGTGATTCAACCCCATACAATTGTCTTATTTACAATGATAAAATGGTCTTTGTGTAACCTGTAACATAGTGACACATTACTACCAAATCGCAAAACAAGCTCAAATGACAGTAAACTATTTTTGCTACTAAACTGTTGGTGAGCAAATTAGATAGAAAACAAGATGATGGGGTTCAGGTTTCAATCGATGATACTGCTTTGACCACTTTTTGAAGTTAGATGTATATAAATTGCCTCCAGTCTTCCCCCAATTTATAGTAGATATGCTAGGGGAATATTGTCAGCAGATGCTGTCAATTGTCAAACCCCAATCAATAACCTTGGTTTTTGGGTCAAAAGATATTTTCTGACGCTTCACCATACTCTTCACTATGGTATGATGGGATTATTACAGGTCCTTGCAACATCAATGAGGAATACAGAAAATAATAATATTGCAGCAAATGATAACCCAGACGGTGATTCAGGTTTGAACCTTGGAGATGACGAAAATATGGTTTCTGGATCCAACAATATACAGAGTCACAAGTTTCAAGTTTCCATTGGTGCTGCTAATAGGGAGAAGTACCTCAGATATAAGACCAGACTTTTTGCTGCGGAGTATGTATTTCTCATCTTGTAATTTAAATTTTTAGAACTTGCATGTATATGGTAACGATAAATTTTCCCAATGTCAAAGTGTAATCATCCCCTTTGTTTATCACTGTAGATAACTAAAGAAATGATTCTCTCATTTGATGTCAACGTAACTAATGCTAAAAATATCCTCACCCTTTAGTGAAAAATTAATTTTGAAATTATGTCACATTTTATATTTTGAGGCTGATCTTTTTTCCTGATTAAAAAAATTGATTTCAATCTTTTGTTAATATTGTTAGTTGTTTGAATAATTAATATTATTTCAGATGCTTGAGCCATCTACCAGATGCTGTTGGAAGAAATGCTGCACATTTTGATCTAACCTTGGCAAGGAAAGAACATTCTAGCGGGCAACCTACTGGTGATTGGTTAGTTCTCCACTTGCAAGAGTTAATATCACTTGCTTATCAGGTACTGCTTAGCTATGCATGATGTACCTTTTGCACTTTTTTTGGATATTTAAGATATATTAAAAATCAATCACGTTCTCCCCTCTCATTTTCCCCCATAACAGATTAGCACAATTCAATTTGAGAACATGCAGCCAGTAGGCGTCAGTCTTCTTGGCACTATTGTGGACAAGGTAATATGTTCCCTGTGAAATATGATGGCTTTGCAACTTGAATGCCTTTTCTCTCTTGTATCCTTTTTTAATTACAATGCAAACTGGAATTATGGCAAATAAAGTTCTTTTTTGAGCTAACTAATATTTTTTTTCTCTTTCTTTTATCTTTAATTTTCTGTAAGAGGCTCTTTTTATCGGTTACATGTGTGTGATACAACTAAGGGAGAGGTTGTAGGGTCGTATGGCAACTATGATAGTCTGTTATGTTTGACTTTTTGGTTTGAGTGAAATGCCTGCATCTTCATGAATTATTTTCACTTTCTTATATCAGTTTTGGGCATATATTCGGTAATGGGCCTATGTAACAAATATGCAAAGCAAAGGCATTGAAGAGCCTAATTATATTAAATATTTATTCTATCCTATGTTTCTAATTTGCCTCTGATGATATCTTCTCCAATTTTCTTTGAATTTGTTTTCTTCTGTCTTATCAGGGTAACTTTTAGTGATCAACTTCATGACTTTTCACTCACCTTGATTTCATTTTCATGAAACCTTCTGATATTATCATGCCACCTGCCATTAGAATAATATTGTCCTTAGCTCTTACCAGGCATTGGTCACATTTTCAGTTAGATGTGAATATTTTCCTTTCAATATGGCCTATTGGATGAAACTGTCTACATACAACAAACTCCCATGCTTTGAATCTCTATTCTTCATTAGTGAGCAACTCAATATTTTGAAGCTATATATGGCTTGAAGCAAGCCTCTCATCAATGTTTTGACAAGTTACGAGGATCTTTTGTTCAATATATTTTCAAGTCTAGTAAATGTGATCCCTCTCATTTTACATATCAAAACCACGCAGATAAAATTTATCTACTGGTCTATGTTAATGATATAATAATTATAAGCAACTCTAGTAGTCTTATTCAAAGGATCATCAAATTAACTTAATTATGCTTTCTCTCTTAAACAATTGGGACAACTAGATTATTTTTTTTGGGAATAAAGGTCAAAACACTTCAAGATGGTTCTATTCTTTTAACCTAAAGAAAGTATCTTCTTGATCTTCTTCCCATATCCAATATGTTTGAAGCTAATTCCATTTCCTCTCCAATGACATCTACTTGCAAATTACCCACAAAAGGTTATGATTTTCTCAATCATGCAACCTTATATGGGTCTATTAATTGGTGCACTTCAGTTTGCTAGTATAACACGTCCTGAAATCAGTTATGCAGTAAACCAAGTTTCTCAATGTATGGCACAACCTCTTGAATATCACTGGACTGCTATAAAAAAGAATTTCAGATATCTTAAAGGAACTTTTCTAAATAGCCATCATCACTCTGCAATGCTCTCTGCATCTCCCTTTTCTCTGGAAGCCTTCTGTGATGCTAAACTGCACTGCTGATCCTGATGATCGAAGATCAACCTGTGGTGCTGCCATTTTTGTTGGACTGAATCTCATTTGCTGGTGATCTTGTAAACAAAGAGTTGTAGTGAGGTCCAATACTGAAGCAGAGTATTTCTTGTGAAGTGTTTCTCAAACTCTCTCTCTCTCTCTCTTTCTCTCTCTCTCTCTCAAGAACTCTATTAAGGCACACGTACTTTCTTCTGTCTCAACAGTTAGTGGTAATTTGACTGTTGTTTACTTTGAAACGTGTAAAATTTTCAACCAAGTGTTGAAGAAATTGATCACTTTTATTTAATTATATATCTGCAATTCATGTTGGAAGGTACTAATAATTAATGTTTATTTTCTGCTTAATTTTATGTTGTGTATGTACTGCACCATGTATCCTAATCTTATTATCTCTTAACTGGTCAATTTTTTTTAATTTGTTCTTGTTTGTGAATTTGGATTAACAGTTTGAGAAATCAGCTGACCCGGAGCTTCCTGGGCATCTTCTACTGGAACAGTATCAGGTATTTGGCAAGATGTGCCAAATTTGTTTTCCCTGGCAAGATTTCCATTCTTTAGTCAACTAAGGATACTTTAAGGATCATTTAATTAATTCAAGTACTTTTTCCTTACATAGTCCCATATAACCTGTTGTTTTTATGGTTTAAGTAGATTATGACTTTTGTGATTTATTTGGAATAACTTAAACTGTATCAAATATAGGCCCAGCTAGTATCTGCAGTTCGTACTACCTTGGACACATCTTCTAGTCCTAGCTTATTGGAGGCAGGCTTGCACTTGGCTACCAAGGTAGCAGGCTTCATCTGTCTCCTCATTTCATTTTTCATCTTTGAAATTGAGTTATTTACTTTCTTTAGAAATCCCCCAAAATTACTTCTGTGAATCCAATTGCGGGCTTCCCTTGTACATATCATAAATAATTATTGGGAAGTTGCAATTATATGTGTGAAGTCCATCAAGTATGCGATTAAATATAACTCAGTAGTATGGGAAAATTTCAGATACTGACAAGTGGAATCATCAGTGGAGACCAAGTGGTGGTCAAGCGCATATTCTCATTAATTTCTCGCCCATTGAATGATTTTGAGGACATTTATTATCCTTCATTTGCAGAATGGGTCACAAGCAAGGCATGTGACTATATTGTTATTATGCATTTGATAATTTTTACAATATTTATTGTCTATATCTCGTCTTATTTGTAATTTAAATTTTAGATCAAAATAAGACTTCTGGCTGCTCATGCTTCTCTTAAGTGTTATATGTATGCATCCATGAGGAAGCACCGGGATGGAGTTCCTGATAAGTACCTGTCACTATTACCCTTGTTCCAAAAGAGCTCAAGTATTCTGGGAAAGTACTGGATCCATACATTGAAAGATTATATTTATATATGCTTATGCCTAAGCCCAAAGAGGAAGGTATGCCAAAATTTGAACTTATCAAATATTAATGAGTGCATAATTTCATTGGGGAGATGAAAACTGGATCAACACGAAACTGTGAATATCTTTATGGTTGCCTTCACATTCTAGTTGTTCTTTTTTGCAGTGGAATCTGTTCCTTGATGGACTGCAATCACCTATTGTATCTTCAAAGTTGCGTCCATGCTTAGATGAATCTTGGCCGGTAATTTTGCAAGCACTTGCACTTGATGCAGTTCCTGTGGATTCTGAAGGAAATGAAGCAGCAGTTGAAAACACCCAAAAACATAATGCCACTGCACCTCAATATAGCATGGTTGAATTGAAGTGTCAAGATTTTAAGTTCCTGTGGGGCTTTTCTCTTCTCGGCCTGTTTCAGTCACAACATCCTGTCCTTTGCCAACCAATTTTACAACAGGCTTCTGTTAACGCTAATTTGTCAAGTAATGATGTGAAACCTGCGGGCTTGAAATTATATGAAATTGTACTTCCTATGTTTCAATTTCTTCTGACTGAAAGATTTTTTGGAGCTGAGTTACTTGCTGTGGATATTTGCAAAGAACTGCTGCAGGTGGGTGTTATATCTTATGTGTAAAATTATTCTGATACCTCCACCAAAGTTTTAGGAGAAATGTTTCTTTACACAGAATTTGCAAATATAATTGACGTGGATATTCATAATAAACTAGTCCTTGTGAAACATTAGTTTCTTCTGTTTACCTCCTTGTATACAATTAGTAAGCATTTGAAACTACAATATGTGATTTAGAGGCTCATGGATTACATTGAATTTGGAGAAACTATGATTTTTTCAATCTATTGACAGTGAGTTTAAGTTCCACATTAGGGAGAAATGAGTGTGTTTAGCAACATATAAGGAAGGAGACCCATAAACCCATTGTCTTAAGGTTTTGGGTTGAAGGTGATGTCAATTCCCTTGTGTGGATTGACCTATGACTCATTTTTGATGCCGTCTCTCTCCCGTATCCTCCTTTAAATAAACCCTAAACCCAACATCAGAGATATTAGATATTTGTTGTTTCTTTACTGGTCGAGAGTAGAATGTTTGACAATTTACAGAAAGAGAAAATATATGTATGGTAGTCCACTACTGTTTCTAAGGATATTGGAATGCAGAAGAGTTCTGCTTATTTGCAGTCATAATAATTCCTGTGCCCATATGGGCACAATAAAACTATTCTTACATATTTTATTCTGTTTAATGTATGCAGATTCTTCTGTATTCCACTTACATGGATGATTCTTGGCACAGTCTTGCCATATCCATTTTATCACAGGTAGGCATTTGATAAACTGAGTTAAGGATGGTGACCCCGTATTCTATTTTTTCTCAACACCTCATAATTCTTAAGGCAGAATAGGTTGTCATTGTAGTCTAGTAAGTTTTTTGCTGCTTCGTTCAATTTTTTTGAGACTTATGAAGTTGAAGTTTCAATTTTTCCCTACAGGTTGCACGGAATTGTCCACAAGAAATTTTCAGTAGTGAAAATTTGGCTTTGATAACAATGGAACTTTGTTTGGACTACCTTTTCAAAGTGTTTGGGAGGTATTTAATTTCCTATGATTGATGATTAAGGCTGTTGCAATTATTTGATGGACATTTTGCATTGGATATACATACTTTGCTGAAGAGTTCATGTTCTTGTGTTGTCTAGTGCTGACACAACTTCTATAACTCATCTAAACTCTGAAGTAAATGTGATACAAACACTATGTAGCACAACAAAGGCAGTCATCAACCGTATTGAGACTAAGGTGTGTCTGTTGTTTATGATACCAGATGACTGATTTCTGTTTGAGCCATTATCTTTTTTGTCAAATATCCATAATCTATAATTCTGTATTCATGGAAGTGCAATATTTTATCCTAAATTTGTCTTTTATTATATTTGTTCTCATTTATGGTTTCTTCTTATGATGATTACTTAAGATGCATAA
This sequence comes from Lablab purpureus, assembly GCA_030347555.1. Lineage (NCBI taxonomy): Eukaryota > Viridiplantae > Streptophyta > Magnoliopsida > Fabales > Fabaceae > Lablab > Lablab purpureus. The sequence goes on from CM059254.1 coordinate 23,444,995, forward strand.
GAATCCCAAATCAGTAGTTTTGGCGTTAGTTTTAATTGGCTACAAGTGCGTAAGGGAGGCTTCAACTGAGGTGTGCTTATCAGAAGCCATTGACATGGTCAACTGTACAATTCCTTTATTAAAGAGAATGATTGATGGTAAGCCGATTTAGTTGGAAGCAGTGTGATCCATGTTCATTCATGCCTCCATGTGCATCGCTATTTTGAATGTTAATATTTTACATATATTTCCTTAATGTTTGCTCATGTGCATTTTTACTATTCTTAATTTAATTGGTACAATTTTTACGTGGAAAAAATTACTGGATTCCTCAAGTTTCAAGATATTTGAGCTGGCTTTCTGCTTCAAACTAGCCGATATAGGAGAAGAATAAACTTTGATTCATTCAACTTCACAGCTGATGGATCTTTTACCCAATTTTGTTCTGCAGATGAGGCTGATCCTCACGATAGCATTATCCCTCTTAGAGATATGTTAGGAACTTGTCTGAGCGTAGTTGCTGCTCTGACTAAGGATTGCATTGAGGGATTCCATGTGCAGGTTAAAAGTTTCAACCAACGCAGGCTAATACATACAAAGCTTATATTTTCTCTTGAGCAAATTATATCCATTTCAAAACTAGCTCTTGAAAGTAAATATGCTGAAGATTGTGAAGCAAGGAACTCCATCTGTGTTGGTGCACTAAATTATTGTATTCGATGTATCCAAACTTTACTTGGAGATTCAAATATGCAGGTAAATGAATATATAAGAAATGTCACACACTATGACTATGGCTGTTAGCCAGAAAGAAATACAAATGACAGAACTTTCTTCTTTACAGGTTCAAGTAATAGGATTGCAATTTCTGAAATCCAGGATTCAAAGAGTAAATACAGAAGATAACTCTTTTATGATGTTTGTTGTTGGGGAGCTAATTACTGATATTTTCACTTTAATCGGCAAACTGTTTAAGGTATAGCCACTGTTTCGTATGTTTTGCCATTAATGCATCTAATATTGTCATCAGTTCATAATATTAATATTTAACTTTGCAATTCGTGGCGTAGCTAAATGATTCCATATTTTTATTGATAACAGAATACTATAACAAGAGATTCAGTAACCATTGCTAGTGAATGCTTGAGTCTCCTGGTGCTGTTACAAACCCTGTCAAAAGGTAATGACTGCCAGAGAAGTTTTATGAACCTACTTCTGGAGGCAATTGTCATGATTTTTTTGTCAACTGAAGCTGGGTTCTCTCAGGTAATATGAACTGGGATTTTCTATTGAAGTTAGCTCTTCTTAATTTTGTTGTACACTCTTTTGATCATGCAAATAAATTACAGGAAGTTAGTGATTTAAGAAGCACAGCAGTTAAGCTTGTTTCTCGCCTTGCTCAAATTCCTTCATCAGCTATTCATTTCAAAGACGTTTTACTATCAATGCCTCCTCTTCACCGTGAGCAACTTCAGGTACTTCTTTGTTACTGATGGATGTTTATGTGAACTGATTATAGACATTTATTTTGCTGAATTAGCAGATCCTCTTTTTTCTACCATTACTAATTGACTAACTGAGATGCTGATGGAGATTGTATTTTTAGAAATGGCAAATTTGTTTCTGTCCATAAAAATAATGACGTCCCACTATAATTTCTTATTTGCAGGGTGTAATCCGAGCTTCTGTAACACAAGATAAAAATCCAATAGATCTAAAAGTGCCAGTTTTGGACATAAAAATGCCGAAGCCATCAGAAGGAAGTGAAGTGAAACATTCTGTACCATCACCAGCAGTTGTGATGCAGATTGATGAAAATGACGAGGAAGGAGATGATGTCAGTGAAGATGATTGGGATGCATTTCAGTCGTTTCCTGTCTCCAAAAATGAGGATGAGGATACAGAGCAAACTGCTGAAGACAAAGGCCCAGTTAAAATATCATCAAAAATGGAAAGTTCTATTGGAGGTGTTGAGTTTCAAGAATGTTCTATTTCTAATTCCATCAATAGTGAAAAGGAGATGAAAGGTGATGAATGTCTGGAGTTTGTCAAAGGGGAACATCATGGATCGTATCTTGATACTAACAAGCCTCATGATAATGAAAATCAGGAGATGGAGGAAAAATTACGAAATACGGTGCCTCGAGAAGCCGGGACGACATCAATCACAGGAAATGAACTAGTTTCTTGTGATCAGGAGCTGAAAGGCGATGAATGTCTGGAGGTTGTCAAAGAGGAACATCATGGAACGTATCTTGGTACTAGCAAGCCTCATGATAATGAGAATCAGGAGATGGAGGAAAAATTAGAAAACTCGGCGCTTCAAGAAGAGGGGACATCAATCCCAGGAAATGAACTAGTTTCTCCTGATCAGAAACCTGAGGTAGAAGCTGAGATGGAGGAAAAATTGCAAAACTCAGGGCTTCAAGAAGAGCGGACATCAATCCCAGGATATGAACTAGGTTCAGGTGATCACGAGCCTGACGTGGATGCTTGGAAGGAGGAATATTTGCACAGCTCGAGGCTCCAAGAAGAGGGGACATCAATCCCAGGAAATGAAATAGTTTCTTATGTTCAGAAGCCTGAGGTAGAAGCTGAGGAGGAAAAATGGCAAAACTCAGGGCCTGAAGAAGAGGGGGCTTCAATCCCCGGAAATGAACTAAATTCTTGTGATCAGAAACCTGAGGTAGAAGCTCAAGGATCAATTGAAGACGGAGTAGTGTCAGATTCTCTAACACTTCAACCGGAGGTTTGTGAACCAGATAATAGTGAACAGCATGACAACAGGAGTAGCGAAGCGCAGCCGGAAATGTCTGAAAGTCCAATGGAGAGTGTACATAATGGTACAAAATTAGAACCATCTGCTGAAGACCATAAAGAGTAAGTAAATTAGCGCTTAAGATATATCTATTCTTACTCCTAGCATGATACTGTGGCAAAATATCTAAATTTCAAGCATTGTAAAAATGTACGGTCCAGTAAAGCTATATTTTTTGTATTTTCAATCTATATTCTGTTATTTATCGCATCTACCTTTTTTCATTATTTCGGGGTCGTTTGTTTTGTATGTGTATGTAGCAAGTAAAAAATAAAAGATAAAATATTTATTATCTATAACAGTATATAATAATGAACCCTCTATTTAGTATATACAAATTATTTTCTTATTTTATTCTTAAATAATATTTTAAATTTATAGTACAATATTCATAATGAAGAATACCAATATAAAAAAAAGTTATAAGTGTAAGAAGAGAAAACAAACAATAAACTAGCATATGGTCCGTAGAGACTTAACTGGATTAAAAAGAAGTAACTATCTTCTATTTATGTAAAACTAAGTCGTAAATGCTTAAAATATTTAATTTATATAATGAGATTTTTCATTATAATATAACTTAAATATAATTTATAAATAATATATTAAATTATCTTATTTTCATATAATGAATAAAATTATATAAAATAATATATATATATATATATATATATATTATATAGTATACATGCCACAAAATCTATGTTTCCGTTGGTAGTAATCAAGAATATTGATGTTTATTATTTTTGCACCATTAACTAAGGGAAATAAATTGTACGAATTTGGTGGAATAAGATAAAGTCTTACAAGTTTAATTCTCATTTGGTGTCTTTTGTAAGGAAATATTTGTAAACTGTTTTTAAAATCCGAAGGTTTTCTATGTTTTCTTGAATTACAGCGTCACCTCTTTTTCTAATTTTTCATCTAAAAGATCATACTAAGTAGTTTGATTGATTTAAAATCACATTAATGACATTGTGATTCTGTCTCATTTAAAATAATCTATCTTCTTATCACATTATTCATTAAATATTCACAAAAATATATATTATATATGTACATATCCATGAATACTAACATAATTTTTTTATTTAAATTTTAAATAAAATTATTTAAAATCAATTTTTCAAAATATAAATTTAAATAAAAAAATTAATATTACAGTATAATTTTAAAAATGTCTAATAAAATATTAATAAAATAAATTTATTTTTCAAAAAATAAATTTAACTAAATTAGATATAAGTTTTAAAAAATTATTTTTTTTAAAAATTAATTTCATAAATCTAAATAAATATATATACATATATATAATTAAATTCTAAATTACTTTTCAATTATTAATATTTGTATTACTTACTTATAACTTTATTTTAATTACTTTAAAAATATTCATATAAAACTTATTTATGATGTTTAGCATATAAGAGATTGAATACTTTGATATCCAAACTCGATTAATAAATGATAATTAAAATAATATCTGTTATCCATTAAATATATTTATTTAACCAGTTATGAATTTTACCTTCTCATATACATGAATATGGATCTTGTCACCCCTAATTAAAATAATACTGTATAAACAATTTATATATCTCTACTAAGGATAAAATATCTATTAATTTATTTAAAATGTTTTAAAATTTGATTTTAACTTTTTATAAATTTTAAGTATATCTTAATTTTTGGATTTTATATACACATATATATAGTTTTTATATTTATAAGAAATGTGATTTTGGTCTCTTTGCAAAAATAAAAAAACCATTAAAATAATAAAGATTAAAAATATAGATATTTTTAAATTAAAACTATATTTCAAAAATAATTTAAGAGAAAAAAAAAGTAAAAAATTGACACATTATTTGAAACATCCACCAATTCTTTCTACCACTCTTTTCTCTTCTTGCCCCTCTGATACCTTGCTCTTTCTCTTTCTCTTCTTGCCCCTCTGATATCTTTCTCTTTCTCTCATTGCCCCCGCAGCTCCGGGAGGTTGTGGCCGACGCAGCTAGACCCTACCAAAACCCTTTTTTCTCATTCACCGGAAAGCTCTTAGCTCTGAAGTTGTTGAAGGTGAAAGTCATGCATAAACTCCTCATATTGTATGCCACTCAGACCGGCAATGCATTGGACGTAGCCGAACGTCTTTCTCGCGAAGCTGAGCGCAGAGGTTGTCCCGTCAACCTTCTCTCCCTTGATCAATATGACCCTGTATGTGTCTTCCTCTTCATCTTTTGCAATTAAATGAAACTTCTTCTGTTGGGTGTGCCAAAAATTTTGTTTTGAAATCAAATATTAAGTTTTTACTTTTTTTATTTACTTTTACTCACGGATTGAATTTAATGTTTCTGGGTTTGTGCAGAGTTTGCTACCGCAGGAGCAGGCTGTCATTTTTGTTGTTTCTACAACAGGCCAGGGTGATACACCTGATTCCATGAAGGTGACTTACTTCAAAGGGTCTTTATATATTATTTATTTACGTTTTTTTTTCAAAATTTTCGTGATTGATTTGAAATTGCTTTCATAAATATAAATGTGCTGATAGTTTAAAGGTTTTTTTTTACTACATTATCGTTAAATCAGAGTGTTGTTACGGTAGGATTGCTGACTTTTTATCTAAGTTGGTTTCCTATTAGTTGATTGTGTTAAAGTCTATACACTTCAGTGCAGGCAAATTAAACTCTTATTTTAACTTGTTTTTATTTACTTTTTTCCGTTGCCTTTGCAGGTGTTTTGGAGATATCTTCTTCAGAGAAACCTAGGCGGGCATTGGCTTAAAGGGGTTCCTTATGCGGTTTTCGGCTTGGGAGATTCTAGTTATCAGAAGTACAATGTACGTATTAATTATTGAACAATTGGTGTTGTGTTTTATTTGTTGGATAGAGCACTGTAACACTCATAGGTGCTGCTTTGATTATTGACAATGCAGTGTCTGTGTGGATTATAGTTAAAAAGTTATGTTGAAGTAAACTTAATCTTTTAAACTTGAAGTTTAGTTAAAAGTGGGTTAAGTTAAGTTCATGTTTGGATATTTTTATCTTAAAATCATTTTTATTAAAAGAAAACTTGTTTAGATAATAATAATTGAAAGTACTTTTAAATGTGCTATTACAAAAATGAATATGAATTTTATAATATGTGAGTCTTCAATGCTAGTAGGCAGGGTAGGTCAAGAAATTGTTGTTAAAATTAATAATTTTAACTTAAAAAATATCACAAATTTGTTAACATCAACTTAAGTTAACTTAAAAGCAACAAACGGAGGTTAGAGCAAACCATCCGTTCAACGCAACGAAGAAGAAAACTATCAAACATAATGGTACAACGTTCCATAGTTCATGAACCTCAATTAAAGTCTGCAAACGCCAATCTAAACATACCCGTACACCTAGATGCTAAAGCATTGTGAGAATGTGGGCAAACTAGGCACTGGACAATATTGAAAATGAATTAGTTACATTACAATTTTGATCAAAGTGTTTTTACTGTCTTGACAGATGTGTTTATTTTCTTTAGTTTGATGTTTTGGGTAAAACCTTATGTGTGAACTGTTACAGTTTGTTGCTAAGAAGCTAGACAAAAGATTAATGGACCTTGGAGGAACAGCTATTGTAGAAAGAGGCTTGGGAGATGATCAACACCCTTCAGGGTATGGTTACAGGTTATGTTGTCAATTAGATAACTTTTGATAGTTCAAACATACACATCTATGCTTGTAAAGTATAGTATGAAACATTGATGTTGTTGGATTACTGATTCATCTATCTAGTTCCTTTAGTTGAAAGCATATTATCTTAATACGAGTAAAATTCTGATATCTATAAGGTATGGTCGGTACAATAAAATGGAGTTTGAAACATCTATGCCAATACCCTCAGTTTAGTCTCCAGCATCTCCCGCATATGTCGGTAAAGCACAGAAAAATATAATAACATTCAAATAATTATTACACTACTTTGAACTTCTGAACTAGATAAATATTTGCTCAAAGAGATATTAAGTTTATTTGCAACAATAAAGTATTTAAATTTTTGTATAAATTACTGGCCTACTTTCAACATCCGAGCTAGATATAGAAATATTCAAAGAGAAAAGTAAGTTTATCTGGGCAAAGGGAAAGTATCCTCTAGAGCTGAAAAACAAAGAGGGCATTAAGTTAACATAGGAAACAAGGAAAGAAGTGAGGATGCCAGATCCCTTTGCTTACCAGATTTTAGAAATACCTTGGTAGGAACACTCAAGAGAGGTGAAGAACATAGCTTTGTCTAAAAGCAAATGTAAGACCAATGAAACACCATTAGTAGATTTTGATAGAATGATTCAAAGGACCATTTCAATTTTCAAATGCTTCTGGAACCAATAGTACATCTTTACACACATGCGTCTGAACTACAGAGGAAAGAAGAGATTTACAGCTAAGAGTACAATAATAAATCATCCAAAAGGAAGGAACAAGATGCATCTGGTAAAAGTAAAATGAAAAATGAAGCCAAGATGCTGATCTCTGTATATGACTGAAGGGTGACTTCCTTTATACTGCCATAAAGTGGTTATGAACACTACTATTGCAAATCAGGTTGAGAATCTAGTACAACAACAAAAAACTGAGCTTTAAGCTAAAAAAGGCACCAAATTTAAGTAAACAGAACATTGCCATTTGCCACCAGGTTCTTTCTTTGTTTCACTAAATCCTGTTAACCTTACCAGCTGATATTGTTGTGTGCATTCTGCTTCAATCAATGAATCAAATTTTAGATGCAGCACGTTGCCAGGAAGGTTTTACATCCTTTTGACAAATCCTTGAAACCTTACTGGCATAAATTGCTCTGTAGTGGAAGGACACCCTCAAGCATCTTTTAGACCTCAACTAACTTGTTTCATCATAAAGTATTGCATGACACTATGTCATGATTAAGTGGACAATTGTTTGAGTTCTGACCACTATTATAAATGAATCTACCTTTAAGATTTTTCTATTAGAGCTTGCTATTACCTGCTATGGAGAACTTTGTTATACTGAATACCTCATGCTTTGTAATTATTTCTTTTAATTAAATTCTCATATTTTAAATCAAAATCAATGTTTTCTTCTTCATTGTATGTTGTAATACAAACTATGTTTCAAATGACTAAAGATGGTATAATTATTTGTAGCTATGAAGCTTCTCTGGATCCTTGGATGTCTTCTCTCTGGAGAATGTTAAACATAATTAAACCACAATTCTTATCAAATGGTCCTGATGTCGTGATTCAAGATACAGTTTTGATCGATCAACCCAAAGTCCAGATCACATATCACAACGTTGAAAATGATGAGTCACATTTTTCTAGTACTTCGGGTATTCCGAACTGGTTATGTTCTTGGTTAACTTGCAATCTTTCCATATTTGTTGCCTCAGAAAGTATTTGCATGTATGTTGTTTTTATTGAATGATTGAATAATTGAATTGGGTAGCACAGTTCTATGCTTAGGTAATCAGGCTTTGCTTATCATGTAATCAACTAGTCCCAAATTGATAGAAGTGCTTGCTTTAATTACTTCATTACATAGCCATTTTCTGGAATTGTTGACGTGTTATTAGATGTGGGATACGAGTTGTGTGTTTGAATTGTTTATGGTTAAGCCTTGGAAGTTATTGGTGCTTGAACCTGCGAGAGCATTATCTTTTGTCACATTTGGGCAAAAGCACTTTACACACACATATAATACACTCGAAGGTGTGGAAATTTTGCTTTGGTGTTCCCAAATCTGTTTATGCTTCATATGGTTGAGCTGTAGCTGTAATAGTTTGGTGGAGTTACACATTTTTACCCTCATTGTTGACAAGGCTTTTTTCTATTGTTATATTTGACTAGAATAACATGTGACTTTTTCAGATTTAACATGTCTTAGTATTCAAATTGGGAGTGCTCGATCAGTGCACCCTGGAAAGGCATTGTCTGAGAGAAGTACACCTGGCTGCTTTCTTAAGATGGTATAGGATAAGACACTGTATCATTAGTAATTGTAAATATTTAGAATATTCACATTCTGCTGATCATTGGTGTTCAGTAACAGTTTTCAATAATCCGGGTGTTATGTATCGTCCATTAATAAACAGTTTATAGTACATAGATCAATTCACCATCCCTTCTGTAGTATAGAATAATATGTTTGATATTTAGTATTCTACTGGTTTATATCTATTACGAGTTACAAATGAAATGTTGTTTCTGTATGAAAACTATTTTATCAGCATGTGTACTCTAGGATTAAGACTTGGACACTTGATAACTTTTTTATTAAATATTAATTTAGCAAATCTAATCTAACAATAGAATTATATGATATTATCTTGACTTCTTGATGCTCATGCATACAGAATTTTAGATAAATCAATTGATTTTGTCATTTTTATAGTTAACATTTCCTTGTATTTTAAGAAGTATAGTATATAATATATTAAAATTGAAGTTGATTGATAAAGTGTTAATTGATCCTTAAACTGTATAGAACTTTGTAGACTTGATTTACTCAATGTGTGTGTTCTAAGTCTATATTTTTCATGAATAAACTTTTCTAAAAACTTATCCAACACCACGTCATCTGTTTCTGTGGGGTGACTCACTTTATTTGGTTCTGATCATGCAGGTAAAGAATCTTCCTTTGACCAGATCAAACTGTGGAAAAGATGTTCGTCATTTTGAATTTGAATTTGTTTCAGATGTAAGCTACCCTGTGTCTTTTTTTAACCTTGTGGTGGACGGATAGATGTATAAACTTCTTAGTGTTGAAACACATTAAGAACAAATTACAATGCTTCAGATCCTACTTTTATATCGTATGGTGAAATTACTAGCTACACAATTATTCATCCACCTGATTTCTATTAAATGCATTATGGTTTCCTCAGACTCTTCAATATGAGATTGGTGATGTCCTTGAAATTCTACCTGGTCAAGATTCTGCTGCAGTTGATGCTTTCATACAACGTTGTAATTTGGATCCTGATTCATTCATAACTGTAAGTAATTCAACATTAGTTAATATTAATGTGGTTCCCCGAATTTCCTCAGTCAGCATTTACTTCACATTGTGTTGCCTCGTGTCTAGACATAAATGCAACATTCAAACATTATTTGATACATTTAATCTGCTAAATGACCTCTTTTAACGTCATACAAAAATGAAAGAAGCAAGCCTCGTGGTTGTTTGTCAGTACGTTGTGCTTCGGGATTTACGAAGCCATGTTTCCCTGAAAAGTTTTCTTTCTAGGAATAGTAGAATTATATAGTTGCCCTTTTGCTTGTACTTTATTTGTATGCTTGCCTTGTACCTGATTGGTATTTTTGTTATTAAACTTGTTTTTCTTCAATATGTGTATGTACATTTTACTACTAAGATATCTGCAAAATTTCAGGTTAGTCCAAGAGAAATGGATGATCACAATGCACATGATTATAGATTCCCTGTAAAATTAAGAACTTTTGTGGAATTTTCAATGGATGTAGCTTCAGCTTCTCCACGGCGCTACTTCTTTGAGGTAAGAGAAGGATGTTTTGACAGCCCAATTTTTTATGCCATTTTAAAAAAATTTACATAATTAAATTCAATGTTTTCCTGACATTTATTTTATGCTCTTTTTCTTTTTTATTTCAAGTTCATAACCTTGGATTAGATACATAATGAGTTAATAAATTGCTAGAATTGGTTGGTTTGTGTAATGAAACAAAAACTCGTACAATGGCCCGAGGAATGTTGATTTTTCAATATATTTATTGGCTTTCCTCCACTAATATCCACTAAAAATCCTTGTTAGTTCAGACTGTCGCTTTTCAATCGAGTCACATGGCAAGCGAAGCCCTAAATCAAATGCAAGCCTCTTTAATATAACATTCATCTAGTAGAACTTCTAATAGCAGAACTTGGCCGTGGAGAGAAATGACCTCTGACCATCTTTTGCAATTGTTATATCTCAAAATCTAAGATAGTAACTGAAATTAAATGCAGCAATCCTATGTTCTCTTCATTTTTATGTTTGTTAGTGTTAGTTTATGTAAAACCTATCATGCCACATTCTATAAAACAAGATTCCTTCTTTTTGTACCTGGGCATGACTTGTTTATTTTTTTCCGTTGCAAGAGGTTGTGTATCTTATAAGTTTGTTATGACACATAGTATTTACATATAGGAAATAAACGGACATCAGCTTGGATATTTGAGTTTCTTCATAAATTGAAAGTCTTATGATGCTATAACTTCTTGCATTAAAAGCTAACCTAGCATCACTGTTATGTTCCAGGTTATGAGTTTTTTTGCAACAGCAGAACACGAGAGGGAAAGACTTAAATATTTTGCTTCACCTGAAGGAAGAGACGACCTTTACCAATATAACCAGAAAGAAAGGAGAACTGTTCTTGAGGTAAGGTCAATGAATTATTTGTTGAGCATGGTTTTGCTCGGTGGGTCAGTTTATTGTCATTTTTACACACTGAATTCTCTTGTGTTAAGCAGCTTCTAAGAAAGTGGGGAATGGTTAACGGGTTGTGTCTAAAACAGGTCCATGAATGTAAAAGAATTAATGAAACAATAATTGATAAGGTTTGTTGCTGGTTCTAGTCTTGAAAATGTTTTTATCTGTTTTCTTTAAAGGTGTTGGTATTTTGTGTGAATAGGAGACTAATATAGGCAGGACACATTATATTGGTAATATTCTTTTGGCATCGTCGTTTTGAAGGACAGAAAAATAAGTTTAATAACCAAGGGACTTCATTGCTTGCACTGGGAATGTAGAAGGAGATCCCAAAATTTGTAGCAGTTCTGGGATTTTATTTTATTCGATCATGATATGTTTTCTTTCTTGGAAAACAAGAAATTTCATTGGAAAGGAATAAAAATGCAAGAGGATATGATAGCCTCCGTGATGAACTGATGGCTTTCTAATTTAGCTTCCGTTTAACAATTATGTAGATATTCCTTGATCCTCTGCTTTTGCTTTTTGTCTGATTCATTTCAAACTTATGCATGTCTGTTCTCCATGTTTGGTGGGAAAAAAGGTGTTAGAGGATTTTCCTTCTGTAAAAATGCCATTTGAGTGGCTAGTCCAATTGGTTCCTCCTCTGAAACCAAGAGCATTCTCCATATCTTCTTCTCAATCAGCTCATCCCAATCAAGTACACTTGACTATTAATGTTGTGTCCTGGACAACACCTTACAAGAGGAAAAAGAAAGGACTGTGCTCCTCATGGCTAGCTGCATTAGATCCTTGCGATGGTATGAAGCTAAACAAGCCACTTATTGCCTTTTATCAAGTAACCATCAGTATTTCCTCTATATGTACTTTTTTTCTTCTTTTGAGCAGGTATCCATATTCCAGCTTGGTTCCATAAAGGTTTGCTTCCTGCACCATCACCATCACTTCCCCTCATACTTGTTGGACCGGGAACAGGATGTGCACCTTTTCATGGATTTGTAGAGGAAAGAGCAGTGCAAAGTAGAACTAATGTCACTGCTCCAATTATTTTTTTCTTTGGTTGTCGGAATGAGGAGGGTGACTTTCTTTACCGTGATTTCTGGTTCAGTCATTCACAGGACAGAGGGGTGCTTTCAGAAGAAAAGGGTGGAGGTTTCTATGTTGCTTTCTCTAGGGAGCAGCCCCAGAAGGTTTATGTTCAGCATAAGATGAAGGAGCAGAGCCAAAGGATCTGGAACCTATTAGCCGAGGGGCTGCTGTTTATATAGCAGGTTCTTCAACCAAGATGCCTGCAGATGTAACATCAGCTTTTGAGGAAATTATATCTGAGGAAAATGAAGTTTCAAGAGAAGATGCAGTTAGGTGGATTAGAGCATTAGAAAGGTGTGGTAAATATCATATTGAGGCATGGTCTTAGAACAAGTCGTAAATTTCTGATATTTATAGACCTTTGATACTGCAATTATAGCCAATTCCATCGTTCTATTCCTGCTTCTTTTTCATTTCATCTTTATTCTTTCTTGCGTGTATACATATACGGAATTCAATTACTTTTAAGAATTAAGAATAGTTTGCAATTTAAATACTATAATGTGTAACCCATCTTGAACTATTGGATTGTAAGAAAATTAAAAGTAGGAATAATAATAACATTTTTAAAATTACTCTAAACAAATCCTTCAGAATTATTCCACTCTTAAAGTAAAGTAGACCTTTTTTTAAAATAAGAGGAACACAAAATAGACTCTCTTTTTGGTTTCTTATCTTCATCCATCGAGCTTTAGGTAACTTTAGTCAAAGGTATAGTTTTTCAACATAATTGTCTTGAATTTGAATAGAAATGAGTTCGATCAATTAGAAGAGTTTGGAATACATTGTCTACGTTGAGATACAAGAAAAATTGAATGCAAATTTGATAAATTTGGGGGCAATGTTCTTTAATAAACTTCTAATTCTTCTAGTTACTTCCACTCTTTCAACACCACGACTCAAATGTGTAGTGACTTTTTGCTTGATGCATGTATTACGATGTTCGCCTTATCATGGTGATAGAATATGTGCAATTTAGGTTATATAATACATAATTTCTTTTTTCTTTTTTATATCTTTGAACGCGGATAAGATATAAATAATAAAATCAGTACTCATTATACTTCATTAACTAATAAGTGTATGAAAATTATATTCCATTTTATCATAAAACACTCCAAGTTTGAAGGCCGTGTTCATAAGTTTTGCTATCTAAGACAAACAAAAATACAGAATAGAATTTCTTTAACCAAGAGAAACACAAAATAGATTTTTTTTTATAAAAGGCTTGAAAGACAAATGAAACCTTTTAAAAATAAAATACCAAATAAGAAATTATTAAAAAATATAAGAGAGCAAAAAGTGATTCATACTCATTTTTACCCACTTATAAAAGGAAGAGGGTGTGTGAGTTGAGTTAATTGTGGTGTGTTGTGTCTGAGGAAGAGAAAGAGAAAGAAAAAAGAAAAAGAAGTGAAGGAAATCGTAGGATTCGATTTGTTGGATTGTGCTGTGTTGGGTAAGGTAATTCACATTTGCTCTCTCTCTCTCTCTTTGGTTTCTTCATTTCTCGATTACTAATGCATATCATATCATATAACAAAACATAAGGATCCGTTTTACAACTCTTTCAATCGCGTTGCCGTCATCCTGTTTGTGAAAATGCTCACTGAGACTTGTTCTCGATCGTTGTGTTTTCTGCGTGATTAGCATGCTCCGTTCATCGCTCCGCTCGTTCTCGACGTCGGCGAGGGCGTCAAAGCAGCTCGAGAACCACACCTTCCTCTCTCCGAACTCCTTCCTGGGAAGCTGGAAGGCGCCGCGGGACCCGAAGGAGGCGGAGGCGAAGCTGGCGATGCTGCGAAGGGATTACGCGAAGCAAGTGAAGGAGGTTAGGAAGGAGTACATAAGAGAGATGGATGCGATGAAAATTGAGAAGGAGCGCAAGGATGAGGCTCGCAGGGAAGCCCTCAGAATCGCCAACGAAGAGCGCAAGAAGCTCAAGGCTCAAGCCGCCCAGCTCAGAGCCCAAGAACGCGACATCGAACGACAACAGTTTCGACAAATGCTCGTATGTTGATATGTTCCTCCAATCCAATTGTTGTTTGGATAAAACTTATATGCAATTCATTAAGTGTTTTTGGTACAATGTTTTTTGTCACAGCTTCTTTAGTGTACATGGTATATGTTCACATTAAATATCAGCATAGGTTACTGAGGTAATACTTCAATTTGGATTAGAGAACAACGCTAAAAAATCCATTGAATAACTCCATTTGAGCTCTGTTCTGAGTTGCGTATGCTTGCTGAAAAGTTAAAATGAACCTGGATTTATTGGCATGTCAATTTTTTTGTTCATATTGCAATTTGAATATTTAAGGCTCATTTTCTGAATTTTGATTTCATATTTGTTGGAGATCCCACAACTTCTTAATAATATTGAACTCCAGAAATCACTCTTCATGTGTGATATGATATGTTTTGTTGGTATCCTGTTCTGCTGAATACATGTTCTAATCTGTGAAAACAAGTGTAAATCTACAATAGGTCTCTGGAGATTTAGGCTTTAGAGAACTATTCTTGCTGTACTTGAGGTTGATTTTAGTAGTGGTAAAGAGATTAGTATACCATGTGTTCTTAAGTTCTCTCTTTGGATACTTTGTTCTTTGTACAGCAATTGTTTGTCAATTGCTTAAATATTTAAATTTTTTGTTTGCGCTGAAATCTATAGCTCAAGTCTGTTATGCAATTGAAACTATTTCTATTTTTTTTCTCTTTTATTATGAATTTGAGTTGAACTTTGATAAAAAGAAATTCTTGCAATGTTCATTTCATGTTTTTCAGCTAAATTTCTTACGTTCATGTCTTTTGATTACTTTTGGGGCATTTCTTAAGCTTTCTGAAAATCTGAGAAGTATGACCTTTTGTTTCTTTAAAACAGGAGAAACCAAAATACAGTCAGTGATAGTCTTAATTTACTTTAATCTCCTCTTCATGATTGATTTCTTATTTTTGTGAACCAGTTAAAAGAAAGAGCTGAGAAACTTGAAAACTGGAGGATGAAGGTCAAAATGCATGAGAAGAAGAAAGAAGAGAAGAAAGAGTTATTGCGCCGACAGAGTTCAAGGTGGATTGATGAAGGAAATCTTGAGAAAGAAGTCTTGCACTCTATGGCTGAAATAATGTATCTTTGAGCTCCTTGCAGTTCCACATTTGTATTGGTTGAGGTCTGTGTTATCTGGTTTATAGAATTTAGTCCTATGTTTCGAAGCACCCTCATAAAGATAGTTCTTGCTTTTAGAGAATTACATTCCTGTTTTTTCCCAATGATACTTTGGGGACTTTCACTGTTTTGGTTTCGGGATAAAGTTTTTACTCGCATTACAATATTAAAAATGAAATGATATTCAATCTATTCTAGTGGCTAATAAGTTTCAACTGGCTTTAAGTACAATGACTTAGTGTGGTAAGGAAACTATAATTGAGATCCTGGTTTCGCCTTGTTGAGGTGGCTTGTTGATAACACAAATCTGGTGATCATGGTATATGCAAGAATAGCTGCTATCCTTATCGTCTATGGGGACTTGGAGCAGAATGCTATTACAAACTTAAAATGGGGACTTAGAGCAGAATGCTATTACGAACTTAAAATGGGGACTTAGAGCTGAATGCTATTGCAAACTTAAAATGAAAACCGTAGAACTGGTTCAAAAGCATCACTAATTTCATGTTTGATTTGCCAGGGTGAGGTTGTGATGAGATGATTTCCAAATGTTTGGTTTTGTAAGTACGTCAAATTTTTATCCTGCTTCTTAGTGGAGTCTATTGTGTGTAGGCTTTGGTTTTTCGTTAAAAATTGTTTTTCACTAAAAGTATTATGAAAATATAGTTGAGACTTAAAATATATTTTTGTATGTCCTTTGTAAATGTGCAATTTTGATCTCTATAAAAATTGAGGCGAATATTTAATCTTCTACTTTTTCAAAATCAAGCAATTCTAGCCCATTATTAATATGTCATTAGTAACAGAAAATGTAGATGTGTATGTGGTCGGTAATAACAATTAATGTTATCTTTGTTTCTTTCCACTTAGACAATATATGAATGTTCAATAAAAGTGGATTAATTTTCAAATAGTAAAGGATTAAATGTTCTATTGAAGTCTTTATACGGATCAAAATTACATTGGTGATGGTTTATAAATGAGTAATATAATCTAGAACACTCCTCACTTAGTAGTATTCCAGAAGATATTTTTGTTCATCAAATATATTCATGGAGTGAAATAAGAAAACCCATTAAGTCATTAAATCGGACATCTGTTTTCTTATTCATTAGAAACATTGGTAGAAGTTCAAGATAAACTATCCTTAAGTAGATGGGTCTCAAAGGGTTGGGATCAGGAGAATTCTAGACAAGGATTGAACTTGGTCGTAATTAAAAAAAAATATTTAAGGATTTCATGAAAAGAAATAAATATAAAAACTATTATGATATAAAATATATGGCATGAATAATGCAACTTAATTGCTAAAGCATCCTTATGACAGAAGGGAGAGTACTGAGCAGAGAATATTTTTTTTATTGAAGAAAAAGAAAAGAAAATTTGTTTCAAATAAAAAATTAACTTTTCAAGTCAAATTTCATATTTATTATTTTTTATGTAATTCATATTAAGTATTTAAGGGTTAATATGAACTAATAACTTATATTTAATTATTTTTACTTAGAACTTGTACTTAACTATGTCATGCATAAAAACACAATTAAAATGGAACTGTACAATTTCATTTAATTTGATATTCATTATCTCACATTAAACACGTTTGAATTTAAATCCAGAAGCATATTTATGATAAAAAAAGAACTCAATCAATAACAAATAATTATATAACATTGGAGGGAAATTACGCTTTTATTTAATTAAAAATTATAAAAAAATCAATCTAATTAATTGTGTATTTAAAAAGTTTGGCTTCGTAATAACATAGTAAAATAGTTAAATAATAATTAATTTCACACAAGGAGTAATATAATAAAACCCTTTTTGCACTTAAGAAAACGGATTTTTGATATTTAAGCGCAAGAAGGTGTGTTCTGCGCTCTGTCATCTTCGCGAAAGGAAGAGCATCCATTGTGCTGTGTTCACAAGTCTAAAGAATCGGAGGATCTTTTCTTCTGCTCCATAAGGTATCGCAAATTGGCTCTCTTTCCCAATTTGCTTGGTTTCATCATTTCTGAAGATTTTCATATGTTGGCTGATTCATATCATATATTAGAAACTTAGTTGAAAGATTCTCTTAAATTGAAAGAAATATGAGTTGTACCCACTAAAACTGTTTCTGTTGGATGAAACAACTTAGCCACCTCTAAATGCATTTAGTTTTAATAATCTATCAATCGTTCTGGGGCTGCCCTCATTCTGTTTGTGGAAATGTTTGCCCTTCATTTTCTTGCATTCCCCTCATCATCACAATAAACAATTTATTTATTTAGATGTTGATCTTATGTATTTTCTGCGCTTGTATCAACAAAGGGTAATTGTATTGTGTGAAATTATGCTAATCCTTTTGCCCCCATTGACCTAATAGCTGTACTTTTAGGATATAGGAAACTTCCACCTAAGGCAAAGAGTTTGGTACTTTCTGGGGGTTTGAACGTTTCGGGCTCAATTTCTGGATTTTGATTTCACATTGAACTCCAAAGTCCACTCGTCATATGTGATATGTTTAGTTAATATCCTGTTCTGCTGAATACATTTATTATGTCCTACTCTGTGAAAACTGTTTGGCAAGGGCAGAAAAAGTTGGCAACCTTTGTTCTCTATTTTAATCTCTGTATATTTCTCTGCTGCACTTTTCAAATCTACTGTTACAAGAATTTATAGACAGAATAATTGTCTCTTCAAATGCCCAAAAAGAAAATGATAATACCTATTAAATAGGTTTGTCAGGCTATGTTTCTCGGTAATACGACTCGTGCCTAAAACCATTAATATTATTCTAGGAATACTAAACAACAGAGAAAACCTTCTTAATTTAAGTTTTATAATATGTTTAGTTAACATCCTGTTCTGCTGAATACATTTATTATGTCCTACTCTGTGAAAACAAGTATAAATCTGAAATAGGTCTCTGGAGATTTAGGCTTTAGAGAACTATTCTTGCTGTACTTGAGGTGGATTTTAGTGGTAAAGAGCTTAGTCTTGACTACGATGTGTTCTTAATTTCTCTATTTAATAATTTGTTCTTTGTACTGCAATTGATGAAATATTAATTTGTGTTGCAAATCTATTATTCGAGTCTGTTATGCAATTGAAACTATTTCTATTTTTTTTGCCCTTTTATTATGAATTTGTGTTAAACTTTGATAAAAATTCTTGCAATGTTCTTTTCATGTTTTTCAGTTAAACTTCTTACATTCATGTCTTTAGGTTACTTTTGGGGTATTTCAGAAGCTTTCTGAAAATCTGATAAATATGTCATAACAAAACGCTCCGATTTACTACTCTTTCAATCATGTTTGCTCTGTATGTGGAAATGCTCACTTAAACTCGATACGATCTCGATCTCGATCTCGATCATTTTGTTTTCGGCATCGTTGGCATGCTCCGGTCATTGCTCTGCTCGTTCTCAACATTTCAGCAGCTCCGTTCTCGTTTTGTTTGAGGAAATGTTTACTTCTTATTCATCACAATTTAGCATTTATTTATTCATTTATTAATCTAATGTGTTTTGTCCACTTACATCAACAAAGGGTGATTGTATTGTGTGAAATTATCCTAACCCTTTTTTCCTCCATTGACCTAGATGGCTGGACTTTTAGGATATAGGAGTCTTCCACCTAAGGCAAAGAATTTGGTGGTTGCTGGGGGTTTGACAGCTTTTGTCTTTGGTGCCTACTTCTACACAATGAGGGCTGTTGGAGGCACTGATGAACTGCAGGTAGCAATTGATAAGTTTGAAGCTGACAAGAGCAAGAATGAGGGTGAAGCCAACATGTCATCAAAGGTCTAAAGCTCATTCATTGCTTGTACAACAAAAACAATACTTTGGGTGTATTCACTGTTTTGGTTTGTAATCAAGCTTTTTACTCAGCTTGAGGTGTTAAACAGAAGAATGATATTGAATTTGTTCTTAATAAGTTTCAACCATCTTTATGTACAAATACTGTGTGGTAGGAAACTATAATCGAGATCCTGTGTTGACCTTGCTGAGTATTTCATGATGATAACAGAAATTTAAGAACTAAGAACAACTGCTACTGTGGCTTGGGGGGTTGAATTCCATTACAAACTTGAAATGAAAATCACATTCTTTAAACGAGAAGAAAATAATAAAATTTTCTTTCATAAATTAAAATTATAAGTTAATTTCAACTTAAGAAAGAAGTTTATTTTTTTATGTTCATATCTCATTTTTGTATAGATGTTTATTGAATTTTTTTACAAATAGATTATCAAATAGTTCATAATTCAATTTTAATGATAAAACTGTTTACATATATAAAAAGGAGATTATATTAATATTAAGGTAACTTTAATTGGTGAAAGATATAGATAACTTGAACCTCATAATTATTTTTATAGGAAAACTTTATTGATGGAAAATAGTTCTTTGTGATTATTTTTAATATATTTTAGTTTAATTTTTATATCTTCAATTACACATTTTCTCAATGTTAAAAAAATTATTTAACTATTTATAGTTTTTATTTAATTTATCAATCACGTTCTTATATTATTACGTAGTATTAAGGAATTTGATATATTAGTTATTGTTTGAAATGAATTATGTATATACTTGTTTTAATGCTACATTAATTATCCTTTATTTATTATATTTTTATTTTTAAAAATATAAAAATAATTAAATATTTTTATGAAGTTTTAATTGATTTGTATTAATTTTTAATTTTTTATTCTTTTATCAATTAAAATTACTATTTTAGTGGTTTGTATGATAAAATTTTAAATAGAGAGAGTAATATTATAGTCAAGAAAGTATTAAGATGTATTATTTTTATTTCTTAACTGTCTAAAATATATAAGTCCTTGAAATTTTAAAATACAATTACAATATTTGCAATTATAAAGAAAATGCTAAAATATTTACTTATCTTGCTATGTGTACTAAAGTAAAATTTGTTTCTGGCGCAACCTAAGTTGAATGTTATTGTATTTTTTCTTCTTTGGAATTTTAGTGATAAATAACTAAAATTGTTAACGTTTATAAAAAGCGAAAAGGATGAATGTAAAATTTTGTAAATAAAAAGAAAAAGGTTTATACAAAATGAAAATCCGTACAGAAATTTGGGGTGACCCGACGAAAAGTGGGGCAGAATTCGGGTCGGGTGTTATCTTGTTGGTTGTGTTTGAAATGTGAGTGTGAGAGTGAGTGTGTAGCATCAGCAAATCAAGACCTTATCAATGGCACTTCTTCACCCAAATCTTCTTCCAACCTTCAATTCCAAAGCTTTAACCTTTCCCTCCATCAAACTCAAACCCTCTCTCTCCTTCTCCCTCTCACGCTCCCACGCGCCTCCTCTAAACCCCGCGCGCTTTGCCCTCGCCGCTTCCGCCGCCGAAACCGTCGTTGCCCAAGAAGAAGCCCCTGCCACTCCCGAACCGGAGGTTCTCTTCTCACTTTTCACTCCCAAACATTCTAACAATGCTTTCAATTTTTCTCATTTATCCACTTCTTTTAAAATTATAAAAAAAAAACTCTTATTTATCTTAATTTTGTGATTAACAGAAGCTTGGAGTGGTTGTGAAGGCAACAGAGAAGCCGAGACTTGTGTTGAAGTTCATTTGGATGGAGAAGAACATTGGAATTGCACTTGACCAGACGATACCGGGACATGGCACCATTCCTCTGAGCCCATATTACTTTTGGCCCAGAAAAGATGCTTGGGAAGAGCTCAAGGAGTTGCTTGAGAGCAAGCCTTGGATCTCCCAAAAGCAGATGATTATTCTGCTCAATCAAGCCACTGATATCATCAATTTGTGGCAGCAGAGTGGTGGCAACTTATCCTGACCTGAATTCTGCTCTTGGAACATATTTCAAACATTTTTTCCTCTTGTATTATTGGGTTGGGGTAATCAGTGATGTTTTGTGATAATAGGATGTTTCCCCTTTTAATGTTCATGTTATTCTGTTGTATTTTCTTTCTCATGCTTTGTATACCGACATGTGCTTAATTAATCTTACTTATCAATTAACTTATCCCAAAATTCTCTCAGATAATTCATTTGGATTTCTTTTATTAGTTAAAATATCTCATGATTCTTGTACACATCTGGAGTTTTAGATCTTGGTTGACAAAATTGTAAGTTTTATTCCTTACTTATGTTGTCTCCCTTGGTTTTGGTTCCTCTCTCTAGTTCAAGAGAAGGCATTCTGTTTGTCAAAAACTTTCTTGCAGTAATAAATTGTTAAGAAGGCTTTGAAAGGTCTAAAGCTTATCCTTTTCTTGTGTAGAAATTAAAACTTGAATAAGGACTAAGTGAATTGTTTAACTTATTTGTTTTCAATGAGTAAATTTTTATTGCAAACCTGTCAGTGCTTTATTTTACCCTTAACCTTTTGGTTGAAAAATAAGCTTAGAAATTCGGATCTCTCTTCGAGGACCTTGTTATGTTCACGCATTGTCAGAAGAAACTAGAGACTCGAGTCAGGAGTACGTTCTGAAGTTTAGTCGTTGTCTCGTTAGTTTCGAAGGGAAATTAACACCTGTGTTCTTATTTTAAATTCATATTCTGTTTGACAAGGATGGGTTTTTCACCCTTAACCCTCTGGTTAAAGCTTTGTTCATCGATCGATGTATAGCTCTCAAATATTTTTATGAGATGCAGGACCTATTTGTAAAGATTTCTGTTGCTTATACAGAGACTGAGGGTAACTTGACAGATGAAAAATAACAGGAATTTGATTGCTTCGATTTGCCGTTCTATTGATTCATCTTCACCCTCAATAACATGAATAATGATGAGATAGTGTTATAAAAACTTCCCCTCGTGGGCCGTGGTCATGTATTTAACTAATCCATAATCTTCTCTGTACCTCAGTATAATAGAATGGTTTATAATGTCCCTTGTGCTAACAACCATGATTAAGCTTTCTGATCATCTGGCATCACTGCTTATCCTGATTTTCACCATCATCGAGTAAATATAAAATTTACAAATAAGCAATGGTTTGCATACTTTTTTGTCCTACAGCAACTTCTTAATGTTGCCTTTCTGGTTAGCTAAATATGACATCCTTAATGGCTTCAGCAGACTAAATTGTTACCTAGTATTTTACCAGAGGGAAACCATATTGTCAATAGAATTCCTTCAAAATGTTGCCATTAGAACCTGAATTGGATTTTGCATATTCTGGTACATCTTTTCTTACAAACTGCTTTTTTATTTTATTTCTAGTGCTAAATAATTTTGAGGTTTTGCATTATGTACACTTTTGAAGAAACAATATGTTCCAATGCTCTACATTTTTTGTTGTTCACCTTTGTGATCATCTAGTCCTCACTGACATCATCTTCCAGTCCACATGTTCATGATGTGTATGTATCTGCTTTTGAAATTGTGTTGGATCCCTAGTTTCCGTCACATGCCTTATTGCCATAGGATTTTGGGTGGGATCAGATTGAGACCTCTGTGAATTCCATTTTATAGCGTGGGAAGAAGGGTGAACTCTTTCTTCATTGAATTTGAAGTTTTCATTTTCTGTACCTGCATCAGACTCACTATTGAGATCATTGTTATCCCTTGGGAAGCTCTTGACTGAGCCTAACTCGCCAACCATGTGGCCCTCTCTATTTGCATCCTCCACATGTTCCTTCGAAATTAACTCTGCATTCTTTGAGACTGTTGTCATATTATCTCTTGAATTCAGATTTAAATGAAAGTCTTCCCATGCAAATTGTGTTTTAATTTCCCTCCTTTCTAATGCTTTTAGTTCAATAGCATGGTTGCCTTTTGATATGACTTCATAGTCTTGTTTAGAACTAGAGCTCACCATGGGATGCACATGCATCTTGCTGAGAGCAACTCTATGATTTGAGTGTTTACTAACTTCAATCCCAAAAGATTCCAATTCCAAGACTTTCTTAGATGCAGCAGCAGCAGCTGTATCAGTGTGTCTCTTCCTTTCTTCATTTCTATCAGATACATGCTCGCCCTGAATTATTTTTTGTGGATTATTTTGGATATTATCTTTATGGCTATGATCATCAACATTATTTTTGTTCGTTTCACGTTCATCTTGACTTCGGTCAACATTCAATTTGTCCTGAAACAGTGTAACAGAATTTGTTTCAGTATGAAATATCACAATTCAGTTTGAGCATATTGTTATTTCTTTTTGAGACAAGGTTCTCTTACTTTACTGATCAACACAGGCTCCAGCTCCAAACGCAAAGTAACTCCAATTTCTGAAGCAATTTGCTTCAGCTCTTTCATTTTGATTTCCATGGTGGGGCGTTTTGGTGAAAGCTTTTGTATCATCTACACAAACCAAAAATAGTTATCAGAATAATGGGAAATTCTCTTGAAGTGAGTTCGCAAACGATGTATGCAATAACTAATAAGCACCTTAGAGTTCACTCTATTATTTTTGTGCAACTCAACAGCATGGTCTGCAAACTCTTTCCCGAACCTTGATGTTAAAATCTCTCTTATCTTGTGCAGCTCTGGAAAATCTCCACACCTTGAGGATGCAAAGATAAGGCTAGATGCTGCTTCCTTGAGCTCAACGGGGCACTCGCTACACGTGTTCAAAAGGATCTAAATTAGTAAAATGCATGCATCATTAACTAATTCATCACCACTTCAGTTTGGTGTTTCTTCAAGATTCACTCAACAGCTATGGAAGCAAGGAGAAAAGAAAACTTACTTGTTCCTTTCAAGAGCTTCAGCTCTTTCTCTCAGGAAATTACAATAGTTTTCTATCATAGCAAATACTTCCAACATGTTTTGTTCTATTATCCAATGCTCCACCTCTTGATAAGTAAAAGATAAATTCAACATTTACTTGTAAGAGAGAAAGAGAAGGGTTTATAGTGTGTGGTTATTAGCAATAACTTACACGAAGTAGAGCAGGGTCGTGGTAGGCAAGGTTTAAGAGTTGAGCAACATCAGAGCGAGCATAAGAGGCTCGAGCTTTGTGCTGGTTCTTCAAGATAACAATCCTGGAAACAGCAAGTGTGGTGATGCTTTTGAATTTGGAAGTGAAGCTTTTTCCAAGAAGACCCATATTATGTTATGTTATGAATGGAATTTGCTAACACTAGATACCTAGTTAGTGTGTATCTAAAAGGGGTGAGGAATAAATGAAGGATTTAATGATCGGAGACTCTTATATAAGAAAACCACAATAGTAACACAGAGTTGAGACTTTATTCTATACGATAATGTTTGTCGCCACTCATAAATGAAACTGTCCCCAGAATAATAAATACGAGTTGGAGAGTTAATTATTTGTTTTGAATTGGCCTAACCTAAGTTTGAGCAGTTCTTATCTGGTTCCTTTCTGCAACATAAATACTAGAAGCTTTGATAATTTCTATTGGAAGCTTCGTCATCTGTCAAAAGGGTCCACGACAGGGATGTCACGTGGGATATGACCCCTTCTCATGCAACTAGTTTAGAATTGGAAAGGTCAGAGACCTTGTATTTTAACCATATTTTAACTATTCCTTGCTGGTTGAAGAAGTTGCAGGAAAGCGTAGGATTGGTAAGCCACCATAATAGTATATTTTAACAAAAGTAGAAAATTTGAATAGCATTTTGGTAGCCACCATATACCAAAAGTTGAAAAATTGAGGCGCGTAGTAATGCCATTTTATTATGTGGCTGCTTTCTAGCTAGCGAATGAACATAGCATTTTGGCTGCTATGGGAAGGTGGCACCATGCAAATATGAAGCGATAGAGTATAAATTGTCCCTATTATGATCCGTAGTCCGATTCACATTTTTTAAGTGAAAATAATAATTAGTTAAAGAATACAAATTATATAGATTGGTGTAATAGAGACAGGAGGATAGTTGTAATTTTGAAAGGGAGAGTACAATAAATTTTGACCACTTAATTATATTTAAATGATTAAAAATTAAAGTTGATAATAATTATCATATAATTAGTCAATATATATTTGTTATTTTTATTTCTTATAATGACAAAGATTATGTTTGAATTAGGAGGTGTTAAAGAAATAATGTGGATGGAGAGAAAGGGAAAAAAGAAAATTATTAAATAGTGAAATGAATTTTTTTGAATGAATTTTAGGCTTTTTGTATTATATTATAAATAAAAGGACTAACTAATCCCTAGTTCATAGCGTTTGACTCAAAATTGGGTTCTAAAATTGAGAAGGCGAGGGAGGGAACAGGAGAATGAGTGCGTGAATATGGAAGTGTGTTTGATTTCATAATAAAACTTGATTTGACCTCTTCAGGGCATTGCTTTTTCACCCTATACCACCAAATAATCTTCCCAGATCCTTTACGCTTTTATTGAACACAATAACTCAATTTTATACAAAATTTAAATGTTAAAAAATACATACACAGTATACATATATATATATATATATATATATATATTGTTTAAGTGTAAAATTTTAAAAATTATGTAATTAATTTAATTATTTAAAATTAAATAATTTAAAATTTTTCATATTTTTTCTTTACTTATATATATATATTTAAATAATTTAATTTCATATATATTTTTTTTTTCTTTTTATACGCTCTCGTTGATGGGTGATATATAATTGATTCTTTTTCAATTATTAGTAATATTATTTTTTATTGATGTTAAACAATTTTTTATTAATATTAGTGATCAATTTTTTTTCTAACTCCAACTAGAGTTATTTCTTGCTAATATTAATGAATTATGTGTTATTTATTAAATGATGTTTATCATAGTTTTCTCTAGTGACTTTGATATACTATCCTCTTTTCAATATTAGTCACTTTTTTTTCATTGACAAATAATAAGATTTATTTTTTAATATTGGTCAATATTTCTTAATTGAAACTAGTCAAGATTTTAATGACAACATTAACAAAACAAAACTATTTTTGGAGATGTTAACTAGATTTTTTCAATTGATATTTAGTGATTATCTTTGTAATAATGTCTACACATTCATATCACTAGTGTTATTTCTTGTCCATAGCTATGTTTTAACTAATTTCAATCTATCATGACTAAACTTGTTTTAACTAATTTCAACGGAAAGTTTTGTTTTTCGTTGTCATAGATTGAAAAGAAGATTCCATAATGATATATTTTTAGTTGTTCATTCCAAAATATTTAAAGACCAATTACAAATTACAAGATCCTGATTCTAGTATTACACTTTACAGAAAATGTAAAGATTTAAAAAAATTATTTTTATCATTTCACTATAAGAAAAAAGATGGAAGAAATTTTTTTATAGAAGTGTAAGAAACAATTGGCTAAACAATTACGCCTACCTTTGCAGGATCGCCCTCCCATGTCTCTCTGTACAAAAATATCGTGTTTGTGCACCGAATTCGCCACTAAAACGTGTTGTAAATGAAAATATAAAACTGTAGATAAAGGCTGGACAAGAATTAATGAACACATGGCCTTTTCCTCAAACAAGTTTCCGTTTTCTAGTCGGTGCCATTAAACGATGTGCCAAAGGACAAAAGTTATTGAATATTAGCAATGGCACTTCTCCAAAAAAGATTGCACTAGACTACAAATTGGCACGACATCACAGCACAGAAACCTCGGTTGGAGAAGATGAATTTGGATTTTGACTAGTCTTCAAATTCATTCTGGTGATCCAATAGATAGTTAGCTGCTAGATCCTCATTTTTATTGCATGCAAAGAACGCCTCCAACACAAGATCTCGATCAAATCCCATATCTTCAAGCTGCAAAAATGTCAAGGTCAGTAGCTTTTTGGGGGGAAGGGGGACACTGTCATGGTTACGCACAACATGTAGTTCTTCCACTCATTCCATGCAAGACATAGTTGTCATTATAGCTTTCATGACATTACTATAAAGGACTAAAATAATATACAGTTCTTATGGTTTGTTCATGTTTTCCAATCAAAAATGGAAATTCATTTCAATAATACGCATAATAATAGCTCACCCGTTGAATGGCTTCATTCTCTTCAGGGGTGAAAGCGGCGGCCTCAGGTATCATGGAAGCCAACGGACTCCGTACATTCCTGGTTATACAATAGCTTGAAATCTCAAAGAAACCCAATATTTACCCTCCTACCTCCCTTCCCTTTCCCACCATGAATCTCAACATTATAATTTAAAAAAAAAAAAAACCCTCTGTCTAAACCTACAATATATCCAAACCGCCTCTCCCTTCATAGGATTAAGATTACAACACTAGTGTAAGTCAAAATCAATCCTAAACTAATGAATAAATTTGTGTGTGTATGAGATTTAGAGTGTGTGTGTGTATGTGAGTTAGAGTATGTGTGTGTGTTTTTGGGTTGTGTGCATTAGTTCTTTTTGAACTCTTAATTCAAGGACTTTGTTGTAAACCTTTGTCATCCGTGTATAACTATGAATTACTTAACGAGAAAGGCATGAAACTAATTTGAATCTCATTTAAAACTCATACAATATTAAATTAAAGATACGATACAAACTTAAAATAGACATCTTACTCATCCCCTAGAGGTTCATTAATAAGTTCAAGCAAGTGATCTTGATGATCTTGGACGATCTGCAGTAGCCGAGGATTTGTTTTTTCCAGATCCTCAAGCATAGGCTGCAATGGAAGAAGAAAATGATTATGATGCCCTGTAATTAGGTGAGGTCCAAATTAGCAATTTAACTGGATCTACAAGTGTACCAATAATACCTGCAACATTTCGGGCTTTGCTTGCAACGTCGCTCTTAATTTTTGGAACTGAAACGATAGAGTAACATTTTTAGATGCACAAATAAAGAAAATTAAAACGGGGCCTAGATTCCATAAAGAAAACACCAATTAAAATACCTTTCGACTGTTTCGCAACAAATCCAATCGTCCTGCATTATCATTTGTAACTGTATCCATTTCGGGAATGCCCTGGTTCAACCAATCAAACACATTATATTTTAACCAACCAACGTTACAATTTTACTCTACAGCATGATAAAGTGTATATGTGTGTCTATATATATATATATATATATAGAGAGAGAGAGAGAGAGAGAGGACCTGAGGAAACAGGTTGAGTGGATGGGTGTTGGGTCCACTAGTTGGTACAGCCGGTTGGGGAACCTGGATTGATGAGTTTTCTGCCTGAGTCATGGGGGATCTGGCAACTTCGGGTACATCAGCTTGTTCAGGAATCCCCTAACAGATAAATTTTGTATCAATTTTAGTTTAAAAAGTTGTATATACATGCAAACGTCACTTTTATTATTTACACAATTACATTATGCTTTAGGTTAGGTCCTAAGTTTAAGAAGTTAAGCCGAAACCACAAGTCCATAACCACTGAAGCCTAATCTCAATACATATAAAACTACTATATATAGGCCATTTGATAATAAATAATGACTACTTCATGCCAGGATCAAATTAGTTCTTCCAATCATATTTTGTGCAAAAATCACATAATAGGTACAAACATAATTTTCTCTCTCAAAGTTGTTTTGTTTGTATAGAAGAACAACCATGTTCCAGTCATTTATTTCCATAAAACAAAAGTCATACGTTTGACACTTAAAAAATAAACAATCCACTTCAACTGATTGCAATCTTATTATCTTCAAATTCCCTATCCTCAAATGTTTCCATCTAAGATGCTAGAGGTAAATGTACTCAGTATATAACTAAATATATCATTAAAACTGATTGACACAAGATATAGTCGACCAAAAGCACGAGTTTTGAGGGCATAATTCTTTTTTACCATTAAGTCAATCAAAATTTAAAAATGACAGACAGAAAAGGGAGTCTCTAATGAAAGCATCTACAAGATAACAATATTAACAAATTGCAACAAGAAAGGATCCTTTCTTTAAACAGGAAAGAAGCCAGAATCTGCACATAGACTTACAGTATAAAGATATTCAATAGCTCTTTCAGGGTTGTTAAATGCAGCTTGAAGGGTACGGATAACAGTATCCCGATCCCAATTTCCTCCCCCTATTTCTAGAATATGTTGAACACTTGATTCTAAATCACATCCTGTATTAAGATTTGATGTTGCATGACCATGGACACTGGACTCAGCACTGCAATAACCAATATATACAAAACTATTTTAAGTTCACACAATGATAATAGACAGCACAAATAAGAGAGAACTTGGATTTCAAAACTACTCAGAGTAAAAGAAAATTGTCATGAGTAAGATTCTGTGCAGTGAATCAGTGATAGCAATAAGCATTATTTACAAACAAGTGTGAGCTGCAGTTGGTAGTATCATGGTTGCAAAAATTATCAAACACGTGTTTAGTTACAAAAGAGGTATTGACGCCCACGATAGAGAAAATGCCAGATACTCACTTAGTGGGAGGAGTTATAACTGAAGTTTGCTCGAAATTGGATTCTCCCCTGAAACCAAAGAGAGAGAAACAAAAGAACTTCATATAAAAACCAAAAAAGGACATTCCATCATGCTGAAACTTGGAAGCAGGATATAAGTAGGAACTCACTGTCCAGCAGTCGATGTAAGAGGTTGAGATATTGATGAAGTAGGAGGAAAAGAACTTTGAGGTTGAGCTGCCTGAACATGTAGGTAGCAAGTAAAAGGAAACAACAAAATAAGAAGAAATGACACTTTATTGTGGTCATATCTAATATGAAAAATACTATGATTTAAAATTGAATATTATTAAATATTAAAATACTATGATTTTAAAACAACGAGAATCGTAGCTCATATCTAATATTGATACTCAACATCAAGAATATAAAAATAATCACTATAAAATTGTCATTGAATGCCAGCTCGAGCATGTACACAAACTCATGGAGAGACTTGATGAAAGAATATTACTTTTAAAATCATTAAAATATCCATCCTACTTCAACAGAAGTAACGACATCAAGCCCTAAGTTTTATCGAGAACAACACCAAGGAAGTTCAAAATTGTAACAAGTCAAACTAAACGTAAAAAAATGTGCAAGTGAGAAAAAGAAAATATAAGAAAAAAATTTATGTAAAGATTTTGGAGTCACCAGGTTTGAGGATAGAGATGAGGCAGTTGAGGCTCCACTTGATGATACCTTATTCTGCAATGGGTAGATCACTACAAACGTTTAGCAGTAGGTCAATTGAAACAACATTAAAAATTAGCAGTATTTAAACATGCTCATCATTTCTCTTGCTCCCCCTCTTTTGAAAGGAAGGATACCGACAATTCTTTTCTTCCCCTTTATAGAGCATCCATCACTACCTCTCCAGATAGTAGTACAATTTCATAAAAAATATTACTGATACAACCATCACATATCAAGTCTCACTTTTTTTGCACGGGAAAGGAAAAATTTTGGGGATGTTGAAAGGGGAGTGGAGCTCATTTGCACACCAAACCACAAATTTTGGGAACTCGAAAAAGCAATTAGCAAGTGATTTTCCACCTTCTACCATTTAACAGGAAAAAAACTTAAAAACCTTTTATGATGCATTCCTTAAATTTATAGGATTCAGGTATGACATATTATGGTACAACATACACATAAATATAACCAAAAGTGGATAAGATATTACTTCT
This sequence comes from Lablab purpureus, assembly GCA_030347555.1. Lineage (NCBI taxonomy): Eukaryota > Viridiplantae > Streptophyta > Magnoliopsida > Fabales > Fabaceae > Lablab > Lablab purpureus. The sequence continues at coordinate 23,476,004 of CM059254.1, forward strand.
TATTTTCAGCACTAATGATTGCAGACACAATAAAAGCAGAAAATGGATCTGCTGCGGTTTGAAAGAGAACTGCACCCTGTGCAATTACTAATTTCGTCATTCATATAAGTTTTTTTCTCTCCATTATATATTAAAATTGAATTTATGGCTTGAGATCTCATACAAAAAGTTTTTTTCAAAACTATTAATATCAAATGTATTTACAGAAGTTTAACCGTGGTTTTAAGAAAAAGTCTGCAATTGTGATTACAGTCACGACAAGGTTTTCGTGACAGTAATTTCCCCACAATATCAGGATCACGATGAAACCACAACCGTGACCGCAATTTGAAAAATAAAATTATACAAATAAAACATGTAAAGTGTTGGTTGAATCATCAAGTGGTGTGTAAGGAGTATCCTCTACTGTCTCAGATAAAAGGTACGAACCCGAGCTTCGACACTAAATTCGAAACAATTAAAATAATTATGGAAGAGAGGAAAAGAATCAAGTAAACACTCTTCTTCAAGATTTTATATTACCATTCGCAACTACGATTTTGAAGGTTCCAGGGGCGTCCATAACCGTAACTCAACCACATTTGTCCATGGTTTATTTTCCACGATATCGAGGAAGGTGACGAAACCACGGCCATGACCACAGTTTAAACCTTGCTTTTCTTATCATTAAAATGAGACTATAGATTAAAAGTTAATTACTAGTCAACCACTTAAAGAAGTCATTAACAGTTTTCTTGTAAGGTTGACCGCTTATATATGATCCTATGGTCTGTATTCATAGTTTTCTTTCAACGGAAGAGAATAGCAAGGTTTTCCTTGCCACGTTCATTCTTAAAAAATTAAGAGAACGGAACAGAAGCAATTTAAGTGACGAAACAACACCATCACCTTGCTCAACATGATCGCCACAAAATGATCCTCAGCCACATTATTTTCCTCCAGGGTTGTGGCATCCATAAGCACCTTCCCCTGATGAATAAGCATTTGTTGTGCGGCAGGGTAAAAATCAGCACCTTGCGCTGCCTCTATATTTTTCTTCAAATCAGCAACCTAAAATATCAACCAATAAAATTAACAACCCACAAAATAATTCCGGAAAAATGTAAATTCAAATATTCAACAGCATTTGACGCAAATGCAACTACACCTTAAAAAACTCCTACAGCGCGATAATCACTCAAGAAAACAAAAGAACTAAAAGAAAACGGTTTAATCTGAATAAAATTAACAATCCACAACAAAATCAATACTCCGGAAAAACGTAAATTCAAATTCAACAGCATTAGACATAAATGTAGCATACCTTAGAATAGAACAAAGAAGAAATGAAACAACGAGAAAAATGGAAAAGAAAAGAAAAGAAGTAAAAGAAAAGCATTACCGTGTCTTGAGGGTTGGCTTGGATAACGAAGTGAGTCCCCTTGAGAGTCTTGACCTTAACCTTCATCTTCTTCGGGTATCGGTTTCGTTTTCTGTTTCTCCCAACACAGCATACAGCACACAGCACGCAGCACGAGCGGGAGTGAGTGGTTTGCTTCTTTTGGGGGAAAACCACACACAACACGAAGTCACCACGCCACGGATTTGGAATGGCAATTCAACGCTCTGCACTCCGTTCCCCGCTTATATATACGTGAACGTTGAGCAGCTAGTTATCCCATGCCAGCACGACCATGGTTAGACAAACTCTATCCACCTCCATCTGAAGCCACGTGGCATTGACCAATAAAAATAATTTCATTTTGATTCATTTTATTGCAATCTCAAATACCCTGGAGACTTTACTTGGTTAAATTGCAAAGCCCTCCCTACCCACCATTTTTCTCTTGTCAACTAAGTTTGTGGTTATATTTGAGGTCAATAAAAAATTTAAAAGTCTTGTTTTCAGGTTTCTGAACATGTCTACGCTGTGTTATACTAACATGTTCAAAAACATAAATAAAAGAGATTTATTTTCTACATAACTAAATATTACAAACTTCTATAATATATATATATATATATATATATATATATATATATATATATATATATATATATAAACTTCTACAGATGCTAACTAGTTTTCTCCAAGTATATTATGACTTATAAGATTATTTATTCTTATATCAAAGATGATGATAACATAATTATAATATAAAGAAAAAGTATAAGCTAATTTTTTTTATTAAACATATACAATTAATACATGAATAATATCAACAATTATCTATTAAAAATTATATCTAACTTATATTTTACTAGAATTTGATCATTAAATTTCCTAATTTAATATTTTCACCCCAACTTTAGAATTAAATAATATTTAATTCACAATAATAATTACGCATTCACAAAAAGTACTAGAAAAATTAAATGCAATTATGCAATAAAATGTACCAAATTTCTAGGTTTTCTAACTTTTACTTTTCTAACCTTATTATAGATTTAACACCTATATCAAAATTCTACACCAACTTAAATAAACCAATTTATACATTCCATTTGTCTAATCAACTTTTGTCTCCTAACTCACAAGAATCCTAGAATACAAAAAAGTATGAAATTAACCCTAAGAACTCTAATTACTTAAATATCTAAAACACTAAAAAATCAAAACTAAAAATTAATCTTAATTATACATCAATACCTCATCTCATACAACTTGTGAAAATCTAAAACATTTATAAAATTATAGAAAAGACTAAAAAATAATTTATAGAAGATAATTGAACTTATTCTATAAAAAATTCTTATGAATTGAAAATCATCCTTACTTTATCGTTATTTCGATAACGTTTTTTATGGAAAAAAATAATAAACTCTTGAAAATGAGAGAAAAGTAAAAAAAAAATAGAGAAAAATAATTTGAAAAAGGTGACAAGACTTATAAATAAGTAACTTAAATAATTAAAATTATAATTATAATTAAAAAATATAAATTTTTAACTTTATTCTCTCTTAAAAAAGAACCATTAAAGAAACAAATGATTGATTTCTTCTTAAAAATGTTTCTTATATTAAAAACAAGAGGAAATATAAAAAAACTAAAATAAATTCGTACAATGACGTGTAAATTAACTTCTTTAATTTATAATGATAAATATTAGTTTTTACATATTTAGTAATATTTTACTTTTATTCATTTAATATACTAATACCTTGCTTTAAAATATATTGATAACAACTTCACTATATTTAATTAATAATTAACTTACACATATTTAAATATATATATAGAGAGAGAGTCTGTGTTTGATCAAATATTTATCTTAAACTAAAAGTTATAGGATATATTTGGATTTATGTTTGCATATATAAAGGGACATGATTAGAGATTCTTCACATATTCTTATATTTATTCATATTAAAAATTTATAATTTTGGATATAATAATTATTTCAAAATTTATTTTACATTTTAATTTTAGCCTTCTACATACCAACATTTAAAATTCATAAATTTAACATTATTTAAAATTTAATTTATAATGCTATCACTATTTTTTATTAACAAAAATATATTATCAATTCAAATGTATTTTAACAGTAATAAAATAAATAATATTTATATTATATTCTAAAATTTATATTCATTATAAATATATTTTCAATTAATCAAGTTAACTTAATTTAATTTTAACTAAATTTAAGTTTAAAAAATTAAGTTCAACTTAATTTAACTTTTTTTAACTATAATTCATTTAGGGATGGGATGACAATCAAACTTGTATCATTGGGGACCAAATCGTACTTGTTCCGAATTTAACAGAAAAAATCGAGATAACCGGGTTTAGATTTTTTCCATTTTAAGAAATCAGGGCTGAAGTCAGGGTAAAAAATGAGTAATGCAATCTCCATCTCATCCCTGTACCCATCCCGTCTTCAAATTTAAAACTAAACCCTAAAATTAACTTTATTCTTACTTATTATTTCTTTTTATTTTTCACACAAAAATGTTTACAATGTCTTTTTTGTAACTTTATTCTTAGTGTTTGTTTTGTCTTCTCTTCTTTTTCTTTCACTCTTTAATCACTTATTCAACTTCCTCAATTTCTTCAACTCAACCACTTCAATATGCTTTTCTATTTATCTCATCCTTCACATATTTATTTTTCTCCAGTCTCTTTAATCAATTTTGTAAATGCATAAGGTTAGTTCTTTGCTTCCTTTTCAATGATACATTTTATTTTAAATTATATAGATGAACTAATGGAGAATGACATTAATTATTTCTAATTTGGAAGATGATTATTAGATTATATGATATTTTTTGTTTGGAATTTTTTCTTTTATTTAGTATGTTTTGAAAAATTAATAATTAGAAATTATTTATTTATTTGTATTTTTAAATATGTATTTGATATTTATTTTGAAGGATTGTTAGACTTTATATGATGTGTTTTGAAGATTGATAAATTAAACTTGATATGTATAAAAAAAAGAAAACATTACCAAACACTTTTTTTACATATATATTATAATATAAAATTAAGGGTTAAATATGTTTTTAGTCCTTGAACTATTTTTCAAAATTGTGTTTCATCTTTGGGACATAATTTAGACCTATTTCATCCTTATACTTACTAAAGATGTGTAAATGATCATTGATAACAAATAAAAACATCTTTAAAGAGACAAAAATGACAGGAAATGGAATGAAAAAGTGAAAGAAGCTTAAGAGATAAATGATAGTGAAGTAGGAAAGGAAAATAAAGAGATAAAAAATAATTCTAACACATTATAAAGGATGGTTTACACGAGTTTATAAAGCATAAGGACGAAATAAGTTCAAAATTTACCTTAGGAACGAAACACAATTTTGACAAATAGTTTAAGGACTAAAAACATATTTAACCCTAAAATTAATAAACTAAAATATACTTCATTAGTAAAATAATTTAAAATTTGTAACATTAAAAATATTAATTTATATATAAAAAAATAATATATAAAAGAAAAAAATATTTAATATTAAAATATTTAGTCTTTATAAATTTATCTTTAATAGTTTATTTTTATATGACACACACACACATATATATATATATATATATATATTATATTCATGTCTAAATTTTTAGATTCATTCAAATATTTTTTAATTATATTTTAAAAAAATAAAATGGAACGGAGATGAACAAGCCAATGTGATGGGTGTGGATATTAAATTTCTATTTCCAACAGGATCGGGAAGGCAAAACTCAACCTCATCCAGCCTTGCCCCGCCTCACCCCACTTTGCCCCGCCTTGCCCCACACTGCCACGCCATCCTGTCCCACCCCGTCTTGCCCCATCCTGTCTTACACCATTGTCATGCCTAAATCCAATATGATTTTGTCCATATATTCACTTAGTCTCACCTACAACAATAATTAATTAATATATACATAATTAATATATAAGATTACTTTTGAAACAATAAAACTGAAAATTATTTATTGTTAAATGTATTTTTTTATCAAATTAATAACCTAAAATAATGTATAAGACCGAAAGAAATTCAATAACTTGTTTTATACATAGTATTATATTTTAGTTTTTATATATTCAATCATATTAATTATAAATCTATTCATTTAATATATTAATGCATTTCCTTAAAGTATACAGGCAACAATTTCACTATATTTAATTTAAAAATAATTAAACATATTTAAATATATGAATTTAGTATGCATGTACTGAAGATGAAAATTTACACTTTCAACAAATAAAATATCATCATTGTTAAAACTTTTAATTTAATAATCATAGAATTAATCATGAAACATTTGTTTATAAATAGCCTAAAGTAATATATAAGACTAAAAATGAATTCATAGAATTACATATACGAAAAACTTATTTTATTTATAATATTACTCATTAGAATGAGTACATAGGACTAGGAAGGAGAAGGAAAACAATTATAAAAGCAAATATTACAGTTTCACGGTATCATCTAATTTTGCCTTTATATTTTTTTTTATTCATTACTTATTATTAACTCCATTAACATGGTCCAAGTGAAATTAGTGATTGTTAAGCACACATGGGAACTTGTTCACCATTTTGATACGGTGTCTTTCTCACTCCATGTTCACCATTTTGATACGGTGTCTTTTTCACTTCACTTGTCTTCTCTAGAAATTCTCTTACGATCTCCATGCTTGGTTTGAGCACAATCTCTTGGTACAATTGCTTATGATCCACTCCTTTTAAAACAGCCTCAAACACTTGTGTGGAATCAATTTTGATCATTTTCCATTCATTGTTCATCTTTTGGATCTTCAAGAGTTGCATCTCAGCCAACTTACAAGTGTTCTCTTTGGTTTTCACAACAGCACGTTGTAGCATCTTCTCCTTTTGAGTCTCGTCGTCTATTTCCTTCTCGATAAGGAAATACTCTCCAAACTCAGGAACCCCGATAGCTCTTCTAATCCCACGAGTGCAATCTGCTCCAGCCACAAATGCTTCTCGAATCTCATCCACAACGCCTGCATCAACCATTTCGTCCACCCTTTTGCCCAAATACGGCAACAACACTGGCAAAGACACATCAACCCAAATGAAACAACAATCATATTTGGAACAAAATGCAATGTTAGGGTCCTCAAGCAGGGCTGCAAGGTAGGTGTTGGAGCCTCCCACAATGATTGGTAGGTGTCCGTTTGCAATGATGGTATCAAGAGCAACAAGGACCTGCTTGCAAAAGTCATCAATGGTGAAGTCACTATCAGGGTCATCTATGACGTCAAGCAGGTGATGGGGAATGCCACAACGTTCAGACTCTGAAACCTTGTTGGTGATGATGTCAAGACCCTTGTAGACTTGAATTTTGTCAGAGTTGATGATTTCAGAAGGGAATTGCATGGCCAAGTTGATGGAAAGTTTGGTCTTACCAGTGCCTGTTGCACCCATTATAAAGAGAACCTTCTTCTTGGAATCAATTGAAAGTGGAGGGCAAGTAGTGAAAGAGGCCATGAGATCCTTCAATGTAATGTCTAGCGAAAGTTGATATGTAAAAAAATGAAAATAGTTCGTTCAAAACCAGATGTATGTCTCAACTACGTAAGAGTTCTTCTATTTATTATAAACATTCTATATATTTCTTTTAATCACGTATTAATTGTCTCTTCTTCTTTTTTATTTTTTTCTCTCTCCTCATATCCAAATGTAAACTGAATACAATATTTTTTTAAAACTTGCTGAGATAAGAGTTATTTTAAAGATACAATATTTTTTTTTATTTCTATAACCTCTTAAATTTTAAATCATTTTAATACACCGTAATGAAATAATATTTTAATGTCTAGATTTAAATATATGGATATATATAACCCCACTACGAAGATATCCTTAACAATAAATGTAAAGAAAAAAACTTTTCAGAAAGAAACTTGCTATATTTTATATAAAAAAGTGTGTTAAAATAAATTGCATGAAAATAAAAGTTAAAGAAAAACAAGTGAATATATATAAATTTTTGTTAAATAATCTAAGTAGTATAGTAAAACTGTTTAAATTATAAATATGTAAAATTGATATCCTAAATATGTTTTGTCTGTTTGTTTCATCTCCTACACATCTACAAAAGAAATATGTATATAATAATCGAGTGGTTAATTAAATTAAATTAATAAGTTAGAAAAAGAAATTTTCTTGTAACTTTAGATATACAATAACAACATGAAGTATTTAGAATTTTGTTTTTGTTTATAATGGTCTTATTACATAATTACCTAAAAAGTATTTGTAGTATGTATAAAAAAAGAAAAATAAAAACATAACGTACAAGCGTTTTTAATAAATTGTGAATGTAAGGTAATTAGAAAAAATCAAAGACTCTTTCAAAGTTTATTACATTAAATAGTGGCGGGGCATGTCAGGATATTAAATTTATTACATTAAATAGAGGTGGGGGACGAGGTGGGGTAAATTTTATTTTTCTGTCCACTTAATTATTCTCATTTTCATCTTATTTTTTATTGGGATATTAAGTTTATTATATTAAATAGGAGTGGGGTGGGACGGGTTTTAGGTTTTTACTTTTTTCCAACTTACTTAATTATTCTCACTCTCTTCTCATTTCTTATTAGAGATATAACCGTACATTAATTTTATTAGAAGTTGAGTTTTCTCAACCGCCACATTCCTGTCTTATTTTATTTAATTTTAAAATATAATTTTTAAAAATTATTTAAATGAATCTAAACATTTAAGCATGACTATAATATATATATATTGTCATAAAAAATAAACTATTAAAGATAAATTTATAAAAACTAAATATTTTAATATTAAATATTTTTTATATATATTATTTTCTTATATATAAAATAATGTTTTGTGTTACAAATTTTAAATTATTTTATTGATGAAATATGTTTTAATTTATTATTTTTATATTATAATATGTATGTAAAAAAGTGTTTGATTATGTTTTTTTTATATATATCAAGTTTAATTTATCAATCTTCAAAACAGATAATATAAATTCTAAGATTATGGAAGAACCGCTAAAAATAAAATTACAAAAAAGAAAAGACAAGACAACTCCTTATATTTAAAAAGAAAACTAAAAATAAGGTTAATTTTAGAGTTTAGTTTTAAATTTAAAAATAGGAGAGATGAGTATAGGGTGTTGCATTATCCATTCCTTGAATCCAATTTCTTAAAACGAGAAAAATTCGAACCTAAACCCAAATCCAGTTAACTCAGTTTTTTCTTGTCAAGCTCATAGCAAATACGATTCAATCCTTATGAGTGCAAATATGATCATTGAGTTTCATACTAATTCATGAATAGACTCTAGGATAATATATTGTACTTACATAAACAATATCAACTTTTCTTATGTAAATCTAGTCAAGTATTAATTCATTAACAATCCATACATTCATTACATACTAATGAATATTTTCGGAGGTAATATATACATAATATTACACATGTCACCTAATTATGGATATTAAGCTTGACCATTTTCAACGGATTTTTTCATATTTAACATTACTTTCAAAAATATTTCTATAAATAATTTATATATGAATTTTTGTTTTGTGGGTAATGTTTATTTTGCGATGGATTAATGCTTTACCTACGGATTTCTTTAGTTGGAAATTGATCTTTTTATAGTATAATCATGTTATTTATAATTGAGTGACGTGCATGCTATTTATTCATTAAATTTTTGTTCATCAAATTAATAATATATAAAATTAAAAAGATTTAAGCAATATACATGTATAATAATTTGTTTCATTTATTATGTTTTATTTATCAAGAGGTGGTAGGTTTTAACAAGAGAGAAAAAGAAGTATGACTTAGAACAAGATCCATCTTCTAATAATATCTAATTTTTCTCTTATATTTTCTCTTATTGTTTCTTATTAACCACATTAAACTCGTCCTTAGCAAATTTTAGGGATGCTTTAAGCACAAATGTTCACTTCTTCATCATTTTGGTGCATTGTCTTTCGCATATCCAAGTGGTTTCTTGTAGAAATTTGTTTATTATCTCCATGCTTGGTTTGAGTACAATTGCTTATGATCCACTCCTTTTAAAACAGCCTCAAACACTTGTGTGGAATCAATTTTGGTCATTCTCCATTCATAGTTCATCTTTGGATCTTCAAGAGTTGCATCTCAGCCAACTTACAAAATGTTCTCCTTGGTTTTCACAATAGCATGTTGCAGCATCTTCTCCTTTTGAGCCTCATCGTCTCTTTCCTTCTCGACAAGGAAATACTCTCCCAGCTGATCAGGAACCCCAGTGGCTCTTCTAATCCCACGAGTGCAATCTGCTCCAACCACAAAAGCTTCTCGAATCTCATCCACAACTCCTGCATCAACCATTTCGTCCACCCTTTTGTCCAGATACGGTAACAGCACTGGTAAAGCCACATCAACCCAGATGAAACAACAATCATAGTTGGAACGAAATGCTGAAATGTTAGGGTCCTCAAGCAAGGATACGAGGTAAGTGTTGGAACCTCCCACGATAATTTGTAGGTGTCCGTTTTCAATGATGGTATCAAGAGCAACAAGGACATGCTTGCAAAAGTCACCAATGGTGAAGTCACTATCAGGGTCATCTATGATGCCAAGCAGGTAATGGGGAATGCCACAACGTTCAGACTCTGAAACCTTGTTGGTGATGATGTCAAGACCCTTAATAGACTTGAATTTTGTCAGAGTTGATGATTTCAGAAGGGAATTGCATGGCCAAGTTGATGGAAAGTTTGGTTATAAAGAGAACCTTTTTCTTTTCAATGATTTAAGTTGCAGAACAAGTAAAAAATGACATGAGATGAGGTTTTTGATACTCGAAAAAGAGTTGATGGAAAAATAATAATAAGCTTAAACAAATTCAAATTAAATAAAATAACATTTTAGTTTTTTATTAAATATTTTTTTAGTATTTAATTATTTGTTAATATTATCCTTATTTTTTAAACAAATTTTAAATCTATTTTTATTTTTATATTTTATAAACTAATATAAATTATCAATAAGAAATAAGAATATTTTTAAAAATATAAAATAAAAAAAGACAAGAAAATAAAGTTTATTATTACTTTTATTTTTCAAAATTTTAAAATTGTTTATACAAATTACCTCTTAGACTACAGTTGAACACGTAAATCTACAATTAAAAATATTTCAATTATATGTATAATGAACGTTTGTTAAGCCTATTATTTATTTAAGTTTTTCATTTGTTGTTATTATTAACCATTATCTAAAAGTATGTTTAAATTTTCGCCAATGGAAATAATATAATTGTTTTGGGAAAAGTATGTATAAAATTTTATAAATTTTACTGGATACAAAACATATTTGACCTTTTAATACAATTATTTAATTGTGAAACATAAATTACTAGTTTGTAAATTTGATTTCCTAAAATATTTATTTCTCTTTTCGCTTTTTATTCCGCATATTATAAAAACAAGAATAAGCGGAAAAATACATAACAATTATATATATATATATATATATATATATATATATATATATAATTTCCTATTCTACATATTTGTATTTTATTTTTTATTATATTTTAAAATAAAAATAAAAGTAAACTATTCTAACCCTAAAAATAACGTTTCGTGATCAACTATTTTCTCATGTAACTATCTTTTCTCACATATAATCACCACTATTAATTTTTCCTTAACAAATATATATAATTAAGGACACTAAGTGTCAATTTTATAAAAAATAAATTAATATTTATGTGGAAGGATAATTAATAATAAAATAACATACATATGTTTTTAGTTCTCGATAAATTTAGAGTTTTTATTTTTTATTTTTAATTTTTAATTTTATCTCTAAAGGAATACCCGAATAATTTTATCACTTATTAAAGTACAATCTAAACAAACATAAAAATTAAAATTTTTATTAAAAGATAAAAAAATATATCAAAGATTAAAATAAAATTTCAAAGTTAATGATAAATAAAATTTATTTTAAAAAATTTAAATATAATTCCTCATCCAAACTAAACTTTTTTTATTTATAAGTTAACTTTAGTGAATTACTGCATTAAACTAACACGTAAACTCTATATAATTAAATCTTTGTTTCATCGTCAAATCTTTTAGTTAAATTTTATAATGTAAGAAAAGTCAACACAAAAAATATAAATCATTGATTTAAAAAAAAACTTCTAAAATTTATAATTAGTTAATTTTACAATTTTTAAGAGAAAAATGCTTTAAGTTAGAGTGGAGAAAAGTTAATATTTTACCTTCAATCTAGTTATAAAATGGAGAGAAAAATAATCTAATACTATCAAGAAAAGAAAATGCAGTAGAATGACTTTGTTTTATTTTATTTTATATTAAATACTTTAAACAAAACGAATGTGATTAAGAGTATCTCTATATGATAGGGATTATGATTATATAATAAATTTAAGACTTGGATTATATAAAGACATTTTTATTAAATGAATTACAATATGAAATTTTATTTTATTTTCGTAAGTGATATTATGTAATATAGTTTTTAAGATTTTTTTCATAATTTTATTGGTTGTTGGTATAAATATGTAATTTTAATTCAAAAAATAATATTTTATTATTATAATTTAGATCTTAAATAAGACTATACATCTTAAATTTTATATAATGTCATATATTTTATTAAAAAAAGTCTTATAAGATCGAATCTTATTCTTATAATAAAGATTCTCTCAAATTCTTATGTAAGAAAATTTTTATATTAATATATAAATAATATATTATTTAATAAAATTTTATAAAATTCTCGTGTTAAAAAAATAAATATCAGATCTTAACAGTAATATAAAGTAAAAAAAATAAAAAAAAATAAAAATAAGAGTCAATCTTTATATAAAGATGCCCTGATTATTAGTAGAAAAATCCATATCTATAATACTTATTGTCTTTATTAACTACTATTACATTCCTTATGGTTTTCTAAAACCTGACCAGATTGCTAGCTAAAAAATCCTAAAATAGTATTTAGACATCCATGATTAAATATCAGTATCTATCATTTATAAAATAAAACAGTGATTAAACATGATCAATACAGTTAATTAATAAAAAAATTGAATTAGACTGAAAATTAAAACAATGAAATTATAAAAACCTTTATATTGATCTAATTATACCTTATTAGTTATTGGCTTTTGATATTTCACTAAAAAAAACTTATTTTTACAAATCATATAATTCATCACCTATAAAATAATTAATTTTAAAAACTAATTTAGATTTTAATTTAAAAATCAATTTAATTATAATTATATAGAAACTAATTTTATCATTTTTTAAGATTAATAACTAAAAGAATATAATTTTTATTATAATAAAAACTATTTTAAATATAATAATATTTTATTTATAAAATAGTTTTTAATTTAGTCACTTTTATCTTTAAATTAGTTTATTAATTTATATTTAATTAATTTCTTGTAATTTTATTTTAAAATATACATATATATATTTATGATAATTTTAAATTTATTGTTCTTATTTTTAATAAGATTCAAAATCTTAAATTGAAGACTTTTTTTTATATCACATGAGCATAATTCAATAAAAAAACTATAAAACCAAAATCTTAAACTCAACAATTTGATAGTGAATTGTCCTCGTATAAAACTAATGAACTTTTGGTATGCCTCTTCGATTCTCATCAAGTGGAAGTTCACAACACAACTAATTGAGGATTAAAAAGAGATTTTAGGATGTCATTAAGAAAATTATTAAATAAAGACTAGTTTAGAGTTCATCATATAAACTAATTTAAAAACTATATATGTTAGAATTTGAGAACTGTTACTCTTAAAATTATTTTTTATTATTATTAAATAGGTTGCTTAACTAGTCATTGAATCAATCATTAAAACTAGTGATGAAAGCTTTTAGTTATTTTGAATTTATATTATAATTTAATTTTTAATTATTTCAGTAACTAATTCAATCTCGAAAAGATAATACTCTTGTAGCCCTTAATAAGATCAGATAAAAATCTGGGTAATTTTATTCAAAATTTTAAAACAACTAAATTAGGATCTTTTTATACTTTTGAATTTTATTGAACTACTGTACCTGAGCTATATAGTTGGGTTCATGGACTAATTTAACTGAGTTCGAACAAAAAAAATTGGTTTTGAGATTAACTTTACTAACTGAGAGATGATTGAGAGATTAACAATTCCTCACCTTAATCAGGTTATTATCTTATTTAAACTTATATTGTATTCGTGATCGATTTATTATCATCACCATTTCGTGCAAGAAACTTGTTTTCAAATGCTGTATTTTAATTACCTCTTATACATCCACACTTTCTAATGATGTTGAGATCCATAGCTATCAATAGACAAATATAGATGACTTAATAGAAAATACACAAAATACTTCCTATCAGAAATTTTGGATGAAATTAGAAGAAATATAAAAGATGGTTTGATAGTTGACATTGATTTTGCTGTTGAAATTATATGGCTTGTTCTTGTTAGAGGAATAGTTTTTTTTCATTTGTATACAGACTTTCTTTGGGCTTATCTGAATCAATAATAAGTTAAGATTGATTTGAAGTATTTAAATTTAGAAAGGGCTTATCATGACTAAAGATGCAATAGCCCACAAGCTACATGACTATATACTCTAAACCTATCCTCTTTCAATGAATTCATATGTTACAATTTTGTACAATTTTGGAGGATTAGATACATTGTAGAACTTATCATGTTTTAATGCAGTGGATGAATTACACTTTCGGACAAAACCTTAAATCATTTTTTGTATTACCCTTGTTTTAGGAACAATTATTTCCAATGTTATCACTTGTAGTGAAATTCGTGTTCTGCATGTATCTCCAATGGTTATTAGAGGCACGTCGTGAAAATGTGGCTGCTTGAAGAATTTTTTACTCAAAATTTGGTCAGAATAACAAATGCATATGTGACTGATTCAATTTTCACTTGAAAGTTCCTATTGTTTTAACTCATTCTAGCTCATACAATGAATACTTTAAACCATTCAATTTTTTCCCTTTCCGTATTCTGATGTATCTTTATTGGTGACAAGCTAGAAAGCAATAGTTTGAAATTTCCACAGGCTATATAGCTTATAGGTTCTATCTCCGGGTAATGTAAGTTCTGTTTTCAGGAGCATTGGCAATAACAGTTTAAAGAAAGGAAAATTCAGCTTTGGACCTTGAAGAGAAATAATAGGGAATTGAAACCTGAAGATATAGCCTTGCAAAACATGAAGACTAATTAAAAAAAGTTCTAGGTGAAGGTAGAGTCTCTAATTTTCAAAGTTAAGGTAAACTAACCTCATAATACACAATGGGACTAGAAATTGACAACTAACAGAAATATTTTGTATTCAAACTCACTTTATGCAGTTGTGACGAGAGGAGAGCCAATCCAATTAAAACTCGATCCAATAAAAGGAAATGTGCATAGAAATGGGGCACAAAGCTTTTTGTCACGGGAATCCATCTCTTCCTTCTAGAAAGAAAATTCACGTTCAAATTTCACTATTTTGAGTCAATTCCAATAGCTTAAATGAGCACTCACATTCAAATGGACACAAGCAAACCACCAAACTATTCAAGTAGTTAGAATGTGGAATTCATTCTTTTTCCCAATGTATGCATGGTCCCCATTTCTCACAATCCATTCTTGCATGCTCTAGTTTAATGCATTCTAAACCTTATACAGCTCATATCTCAATTGTACTCATATAAAGCAAATTTAATTATCCAGTCACACATCATATTGCTTGCCATGAAAATTTACTTAAATAGATAATAAATCTCCCTATTGTACAAGTGTCTATCTTAAGGTTGTTTGCAAGTTTCTATGACTAGTTCTGTTGTTGTGGAGCACTAATATGGGAAATAATTTTGAAAAGAAAGCGTGTTAGGGTTATCTTTGGTAAAAAGAGAAAGTTAATGAAATGAGAAAAATGTATGTAGATGAAAGTTAACTGAGACAATTTGATACCAAGTGGGTGGATATATTGGTGTAGAAGGAGTGTTTGTGGAAATGTGGCAGAGTGAAGAGTTGGGTATTGGGGGAGGTGAATGCAGAGTTATAGAATAGAATGATGGGAATTGGATGCCAACCTTGATGTCGGTAGGTAAGGCTTTTAGGACCCAAAAGTTGGAGCCTAAGGTTGGTGTGCTGGTTAAAAGTTGTGAGAGAGTGATTGGGTTATTTGTTTATGTTGGAATTTGGACTGGCCCCTTTACTATGGCGCAAAGTGCGCTACAGTTTTACACCCACACACTCACTACTTATCTTTGTTTGCTTTGATTTGGTTTGGTTGGGGGCCAAATATTGATGGATGCCTCTTCTTCCCCATTTTTGTACACATTGCTACCATTACGCCTTCCCTCTTCCCTTCTTCAAAACCTTTCACCAATAATTCATCATTTACCATCACCTTTCTCCACACCTTTTCCTTATTAAGGAAATACATACCATAACTTTTAACTCAAAACTTTTTTTTCTTTTTCTTTTAAATAAATAAAATATTCAGCATTTTTCATAATATTTTTTCTTTAATTAGGTGTTCTTCCCGCAAATTGAATGTCTTTGTTGATTTTTTTAATGTGATGGAATTTTAAAATATTTCTTTTTTAATGTAACTAGGAGTTATTGTGTAATGCATAATATAATCAATTGATTATAGTTTGATTTTATGCATAATATTGTTGATTGTTTATTTTTTTTAATATAACTTGTTATTATTATATAATGCTTAAACTGTGTGAAATCAAGTTAGAGATTTTTTTAATCTAAAGTTGAGCTAAACATGATTTATACATGGAGCATAATTAAAGATGTTTAAGACATGAATTCAAGCTAAAAATGATTAAGATGTGAGATGTTTAAATTGTGGAGAAATTAAATATGATAAAAGTGTGAATTCGAACTAGATATTATCATGCAGTTGATTTAAAAATGTTCAAAGTTCATCAAATAAATATCAAATATCTAATGATAAATAAATAAATTTGAACAAAAAATGGTACACTTTAGTGAGATGATACACTTAGTCAATTTGAACAAAAAATACTATATTTTGTATTTTTTTCTTTTAAATAAATAAAATACAAATACAAAGAAAAATAAAATTTGTTAAATAACAAAACGAATTAGATGAAAAAAAATTATATTCAAATTGTGATTGAATACGAATGTGAAAATAGTTAAATGTTAGTAAGTATAAGTTTCTTTTATTTCATCATCTATAAATAATTTATGTGTCAAATAGATAAACACCAACATATTAAACAATATAGATGTTTTGTCTATGTAAAGTTTAAGAAAAATGATAGGATTACATTCAAATAATATTCATTCCACATTTGTATTTTCTTTTTCAGTTTTTTTATTTTTTTTAATTGTGATTTTATGTGTGAAAGCTATATATGGTAAGTGGTATCTCATACATGAGTGTATATATATCACCTCTCAAAGTTTAGTAAATAGGAGATTCATGACTTCTATAATCAATATTTTTACCAACTTTTATTTATTTCACTTTTCTCATAAAATAGTTTAGATGTGACTGCATCCATGAGAATGAGAGACACTTTTTTCTAAAAATTGTATAAAATGTTCGCTCATAAGGTGTGGTGGTTCTATTATACATCAATCTAAGTATGGGAAGGTAAAAAAAATTACATAATTTATTTACTTATAGAGTTGTACACACATTACATTAGATTAGATGAGAAAATTGTACCAAAATTTACTCAATTTTTTTTTGTATTCACATGAGTATGAGTACAAAAATGAAAAAAAATTGTATTTTTTAAAAATTTTATCCATATAAACATCTTGTTTCATTATATCCAAAAATTTCAAATTTCTATAGAATCAAGACAAAATATAATTTATATATATATATATATATATATATATATATTTTACTTACAGAATGTTTTCTGAGAATCAATAATAAAAGTATTTAAGAGCTAAAAATATTTATAACAAATGGGAACCATCTCATGAGAACAAAATAATAAGAAAAAACATTTAACGTTTATATATTGAGAAAATTAATGTAAGAGTACTCTTTTTCATTTTTTGACAAAAATAAAATAAAATAAAATTAGTTTTGTGTATAAAATAAATGTTAATAAGTGAATAAAGGGCGATAAAGTTTCTCACCTTCACAAATTACAATACAACATTTTTGTGATAATTGGCCATGAAGTTAAGGTCTTGATGGGGATGTTCACAAACTTTTTTATTTTTAAATGTTATTTTAAAAATAAAATATCTTGGTAAGAATGAAGTTGAAATGAGTTTTACTCATTTTCAAATCTAAGAAAAAATAATTATAAATTTAGTTTTTATGTTTAAAATTTTCTTATTATATTTAATAATGACCTTCCCGTTCTCTTGTAGGTTATGTATTCGATAGTTTGATTTTGATCCATTGGCATTTTAAGCTAAAATGAATCTGTCGTCCTAAGTGAAAACTAATTTATTTATTTTTTATTATGCATTTACACAAATTTTAAAAGAAAAATAAAAATTAATAACAATATTGGGCCAAATAAATTAATGCTTTTCAAATCAATTTTTTCAGGTTCAAGTCTTCGTCTTTGTCCTTTAAAGTTTGACCAAATAAAAAAATTTGGTTGTATTTAAAAGGAAATTAAAACTTACAACTAAAACCATCCCAAAGCTTTACTCTTTTTACTAAATTATTTTAATGTTGATTATTTTATATATGATTACATGACTCAAAATTAAATTTTGAATGTTTTAAAATATATTTCTGGTGTTCACCGACATGTATTTATTTTGTTTTGATGATAATTTTATTTGAATGAGTAGTAATAGTAATGTAGTTTTCTTATTTAAAGCAGAAATTGAAACTTCAATTTAACCAATAACAAAAGCTATGTATAATGCTGTGAACAAATCGGCTGAATAGATTTAAAACCTAACACAGAAACACAGTATCTAAATAATCTGTTGAATAGATTTAAAACCTAACATAGCAATTATAAAAATTATTAACACAGGGCTTCCCTCATGTTAGGTGATGAGACAACAAATAAATGTGGGCCAAAGAATAAGAGGTAATATTACAATGCTACAAGGAACATGACATTTTGTTTTAATAATTTTGTAACATATAATGTGTTACACCGAATTTTGTTTATCTCAGTTCCTGCATTCCAATTTGTCTTTCTGTCCCTCTCTCCATCAACTCATAACACTTTCATATTACTAACTGTCTTCAAAATAAAAAATTATTTTTCTCTCTTCTTCATCCAGATCACTTCCCCTTCATTAAACGAAAGAGAGACTTAATACTTCCTATGTTCCAAAACTATATTTGTTTTAGTAAACAAGAGAGACTTAATATATAATACCATGCTTAATTAATAGTTAATATTAATTAACTATTAATTGTCGCACATATGCAAAGATATATAAGTGTCATAGATATATACTAATGAATTGGAAAGACTATAGAAATAAATGGGCAAACACAAAAATCAAATTTTATTAATGAAATAATAACCAAACTACATAAGGATTAATCGAGTCTCGTTTTTTAGTTACACATTATTGAGAAATTAGAAAATGCAAAGAAAGTTTAGATCGAATACCAATTTTGAAATAAAAAAAATTATGTTTAACATATAATTATATTAATTTATTGCATTATGAAATTCATTAAACATAGATTAATTTAAAAACAAAAAATAATTAGTCATTATAATGTTTAAAATAAAAATTATTTTATAAACTAAAAATTGTTGATATTTAAAATAATTTTTATCATAATAAATATTATATTTTTCATAGTTATTAATCTTAAAACATTATAAAATTGATTTTTATATAATGATGATTAAATTAATTTTTAAATTAAAATTAAAATTAATTTTTAATATTATTAGAGATCAAATTTATTGTTTTATAAATTAATAATATAATTAATAAAAATAAAATTTTTTACAGCGTCTGAAAATGCTGTCAAACATGAAAACAAACAATATAATAAGAATCACCTAGTTACTTATACATTCACTTCCTTGAAATTATAGGAATCCTAACTCTTGAAACGCTATCAAGAACGTTTATGCTATAAGCTTTAAAATGCAACGAAAGAATTAACACTCCTAAAATCTTTGTCCTCTGTCCTTTAAGTTAGGTTTGGCTTAAGCACCATTGTGACTAGTGAATAGACTACTAACCACAATCCTTCAGAACCATTAATGAAATTCTGTGCTAAGTTGTAAGCTTGACAAAATAAAATCATACCTTCGAAGGAAAAAAAATTAAAAAATATCATATTTATTGTAGATTTATCACTTAGATCTAGATACCACAAATGCGAATACTGAACAAGTGTCATATTTAGATTATATACAATGAATTTGCATGAAATAAAAGAGAATTTGTTGGTGTAGAAAATTTCTCTGAAGCTCAAAGTTGTCATTATTTTTTTGAAAAAGTGAAGTTTAGTTTACAATCTTCATATGGAAGGAAGAATTATGTCAGAAACTATATAGTGGAGATTTTTATAAGCTTTGAGGAGTGAAAATTTTGATCAAGAAAAAAGTGTACAGTCTTTTAACAAAAGGTAGAAAGATACACCTCGATCGACAGAGATAATGAATCAAAATGACAGGTTGAGTGGAGAGTCAAGATTTGAATGTGTTGGTCTCTAATTTAAGGTTTGCAAATGATAATTAATTTTGACAAAATCTTGAAAATTGGGTTAGTTGAACTGTGCTATGTTGGATTTTCGAAATGCTGCATTATTATAAACTAAGTTAGCTTTTCGAATTTGTTGTATTTTAAATTGTTGTTGTTAATAGTAGTTTTGCTTTTAAATAAGTTTGAGAGGTACGTACCAATAAAAATCATGGACAAGGAGTTGTTTGTCGTGGCTATCTGAGTAAATCTTTGGAATCTAAATTGATTTTCTTTATAAATATGTACTTTGATTTAGGATAAGGGCATGCATTAGATTCCATTACTCTAGCATACGACAGGTTCAATGCTCATGCCTACTAGTTCACAAAAAATCAAGAGTGTTCATCCTTTTATCTCTTGTTCATTTTATATCTTTGCATTTCTTTTTAAAATGTCTACTTGTAATTGAATTTTCCATCTTCCTACTCTTCTCCTTCTTCATCAACCCCAACACTAAACTCTATCACTAAAAGTCTTAAGGAAATTAAATTGGCTCTAGTTTTTTAATTTGATATAAACAATTAACCCTAAAATATGCAATTGATTTAATAATTAGTTTGTTAAAGTTAACCTCAAATATATACATATCATGAATGAACATGTCGGTTTTGATTTAACCTTAAATGGGTGGAATAGTAAGCATATATGTTCCTAGAAAAGATGGATGTATAGAAGAATGGGGTGACAAGGGTCTTGTTCCTTTGGATAGGAATAAAAGCGTCTCTTCAATGTTTCTTTCCCATGAAAAAGAGCTCCCTTGTGCATCATCAAGGATCCTAGGAAGACTTCCACATGTTCAGTTTCAGGAAGGAAATTGTTTTGTAATTTGTGTCTTTCCATTTGAATGATGGGGGAAAAATGAAGCTACGAAGCAAAATATGCACCAAGAGATGGTACATGCTTTCTCCGATATATCCCCATCTTAAACGTACAAGGGCATCTATACTATGATTAATCTCCATTGTTATTTGATTTCTGGCACCCTGTCCCTGTTAAGATCTTCCAACTTCCACATGGGAATATGTCCCTACCATTTTCTCCATTCCCATTCAAAATAATTAATCTTTACCCTTCAAAAAATTGTTCTAGAGAAAAAATGCATGAACATAATACAAAAAGCTAAAGTCTGTGAGATTGTCATGCAACTAGTTTTTGGATTGCTGGTCAACAACAACTCCTCACTTTCATACCATGAAAAACTTGCGTTTTTAATTATTAGCACTATTTGATTCTCTTTCACCCTTTCCGCCAAGGATGACATTTTACTGCAAATCGTTTTTCATCAAATCCAATAATGATACTTTGTTTCCTTTAACCTACCATCTTTCTTAACGTTCAAATTTACTATAATCACGGATATTTTCCCCCCACCGTCATGCCAATCACCACCGTTTGTTAGTGCATGGCATCTCGATCTACAGAACATATCCAAAGCCAAAACTGTGTTAGATTCTTGGACTGGATTCTGATTAATCTTTTTCTTTCTGTAAGCACATTACTATTAAGTTATTTATCTCTAAGATTATAAGAACTTGAGATGTTAAGCTTTCGGTTGGGTTCCATGGAGAAGGATTTTCTAGGTAGTCTAGGTTCGTTGTTCATAGATTCCAACGGTGCAATCAAAGTAATTCAAAATATATACAATGTTTTCCACGTTGACTCATCATTATATGTGCCAAAAGGTCAGGTTTCTTGTTACAGTCATCGTGATCTACTTACTACAAATGAAGGCTTTGGCTATAATTTTATAATTCAAAACTGAAAAAACCACGATCTCCTGAAGTAATTTGGTTGATTTCTCCATTCTCTTTGTTTTTTATCTTTAAATCAAATAACATGTGATGTCAAAATCAATTTCGAAAGAGAGGATATGTTAAAGCTCTTATATTTCAAGGGAAAATGAATTTGGTTTGGTGAAATTTTGTTCTTTGATGAACTTTCTTCATCAAATTTAGTATACATAAAACTGGGACATTAAAAGAACTTTTCGCGCAGGTTGCAAGAGGAGTCAACCAGTCAAACACATGCATATGCATTCTCAGGAATGTATCACATGCCTACATTTTATTATTATTATTATTATTATTATTATTATTATTATTATTATTATTATTATTATTATTATATAAGCCATGGATTGCTAGATATTCTTCTGGTATATAGACAGAATAATCATGTTAAAGTTATATACTTTATTCTCTTTAGGTAACTTCAATTAACCATAAAAAAGGTTTTCTCTTTATCTGAACAACTCTTTCCTTTCTTTGTTGGATTAATATGCCAGTTTTCAGTACACACAATGTCAAAGGCATCTTCGTCTTTAGAACAAAGGGCCTCCAAAGGCCCCACCTTCTAATGTTAGATAACCTTTTGACAGAAAGCCATGGAAAGAAACACAATTTTCCAAAAAAAAAATTTCTCTCTTTTTGCTATGAATTTAATTTAATCACACTTGCACTGTAAAAAAAATGTTGTCGTCCAATGTTATAATAAGATTCTTAAATTTCTAATAATTGTTTCAAAAGTTATATTTGTGTAAAGATTTCTAATTAATTGATAAAATATAAAAATGTTTACACAGTACTTGCATAGATGTAACTATTTTACTATTTACAAAACTGTCAGACAGTGGTCTTACTTACAGAAGTCACTCTCTAAATTTTCGTTGCAAATCTATACGTAAAGTAGTGTTTTTTTTTTTTTTTTGTAGCTTTTGAGTTTAATTATTGAACATGTAATTATTTTTTTGTGTAGTGTAAATTAAAAATAGGTTTAGTTAGGTACTATTAAATTTAGAAATATTAATAACTATAACGACAACTATATATCGACAATGCTTGATAAAAAGCTGTTTACACGTCCTTTCTGCATCATCAGAATTCTTAAACCCTTTCACATCGAGTCTTAGCTTTTCTTTTCTTTTTTCTTTTCATAAAAAAATTGTTCATATATAACTATTCTGACTGTTATATATTCCACTTAACTAACTTTCTAGTAGTTTGCTTTTAGAATCATTTCTGTCCTATCAAAGGCATTTTTTTCCGTTGGGTATCAACTTTTTTAAGGGTGCTATTAATAAATTATGCCATGTGAAATTGCGTTTGATGCTGTGAGAAACTTCAAGTACGAAGGATCTAAATTTTCTTCTGTTATTCAATATTAGGATTAGGAGTATTAAAACAAGGCAAATAGTTTCAAATATAGCTAATGGGTTCATATAGCCGTTTGAAGATGTGCATAATAAATTTTGCAATCATCTCCCTGATACTATCTTCATGTAAGAAGCAAGAAAATATCCAATCCAAAAGTGAACATTTAATGCAATACGATGCCAACACAATGATATGAATTTTTTAACATCCATAAAAAATCCTAGATTACTTGTGTTGATCTAAAAGATTGAAACCTAAAAGTAGAAGAAAAATATAAAATATAAGTATGTCTAACATGAATATATTTCTACCTATACCAACAATTCTAAGATATGACCAGATTAATATTTTAAAGTGTCTGTTACTTAAATGTAATGAATCCGTATCATCCATCCTATTGTGTCAATGGAAAAAGCAGAAGTTGTAGCAATATTTTTTACCTTATAACCTTTTTCAAAATAAACCCTGCATTTTCATTTTTTTTTTCTTTTGGGTAATGAACACACAACAAGGGTGTGTGTATATGTATATATACATAAGGAATAACCACTGGATCTACTACTTCTACCCTTGAATATTCAAAAATCAGAGGCAAAATTCTCACTCAAATAGGACAAAGATGCCTACATTTATTTGGAGCATTTTTGTATCATCATAAAATAAAATAAACCATATAGCTTGCAGTGGATAGAATAAATTATGCATATATATATGACTGAGCAAAGGGTAGTTGATCATGAGTTGTAAAGCCAAGGGAAGGCAACCTGTAGTCGTAGCAGCATGGTGGAAAGCACTGCAAGTTTTGATATTCTAGTCTATTCGGAAAAGCATGACATTATTACATTATATGCAGTGGTTAAAATTGGTAGTATCTCCAAGGAGTATTGTTTTTTACCATGAACTATTTTGATTGTTTGTTTATCTTTGTGTACCATTTACTCGCATTGAATGATGTTTAACTTGTTCAAAATCTTGTTTCCTCACTCAGCTGGTGTCTGTCTAGCAGTAAATTTAAAGGGTTCTTTATTTTCAGTCTTCTGTCTCAACGAATAACTGACAACTACAGGCTTTTTATTTTTTGCAATAACAAAGTCAACTTAAATATTTTCCAAGTTGGTTCTGACGCGAAAACACCAAAAGAAAGTTTGATAAATGAAATGAAATTAGGCACAAATTTGGAAGTTAGAGTGAATGTGCATTTGCTAACTGCAGTGAGCAGTGTGTAGTAGCTGAAAAGGAAGGTTTCTCCACTGATTGGGGAGACATGAGATGAGGAACAAAGCCTGCATTACATGATGGCATGCAGGGCTCATCTGCTAAACAGTACCTATTTCTCATTGGTGCAATCAACGGTTGAAACCATCTTTTCTATATTCAAACGTTTCAAAAGCACTTTCAGTATTTTTCTTTTCTCATGTCAAGTTGTAGTAAATATATACAAATCCTACAACATTCCCGCCCAATCCTACCCACAACATCTTTCTACTCATCATTTTATTTCTACACTAAATGTTAAATATATTTATTTTTAAGATACTAAGTACGTATATTTCTTTTATTTTTCCTCTCTCTAAATTTTGAATTATTATTTTAAATTTTGTAGAACAAGTTTTTTTCTTTACTTTATTAACCTGTTTTTCTTTAATTTTTATTTTTAAAATCAAATTATTATTCTTTATTTCTAACATTCATTTAAAATTTCTTTTAAAATGTCACAAGTTAAGATACGGATTACTTAACTTATATATAAAAAAAACTATTATTTAATATTTTTATAGAAATCAAATATCAAATAAATTATTTATAATAACTATAATCAAAATTTACTCGTTTTATAACATTAAAAATATGAAAAAAAATAGAAGCAGCCTATTTTTTAATGTATTATTTTTAACTTATTCTCTTATAATTATATATTACTGTACTATTAAGCATCATACTTTCTCATTTTAAATTGTGATTATACTAAGTAGATTATTTTTTATTAAGAATTTTAATTCTTTTATTTTTATCATTACTTTTAATTAAAAGTAATTATGATATGAGACAACAAAGAAATCTGAAATGTGGAGCCATTGCATTTGAGTGAAAAAAAAGACAAAATCAATTATAATTTTTACATATGATATTTGTTGTATATTTTAGGTTGTTATATATAATTAATGTGAAATGTATATATGTGTGTTATAATATATGTGATATGTTGTCCATAAAAAATGTGACCCTTTATGAATGTGTTGTCCCTTGTCAATGGAATAACACTTTGATAGTGTGATAATAAATAATACATGAATAGTTTATATTTCAAAAATATGTTAGCAATTGACCAAGTGTAAGTTTAAGTCTAGAAATAAGTATATTGAGTAACACAAGAGGAAAAAGTCACATAAACTCATCACTTTAAGATTTTATATTGAAGTTGGTGTCTCAATTCATTATGTGGATTCACTCGTGACTCATTGGTATCGTATATTTCTATATATCCTTCTCAAACATCTTAAAATCTAAATCAACAAATACTCAACATGTAATTTTCTTAACGAAAATTACAAACTTTTTCATACATTTTTCTAGTGAAAATTGCAAATTCTCTCATGCAATTTTTTTGGCAAAAATTGAAAATCCTTTTGTGCACTTTACCTGAAAAAAACTACAAATCTTCTTATGCAATTTGTCTACAAAAACTATAAACCATTTCAAACAATTTTTCTAGAAAAAATTGCAAATTCTCTTCATAACATACAACTACTCAACTTTTCTACAAACCCTAAAAACTTATTGAGTTGTGATGGAAACACACAAATCCACTCTTCATTTGATAAATGTCCCACCAGCAATCAACATATCTACTTGCACCATTAATGACCTGTACTAACTCATCAATAACAGTAATATCTTCTTATTATTAGTCCTCAATGTTGACTCTACTCAACATGCCAAACTACTCATCTTTTTTCCTTACTTAAAACATTAGTTTAAATACCACTATTGAAAATCAATCAAAATGAAATAATTTGTTCTAGTAAAAACACACTCATAAATAAAGCATACAATAAACATTTTCTTGCATTATATTTTCTTAAAATAAAATTATTTATTATTTTTGTAAAAAATATCTTTTCAAAATTAATTGTAAAATACTTCTTACCAAAAAAATTCTTTATTTTCATTTTTTCTCTTACAACAAATAGAAAAATTTGTTATTATTATAGTATCTTTCTCTTTATTTATTTACACGTAAATTAAACAAATTTTTTTTCAAAAACATTCATAATAGATATTAAATTTTCCTAATACGTTCATAAATCATTATGAATTCTTCATGATTGATTATTTGACTTTAAAAGACAATTTGTTTTTCTTCTTTTAAATCAAACATTCATACTTTTTATTTTTCATCTAGATTTATATTTTTTTTCTTTGATAATATTTTTTTCTACCAACCAAAAACTATTAAAATGGAAAAGGACGTTATGATGCAAATGAGGATGACTATGGATGAGTTTTTTTTCCATAATCCTTGAAATAATTCTTTCTCATTTTTTTATATCATTGTTTTGATATTGTGTGTTGAATTTGTAGAGATATAAGTTCTAATAGATAAAGAATAAAAATATTTATAAATAGGTTATAACTTATAACATATTCATTCTTTATTTATAAGAATTTTATCTCTCTATGCGTTGTTTCTCTATATTTTCTTTAAAAGTTTAACTCTACATTTTCTTTAAAAGTTTAAGTTGTTTGTTGCAAATCTTAAAGAAACGTTGTCAAATTAATTAAAGCACGAAAGTGAAACAGTTGAAAGAATGATTTCTCAACTAACTGAGTTAATAAAACCAAAAAGACGGATAAGGAAATTTTAAAGTAAAAAATAAACTTACTCTAATACAAATTATAATTAATTGTAAATAGTATATATTTAATCACATTCCAATTGGCAAAATTTGTTGAGAAAATAATAAGAAATTTTTTGAAAATTTGAAACCAATGATGAAGAAAATAAAAACTAGAAAGAGAAGATTGTGAAAGAAATAAAGAAAGTAGAAATGAGAAAAGAGGAAGATGAAGAAAAAAAGAGAGCCTACGGCCTTCATTATTTTAGTTAAAGACAAAAATAATAATTTTTTAATTTTTATTATTCTTAAATTAATTTTAGCCATATGTTTGACTTTTTTTATATCTTTTTATCTTAAAAAATAAATCTAGAATATAAATACATAACATATAATTTGTTTTTTTATAAGTTTAATTAGAAATTTTATTGTTTTTTATGTCCTTTTTTAGAGACTGAAACGCATCGAGAGAAGAAGTTTTCGTTTTCATTTGTTTGAGGTAATTTAGAGTGACTTGTGAAAAATTCTTGTTGTTTCCATTTATAATTCCTTTTTAGCCTGCAGTATGTAGATTACACTACAACGTAATTATGTTACTAAAAAAAGTAGGTGTTTTGAAATATATTATTTATACACATAATTAATTATGTGATACAATAACTAATTATAACTATTCTTTTGTTATAATAAAAAAATATTAAAAACAATATATGAATTATTAATAAAAAATTAAATAATTTTACTTCTTACTTATGTTATTCTTCATTCTAATTCTCTCTCTTTTATTTTTTTTAACTTTATTACTTTCTTTGGTACCATAAAAAAGGATAAAGGTGACTAACCCTCTTTAACCAATGTATTGTTTTTCAAATAATATAAAAAATTTGGCTGGAACTGATAGTGGCAGTGCGTGCATTTTATTTTATTCTCTACAGTAATAATTTTAGGACCTTTATATATTTTATTTACATAAATTAAAATAGAGTGAAAGAAATAAAATAAAGGCCGTGATATAAAAATATCAAACTTTACTATTTGCTTGAGTTGAGAGAGAAAAAGAAAGAAAACAAATATTTCTATAGGACCCATTAAAAAATTATACATGGTGTGAAATAATTTTAAAGTATCATCCATTTTAAAAAATAATGTATATAAGTAATTTGTATACTTTTATAATAACTATTTTAAAAGTAATACGAAAAATAATTTATAATGGGATGAACGATCACAACATGTGCCTTCTATATTGAAATTAAACGGGAAGGAAGTAAACCTTTTTCTGAATTTTCTTAAAAATGTTTTATAAAGTATAAAAATTATGAAGAAACTTCTTCTACTTATCTCTTTCTTGTTATCTCTATGAATCTAAAACACATGATATTTATTATATTTATCTCTTCTACTTTTATCCTTCATATTTCTTTCATCTGAATTTGAATGAGAATGCAAAGAAAACATAATCAGTGTAGTGTCACGTGAAGAAAATCATGAAGAATTAAAGTATGAGAAGAGTCGCCGAAAAAGAAGGACATTGTAATGTACCTTTTATTTGTTAATGTTAGGTCAGTTATATATGTTGATGTTGTTGTTCTTCAACTTCTTTTTTGTTTAGTTATATATTATTATGTGTAGGACAGGGTGCAAGACCACAAGCTGTTAAACAACCATATATGTTTTCTGTTAAATGATACAAATCAGTTTCATAATCACACAGCTCACTGAGAAGACTTCTGAGTTTTCATTAATCCTAAACTCTATCTGTAGATCATATACATTGTACTTATAACACTTATATCATATAACTTCTGACATTTTAAAGTATATTACTCTAATTATGTTTTAGGTTAAATCAGACTGCATTCTATTTTCTATCCCTACATCAACTTTTCTTAATTGTTTGGAAAAACATTATTCACACCTTCTATATACACATTATATTAACTTTTTTAATTATTTAAATTAAATATCCTTAGTATAAATAATATTATGGTAAGTGAAAATATTTGTGAAACTTCGGATACTCCTTATTCATTTTACCTATCTATGTAATAGAAAGAAGATTATATATACTCCCGGATAATTTAACTTTATAACATCTTTTAAAATAGATAAGTAAATATTATAAAGTATAGATAAAATATTATGAAAATACGATTTTGATTTTAATATACAGATGCAACATCAAGTTATGATTTGGTCATATAGCACTTCATTTTCATTTATTTATGCGTGTTTAAAAAAATTGGTAATAAGTAAAGCCATGTAAAACTATATAGTAGGTGCGGCATGATTATAACATTTCCAATTAAAATCATTTAAATGAATATTTTAAAATAGATTTCACATGAATTTTTTTAAAATGGAAGAGAATTTCTTATATAAGTAATTCATTTTAATTATAAAAAAATTACATTTGTAAATTTTATATTAAAATGTTATTTTTATTAATAAGGAACTTAAATAATCAACTTTAACTAAAAATGTATAGCTACTCAATTTGTTTATTTAAATAAAATGTCATGTTTTTTTATATTATTTTAAAAATTAAATATATTTTTAGTCGTTGAACTATTGATTAAAATTGATTTTTGTCCTTAAATCAAATATTGGATATATTTCATCTTTAAACTTGTAAAAGTATTAACAAAGATCCTTAATGACAAAGGACGTTAATTGTTATCACACATATCTAACAGAGTTCTACAATAACTACCACGTAATTGGATCATTTGACATGTGTCATGTCCACATGGTTAGATATGAAAACCTCCATGGTCGCTTCTTAGTGCCACACCTCTACCTATACCACCACCCGCACCACTATCACCCCAACACCACATAGCAACACCATCACCTCTCACCACCATACCCCACCACCACCCCCACACGGCACACTTCTACTACCAAGCTGCCCTTAATCTTAAAGACGAGAAAATTAGCCAAATGAGGCGTGTCCTAGACTCCTCCAATGTTGATAACAACAATGCTTCGTCACATTTTGCAACACCTATTTACTCTTTCCATTGGATTTATGATTGATGGCATGTGCACCTCAAAATAATGTGAAAGGAAGAGGAGTTTATTGAATGCAATTCAACACAATGTTGAAATCATAGTTCCAATAATTTACAAATAATATTAGCTATCAACTTTTCCAAATATCATTAATTTTAATGATGGAAAAGCTTCTTTTGTTATCAATCCTTAAAACCACCAACATCACAAGGCATTAGCAAACCACTAACCATAAGCACTGAGCTCATGAGAAAATTCAAATTAATCAACTTCTTAAAAATCACGATTATGAGAAAAGTCTTCAAAAGATGAAATAACAAAGAAACTCAAACTTGAAGAATCAATCACTTGTTTGCACATATAATAGGAGTTTTTGTATCCTTAAAATCATGAAAAATATTTTAAAGAACACAAGAAAGTATAACTGTAGGAGCGTAAGGGTGTGGCATGTGGGGTGAGGTGGTGGGAATGGTGGTGGTGGGGTGTGGCACGAGAAGTGTGGTGGTGGGGATGTAGCATGTAGGGTGTGGTGGAGATGATAGGGGTAGTTGGGTGAGGGTGGTAGGAGTGGTGGTGGTAAAGCACCAA
This sequence comes from Lablab purpureus, assembly GCA_030347555.1. NCBI lineage: Eukaryota > Viridiplantae > Streptophyta > Magnoliopsida > Fabales > Fabaceae > Lablab > Lablab purpureus. The sequence continues at coordinate 23,506,794 of CM059254.1, forward strand.
GGAGCGACCATGAAAATTTTCATATTTATCCATGTGAATATAACACGTGTCCAATATTCAGGTTGAAGTTATATAAAACTGAGTTAGACATGTGGGATAACACTTAATGTTGTTTGTCATAGATAATCTTTGATATTACTTTTATAAGTTTGAGGACGAAATAGGTATAATGTTTGACCTAGGATAAAAATCAATTTTAATTAATAGTTCAAGAAATAAAAAAATATTTAACTCTTGTTTTAATTAAAAAAATAGTTACAAAAGGTTATAATAAAGAAAAAATTGCAATCTTAAAATAATTGCTAATGTTTCACATTTTAATTTTAAAAAAATAAGAAATGAAATGAGTAAATAAAACAAGTAAGTTGAAGAGTAATTACGTAAACCATGTTGATATTATATTTTTAATTGAAAAAATTCATCGAAGTTACACTATTAAAAGTAGATCAAATTTCTTAGCTGGAAATTTATTAAGGCTCATTGGAACAACTAGTCTTTGCAATTTTGTGGGACTTATGTGCATGTATTTTTTTTTACGAAAGAGAAAAAAAAAACAAAAAAAAACATGGGGTTATTTGTAGGACTTATTTTCTAAAGTTTTTAGAGTTGTTGGATTAAAGGGGTGAATTGCTTAAAATATGAAAAGTGAAAACATGTGATGTGCATGTGTAAAAATCTATTTAAGAAAACCCCAAAAAGAGAAAAGAAAAATGGGTTGTTGGATTGAAACCTTATATAATCATCATTAAGATTCGTAATCAATTAATATGTGAATTATTTGGTTAATTAAAATTTTGATCCTTATATCCCTTATAATTTTTATTTTTATTTTTACATAAAAATAGGACATTTTAGTCACACCATGAAAGAAAAAAGATGCCCGAATTGTTTCCCGAAGTTATGAAGATGAAATGTTTGTCTCACTTGATGTAGGACCAATTCAATACGTGTCTGTTAATCTGATAAATATTTAATGTGATTATAACTTTGAGGAGTGATAGGAGCCAGTTCATAAATGTTTTCTATGTAAAAATTAAAATGAAAAACCCAATCAAATATATCACCCAAAGTTTTCATATTTAAGTGTTTTTTTTTCTTTAACGTTGTTGAATATTCACTTTTAAATCAACTGCTAATTGTACTAAAACTATAATAGGTGTTGTTGAGTTGGAAACATAAACTAACTGTGTTTACTAGAGTAACTAGGTTAGATTCCAGCACAACACACTTGAGAAGTGAAAAATTTCTAATGTGACTAAAATCTAAACTAAATTAAATACATCATTTTTCTTACGGAGAAATCAAAGATACTAATAGTACAATAAGTATAAAAAAGTTAAGACAACCACAAATGTCATTATTGTTTTTGTTTTTGCCTCGTGCTATTACTTAGGAGGCATTTGAAAAATATTTAATGCGCCTGAAAAGGTAAAAGAAACTATAATTAATCATATATATAAAAAAATTATTATAACTGTATTATAATTTGTCTAACATAATTTCTCATTTGTTGATCATATTTTTTTTACGGTTGTAATAAATATAAATCATCAAAATTAATTATTTTTAATTACATAAGTGAGTTTCTAAAGACGATAGAGTAGCTGCATTAAACATATATATATATATATATATATATATAATCAAATCACAAATTATCATACGATGATTTTATTGACTTTTATCATAAGAACAAAATTGGTATTAATGATGATTTAGAGTGTATGAAAGTGTTATTGGAAAGGGAATTGAAAGATGGACACTTCTGCCATTTAAACAATTGTCTCATACTTTTTTTCTCTCACATAAAAACAAATAAAGTTTTTGAAAAAATATCCTGTATGAAGTGTAAGATAGTGGTAGATCAAGAATACATGGATGATTTTCCTAGTGGAAAATAAAAAACATATGAACTTAATCTAAACTTTATTCCTACATAATCTCGTATAGTCCAAAAAATTTGGTTTGAAAGTGAGTCCATAAACACATACTCAATTGTTTTCCCACATTTTGTTATGCGTTCTCATTGACCATGTACAAACAACATTCTTTGGGGTAAGATATTCCCATTCATTTTTATGGACATACCTCACCGTCCTTAGAATTTATAAGAAGACCACCGTGACACCTTTTTGAAAGGGAAAAATAGGTGATTGGTTTTGAAAAAAAATATAAACGAAACGTCCACCTCGTGTTCTAAAAATGGTAGCAAGTTTGCAAGAAAAGAGAAGTAGAATTAGCGGAATAAATTCTGATGAAGTTGGAAGAATAAGCAACGAAGGTGATTGTATTGATCGGCAACAAAGACATCGGCACAATAAGCATAACCACTAAACCAAAACTGTAGTCTTCAGAGTAGTTTAGTATATATAAAATGGAAGAGATCCCCATCAAATTCCCACTATATATATAGGTTGAGTCACGCATCAAAATCCCATCACTCTTGCCAGCTATAGCCATAACCATCTCACACAATAACCACCCTTACTTCTTACTTCTCATTTCTCAACCCAACAACAACATATCCTCGTATATTACCACCATGGCTATGGTGGTCCTCACACCCCTTTTGGCCATACTTGCTATTCTCCTACTTAAACTCCTCTATGACACCCTCTCATGCTACTGGTTCACCCCTCTACGCATAAAAAAGATCATGGAGCTGCAAGGTGTCCGTGGCCCAAAACCTAGTTCCTTCACAGGCAACATCCTAGACATGGCTTCCCTTGTCTCCAAAGCAACCTCCCAAGACATGAAAACCATAAGCCATGACATTGTTGGCCGTCTTCTCCCGCATTTCTTACTTTGGTCTAGCCAATTTGGTATGTACGTACATAAATATACACACACATATATATACACATATATGTATGTGGACATAATATTAATCAAACTTATACTATATGATCTCTATTATTTATTTCTCTCAAATTTAATTAATTAACTTAATAGGACGTGTATGGTAAAACTGGTAATTTGACTGTGTAGGAAAGATGTTTCTATATTGGAATGGTACAGAACCGAGGTTGTGCCTCACTGAGACCGAATTGATCAAAGAGTTCCTTTCAAAATACAGTACGGTATCTGGAAAATCCTGGCAGCAAAGGCAGGGTTCAAAGAATTTCATTGGGCAAGGACTGTTGATGGCAAATGGTGAAGACTGGTACCACCAACGTCACATCGTTGCCCCTGCATTCATGGGAGACAGACTTAAGGTATTGATACTCTTGTAAAATATTACTGTTTTGGAGTCTTCCCTTTTAATCTTTTTTAAATTCTGGGGTATCGTGGTTGTCTGTATGTTTGTTTGGGTAGTACTAATGGTTACAAATGGTTGGTGTTAAAAAAATCTGTAGAGCTATGCTGGGCACATGGTGGAATGCACTAAGGAGATGCTCCAATCACTGCAAATTGCGTTAGAGTGTGGCCAAACTGAGGTGGAGATTGGTCACTACATGACTAAACTCACTGCGGATATTATCTCTAGGACTGAGTTTGGTACAAGCTATCAGAAGGGGAAGAAAATATTCCACCTCCTCACACTGCTGCAGAGTCGTTGTGCTCAAGCAAGTCGCCATCTTTGCTTTCCTGGAAGCAGGTTTGTGACTTCAAAGACTCTTTTCTAAACCACCCTTTTAATTTCTGTTCATAAAAGGATTGGTGGCATGTTCGGAAAGTCATTGAAAAGTTAAAAAAGTAAAAATCACGTTTGGAGACGTGAAAACTGTAACTGCTAGTTTTACTATTTTTCATGTCTCGACCTGAAGGAGACAGATAAAAAATCACATCCTCAACGTGAAACCAAACTCTCGATGAATTCGTGTGATTCTAATTCTATATCTAGTGTTTGCTTCAGTGTGCGATAAAAATGTCAGTGTTAAACACCTCAGTGGATTCCTTGCTTTTTTATCCTGAAGCATGTGAATAATCACATTTTTATTTCTTATTCCATGGTTTGCATTATAGATCTGTCGGTCTTATTCCATCTTTGTTGTTTTATCTGCAAGCATTTGTCTGTCCTTGTCCCCCTCCCTTTTTCATTGATGTCAAAATCAATTGAGGACTGAATTTGTGTGCACAGGTTTTTCCCAAGCAAGTATAACAGAGAGATAAAGTGTTTGAAGATGGAGGTGGAGACTCTGCTGATGGAGATCATACAAAGCAGAAAAGACTGTGTGGAGATTGGAAGAAGCAACTCTTATGGGAATGATTTGTTGGGGATGCTCCTGAATGAGATGCAGAAGAAAAAAGGGAATGGAAACAGCATCAATCTGCAGCTAGTAATGGATCAATGTAAAACATTTTTCTTTGCTGGACATGAAACCACTGCCCTTTTACTCACTTGGACAGTTATGTTACTAGCCAGCAACACATCCTGGCAGGACAAAGTCAGAGAAGAGGTTAAAAGTGTCTGCAATGGGGCAATTCCTTCTTTGGATCAACTCTCCAAGCTCACTCTTGTAAGTACCAAGATCACTTTTTCTACAACACAAACTTTCTCTTTTACCTTTATTTTTTCTTTCATTTACCAAATCGGAATTGAGACCTTATTTAAAGTATAGATATGTATATTCCTTAAAGTTTAAACCTTCTCCTGTATTCATGAAGGTTAGAAAATCCTTTTTCTGATTTCACAAAAAGAGAGAAGACTTATTTTAGGCTACTTTTAGGGGTTAGGAGGGAAGCGGCAGGTGGGTCAAATTTGTATCTTAAATAAATTTATTTTCGTTTTTTATTAATTTTGAAATTTTATATAATTTTACTTTTAGTAGTGTCAAGTATTGCTCTTTATAGAGCCTACACAATTGCTGCTTTTAAAACCCAGCATGAGCCAGTTTTAGGAAAACTTTAATTGGGTGGTCCATACAATTTAGCAAAATTAAAAATAAATTTTTTGTTGATTAAGAATTAGTTTTGAAGATGTTGAGCCCGTAGTTTGTTGGCCAAAAGGCTAATTTTAATCTAAACATCTTAGGCTTTTAAGTTATTATTAGCACGACGATGAGAAGGGACAGCCAAGAAATATTTTAGTGTAATGTATAAAGAAACAAACAAAAAATAATTTACATAACAATCATCTTTGCACCCGTGCGCCGGTAGTTGGTGTTATTTTAAACGATGTTTATTTATTTACAAGAATGGTGATCTTTCTTTTTAGAGAGTCCAAAGAGCGCAAAAAAGCTTTAAGCTATTCATTCATTTTCTGAATAACGATACGCCAATACTTTTTTGAGCAAGAGAAGAAAAGAAATCACACTCAAAAATTCAATCTTTGTAGCTTTTGCGTTTGTATCTTTCTTCAAAAGAGACAAGGAAGAAAAAGGAAAATAAGTTGACCCTACTCAGCTGAATGGCTACCCACTTGAAAATTTTTGGAGATTTTCTGGGATGAATAGATAGGTGGGAAGACCAAATAGAATATTCATGTGTACATAATTCAGTGCAGTAGTAATTATTATATATAAATGGTAGATTTGCCAAAAGATGGTCAAAGATTGAGCATTTAATTTTGGTTTGGGTTCCGTGGGCAACACAGTAATAATAATGAACTAACGAAAGTTGTTAATTGGTTTTTGTTTAGTTGCACATGGTGATCAACGAATCGATGAGGTTGTATCCCCCAGCATCTGTGCTTCCTAGAATGGTGTTTGAAGACATAGTACTAGGTGACCTTTACATCCCCAAGGGCTTATCAATTTGGATCCCTGTGTTGGCTATTCATCACAGTGAGAAGTTATGGGGCAAAGATGCGAATGAGTTCAACCCAGAGAGGTTCACTTCAAAGTCATTTGTTCCTGGTCGTTTTCTACCATTTGCTTCTGGACCTAGAAATTGCGTTGGACAAGCCTTTGCCTTGATGGAAGCCAAGATCATACTAGCCATGTTGATTTCTCGGTTCAGCTTCACCATTTCTCCAGATTACCGCCATGCCCCTGTCGTTGTCCTCACCATCAAGCCCAAATATGGGGTTCAGGTTTGTTTGAAGCCCTTGGAGCCATGAGGGATCGTCCACTGTGGAGAGTTCAAAGAGAGTTTTTGTCTTTTATGATGCGGATATTATTACTATTATTATATGCTATATATATATATATATGTGGTGATCTTGATCTTGATCTTGAGGAGCATTCTTGTAATTTTTTATTTCAACTTTTTTACAAGCATCGGGAGATAGAGATGAAATAATGATTGCAAGGATTAGGATATGTAAATTAAAAACTTGAATGAAAGAAGACGTATTTGTAATCTCTTCATCGTGCTTAAATTGAGTTTGTAGATGAACCCCCCACTCAGATATGTAACACGAGAGATAAAGAAATTGGAGGAACTGTTTAGATAAGTTGGTGAACCAATATCATTCAGCAGCGTGGGAATTGAAGAGTGAGATTCAGATTTGGTTTAGTTCAGTTGTGTTTGTGTGGTGAGCTGAGATGATTTAGATGAAGTGGTGCGTGCGAATGAAAAAAAAGGCAAGTTGTGTGTGTGTGAGAAAGAGAGAGAGAGAGAGAGAAAGGTAGGGTCGGAGTTAAAATAAAGGGGTTGTTTAGTTCTGTGAGCCACCTTATGATCTGCTTCCACCAGTCCTCGATTCTGCTTCTCCCACTACTTCCTTTTTATCATTCTTTTATTGCAACCATCATTTCTTTCTCACACTGTTCCACATCTTCTGAATTGTGGGCAATTTTTTATATCTCGCCACCATGCAAAAACCCTTTTTATCTAGGTTTCTCTTTTAAGATTCAATTTATTCTCTTCTTACGTGCCAATCATTCATTTAGTTGAATTCAGCTTCATCACCAGTTGCCATTTCTCAGCTATAGATGCTGCTCTCCCAACAACACAAGCCCACTTGGCCCAACACCATCTTCTATTATTCTACAAACCATTTATTTATCCCAATTTTCTTTTACATTATTACTTCCTTTCATTCATGGCACTTAATAGGAAATTATTTCCTCTATTTTTAGATAAGAGTCTTTAAAGTTTTTTCATACAATCAATAAAAATAGTAATTTTTATAATTTATAATAAATTTTTAAATTTCTTTTTAATAATATCCTAAAAGAATTAAATGTGATTTATTGATTGACAAAAAATAAATGAAAAGATAGAAAATAATGGATTAATACAAACAACTGGTCCATTAAATTTTCATAAAAAATATTATTTAATTATTTTTATATTTTCTAAAATAAGGATATAATTGGTAAAAAATAATTAATATATCATTGAAATTTGCAAACGACAAATAATATGAAATAAATTTCTTCTCCTATAATCACACTTATTTAGAAAGAGAATGAGTAACTCTATCATTCTATGTTTCTATCTTTCTGTTATAAGTCATCCCCAAAACCATAATAGTTTTTCACAAAATATTAGAGAAGGTAAAACCTATTGCACGTGTTTTTTAAATGAAGTTACATTAAAATATGTTCGCAATCTATGAACCTCCTATTTATCTTGCACAAAATCTTTATCTTTCTAACAAGACCCAACTAATGAATGAGTCAATTAAATGACCAGTTTAAAAAAATCACAAAATCGACTTGAAGAAAATCAGTCAAAAACCAATAAAACCGACAAAAACTTGTCAAAATCCGGTTTAATTAAAAAAATTAACAATGCATTATTTTCATTTTTAATTAAAAATATATTATTTTAATTTTTTTCCTTCAAAAGTAAAAATTATGCTAAAATAATTGTTATTTCTTTTTATTCAGCTTGTAAATTTATTATTATTAATAAATTATGACTATGGTTGAACATTTAATTTAAGTTGATGTGATCTTATTTCATGAAAAACCTCAACCCATGCAAAAGATAATTATCACTTCAATTATAGAAAACTCAAGATAAGATTCTAGAAATGAGGCTTACCTCTTGAACTTCAAAGAGAATTAGCTCTTGCTCTCAATTAATGTTCAAAGTTATGTTACAAATGAGACTCACACCCTTATATAGAAAGGGAAAAACGAAAATACATGCACATGGGTGGAATTCTAAAAGGTTAGGCCATGTTTGGAAGATGTTCCAAAGCTTCACAAACAAGACCCTTGTTTTTTATACTATTCATGTGTCCAAACAAGTAGCCTCTTATTTTTATTTTAAAGAAAGACACTAAACTAACTCTATTTTTATTTACAAGGAAAATTACAAGAGCTATTAATATTTTTATTCTCTTCTTCAAGCTTCTTATACATTCTCCTTGTTTTTCTTCCTTCCTTTTCTTCAAAATTCTTTGTAAATTTTTCTTTCATATTTTCTCTTTCTTATTTTCTTGTGATGACTCCTCCTTGAATGGGTTTAGGTTCTTCATGAAATGAGATCACATAATAAGTGTAATAATATATTTCATTTTAATTTTAATATGCATTTTAAATGCTAACAACCTATAAATTTATATTTTATTTTAGTTAACATCATAAAATTCTAATATATTGTATTTTAAATATTAATTTATATAATATTTAGTTATTATAATAATTATCTTAATACTGCTTTAATTCTTGTTCAACCATGGTTTTAAAAAAAAGTTACTTAGATAATACAACTACACATATAAAAAAATAGATGAGTTAGTTGAGTTTATTAAATTTTTAAAAAATTATTGAGTGTTTGTTGTATGATTTAATTTAAGGTTTTAGTTAAACTACGTATAAAATGTTATGATTCAATATGAATAATAAAAAATATATAAATTAAACTAATTTTACGATATAATTTTAATTATTTTTTTTGTTGTATATTCTTTTACTAATATTAATATATATATATATATATATATACCGTGACATAAATATTAGATATTATAAGTTTAAAAAATCTTTTGTATGCATGTATTTGCATAAAATTTAAAATATAAATATTAAAATTTATTATTTTATATTAATTCTTTATAATAATATTTTATTTTATTTTAATATTTTTTCTCATAAAATTAATAGTTTAATATTTATTTTATTAGAATAATTGTTTTTTCTCTTCATTCATAAATAGATTGTATTATTTTACCATATTAATAAGTATAAAGTTAGGTATATTAGATTAATCGCTCACTTAAATATATTTTATATATAAATGAAATAATATATACTATAATAATGTTTAAATAATTAATTTTGATATAATCCAATTCTGAAATTTTAATAATAATATCAATTCAAAGAATGTAGTTTTAGAAAAAAAAATCTAAATTAAGAAAAAAAATCAGTTTGAATGGTTTATTGGTTTGTTTTATTGTATGGGATTCCTTAATTGATTAGAGAGGATTTTGATGTGCCTTTCTTAATAAAGAGGATAAAACTGGTGCTCGCAATACATTGCATAAAGAGTGTGGTGATAATAGTCGATCATAAATGCTCTATAAATGGTGAGAAGCAAGACCAGCTCTCAAAGCTCCATATTTCTTGACACTCATCCTCTCTTCAATTCAATAATCTCACCTGTACACATTTCCTCTCTATAATCTACTCTTTTCCACAAATGCACCAATTAAAAAGCTCCCAAACATCTCTTCACTCATTTTTAAAAACTACATTATTTCTTTAATTCCAAATATCTTATATTAAAAAATTTTGCATACACTTCTAAGTTAGATTATAATATTATTTTTCTATGATCCATATTACTCCATTTGTTTCTAAATAAATGTCGTTTTAGGAGAAGAAATTTGTTTCGTATTATATGTCGTTTACAAATTTTAATAATGTATTAATTTTTTTTACCAACTATACCCTTATTTTAAAAAATATAAAAAATAATTAAATAACTTTTTTTATGAGATTTTAATGGACCAGCTGTTTGTATTAACCAATTATTTTCTTTAAGGGTATTATTGAAAAAAAATTTAAAAATTTATTATAAATTATAGGAGTTAATATTTTTATTGATCTGTGTGAAAAAACTTTAAACGACTCTTATTTAGAAACAGAGGAAGTATCTCTTATCGTCACTCAATTTAGTATAACCTTCCATACAACATGATGGCTTTATAGGATAACTTTGACACTCCACAAACTAGAGAGGAAGTTATAATTTTCATCTAAAGTTTAAAAATACTAAGCACCACCAGTAAATTGAGAAAAATATATAAAATTCTTCCAATAAATCACAAAGCCTTTTCTGAAATAATAACCAATATTCTTTCTAAATATGTCATATATTAAAGATTAAACAAAAATATAATATTTTTGTTTATTTTCTATAAAAATCTTAAAAAAATAAAATGAGAGTAATAATGGTGCTTAAGTTATTTTCTACTTTAACCTATTAAAAAAATATAATATTTTGCCTCTAATTTTGAACATTATTTAATATATGTAGATGATATAATGTGATGGGAATGATCATAAAATTGTTTGCATCAAATAATTCTTAGATATAACAACCTCAAAAGCAAGTATATAAGACCACTTTAATTATAATATCCTAGACTATGAGATTGCCAGAACTAAGAGTTGACATCCTTCTAAACCAACAAAATTTAGGTTTCTTTTTTTTTTTTTTTTACATTTCGACTCTAATATCTCAAGTGACCGGTGACTTTTTATTACCATAACTTGAGTAATTTTTAAATGCAATTGTTAATTTGTTTTAAAATGATAAAAGATACCATCTTTACAAATATTGTAAACATACTGAAATGTATCTTCCACTTTGACTCAAAGTGGTGATTATTTAAGTTGGAACTATCTCAATCAAACCTTATTTTTTCTTCTTGGTCGCGTGAACTCTAAAACTTTTAGACAAAATGCTACGGACGAACATATACGAGCAAAATGTCTTGAAGGCAAAAGAGAATGATGCGACAGTTAAGCAATGTAGATGGAAAAAAGTTACAAAAATGATAAAAGGCAAAACAAGGGTCGTGCGTGATATCTAGTTATGAAGTTACTTTAATGATATCAGGTGCAATTAATATATTTTAATACAGAATTATGTAGTGTGCAAGAACCATTTCTGACCCTTTAATCAGTTATTTAAGATATATATATATATATATATATCTTGTTTGACTGATGCAGGTGAAAATCCCAGCAAAATTCCACTAACCAATCTAGTAGAGTTGGAAGATTATGATTAAAAGATTGATGATCTTCTTTGAGTTTCGGGCACATTTAGGGCAATATCTTGGATTAGTGTTGTAAAATCAGTAAAGTGGTTGATTATGCTTTAATAATTATACGCATGATGATACAAACTTGAATGATGATTACGTGAATGATCATCTTCATAATGCTGCGCGCCACTGGGATATATATATAGGCCACCTTTTAGGCTTCCTGTTACCCATCAACATTCCTTTCAGAAACTACTAACACACTATTTTGCTCTTTCTATGTGCTCTACAAAGGCTAAGAATATATTAATCTGTAAAAAATGGTTTTTATTATTTAATATCCATAGTTTAATATTCTAAAACATCAAGTTATAGGTTTACTACTGAACAATATATTAATCTCACCTGCAAGTGTTGTTAACCCTAAGAGTTAATTGGATACCTAAAATTTTGTATTATATATGTTGATATGATATTTAAGGAATGTGGAGAATGGAAAGAATTAAAAAAAGAAGTGTTACCTAAAATACATTATATTAAAAGAATCATAAACTGAGTTGAACGCATTTACTTTTAGAAGCTTTGAACGACTATCTTTTGTCCCGTAATTGAATTGAACTTAATGATTAAAACTTGTGACTTTGAGAAAGAAACAGAAGCGCAACTTCATTGGAAAATCATGGTTTCCCTTGTTCCTTGTTAGTATCCATTAATGATGTTGAAATGAAAAGTAAGCTTAAGAAATTTGCTGTGTTGCTCACATCACCCTTTCAGATAGATCAGAGTTTCAGGTCAATTGAACGGTAGTGGGATGCTTCCAAATCTCCAATCTTTTAAATTACATATAAATATCTCATAGTCAAAATAATTGAGTAAATACCAACCAAACTAACATAATGCTCTCAAATAACATTTTTTATTACTTAAGCTATATTTAGCAATTAAATAACAAATAAAATATATTTTTTCTGTTTAAATGACTTGTATTTATATTTGTTTATTGGGATTCACTTATGAGAAATAAATATTTCATATATCTCAATCTCCCATGTAAGTTTTTTATAGTGTGAATTAGTTAGAATCACGTATATAAATTTTGAAGTAATTAGGAGTACATGTAATGATTTTTAACCATATAATGTATAATCAGAGGTTGGATTAAGCTTAATGTATACATTTTAAGTAAGCGTATCTATTATTTTGGCACTAATTCTCTAAGCATGATAAAGAAATTAAAATAATATATCCTGTAAGAGAATAAAAGTAATGTATTGCATGCATTTCCAATCAAAGGCATGCTTTATGCCCTCACAAATTATTAAAGCAGGGATCCTTCTCCACACTAAGTATGTGAAACCATATCTTTAGATAGCTACTCCATTTTTTTAAATTTAGTTCTTGTAAGATACTACTTTTGTTTATAAATATTCTATATTTTATTTCATTTATAAATATTTTTTTCTCACTTCTAATCTTCATTAATATATTAGTTCTTACCGTTTATATGTCATGATTCAAACATGTCACACTAATTACTTGTGTGTACATTATGAGATTCCATTAATATAATAAGTCATTTTGTTTTTTATTAACAAAGTGTCACAGTTTATTCTATTTACATTCAAATCCCAGAAATTGTTTAATACATCATATCTCTCTTGTATATTTACATTGAAAGATAAATTATTTAATTTATGAGCGGTCTTTTTTTTTTTTTACTAATTTCAACTTTTAAAAAATAACATATATGTTAATTTTTTTAAGATTTTTTTTTATTTCTCTATTTTTTATATTTTCTAATTCAATATGGAATTTTGTATTTATATACTACTTATTGGTTAGTATTTCTTATTGGTTTGCTTGGGTAACCCAATTCGTTTAATTTGATTGTAATAATTTATATTTAGATGCATCAAATGGGAAAGTAGCCTCTTTATGTGTATTTTCAGTTTTGAATAAGAATAAAAAGAAAGAAAAATCATGAATAATAATTATTGAAGTCTAATTATTATAGGTGAAGGAGAGTGATATATGAGTTTCACCAACATTGAGGGAAAGAGATGAGTAGTTGGAGGAAGCTTGACGTTGGGTTAGTATTTGATAAAATGACAATTTAGTTGTATTAATCAAACATGTTTAAAGGAATCTAAGGGTAAAATATTTTATGATTAACCACGTGTCACTCTGTTATGTTTCACTAGACGATTGGTTGAGATGGTAAGTCCTAAAGTCTTAATGCTAAATCACACTATACAACTACATTTAAATTTCATCTGCTTTTTTAAGACTCAATTAAATTTAAAGTTTTTCTAATAATCTATATATCAAATTATATATATTTTTAAATTTATTATATTTAAAAAAAATAGTGTAAAATTAATATATTAGAGTTTATTCTACCAAAATGATTAGATTTATTATATAACTTGTAGACATATATTAAAATAAGTAACCTAATTTGTATGCGTTAACTCACTACATGTTGAAATTAAAAATAGTAAATTTAATTAAGTTCACTTTGTATGACTTCTCATCATCATTATCTCCACCATATCTGAGATACGTATGCAAAACTGGTTAGCGAAGAAATCTTGGTAAAGGAATCATCTAGAAGTGAAAGCTCCCCTTTATTTTCTTCTTCTTTTTAATCACTCAAACAAAAATCTAAGAAAACTAGCTTCAAAAGTTCAAAGCGGCGAACCATTTGGCTTTCGTAATCCCAAAACTTGATGCTTCAAACCAAAGCATCACCAAATTTATGAACCAAATTTATATTGCAACATATCGTAACACGCTAATAGTAAATTTTTTCAACTAGTTTCTAAATCCAAGTTTATTTTAATACTGCTTTATAATATTTATGTGAATTTAACACTTTCCCTTTATAATTTTATTTTAACTTATATTTTTTTAAATATTATAAATATCTAAATTAAAACAAACAATTACTATATTTATAATAAAAAAATGACTTTCAATTACATATAATTTGCCATTTCAAGTGGGGGTGAGTGCAGTGTGAGCTTGATAGGGCAATTGGTAGGATTTTGAGGTACCATATACCCTACAATTGAAAAAAACAAAGGGTGACTGAAACTTCATCGTCGAAAAGCCGAAAAGAATGATGAATATGTGGTTTTATTGAATATATATATATATATATATATATATATATATATATATATATATATATATATATATATATATATATATATATATATAGTCTCTATAGACACTTTTAAGAACCCTTCCAAATTCTCCTCATGCAACCTTTCCGCCTTTTAAGGTCAAATGTTGAATGTTGGGCGTATCCTTGATCGGATCCGTTGACTTTTGATGCCCACACCACATACCTTTCATGGGGCACATAATGTTTGACCTTAAAAAACAGGTACCGATGGATGGGGACACATGTAATAGCACACAAGTGTTGGAATTTGGAAACAACAAACAAATCATCCTTCTTTGATGGCAGAGGAAAATGAAAAACACTAGAGAGAATCATTTCTAAGAATAAAGGGATCAAATCCAATATTCCCAATATCTTATGCATACCATTTTCTTACATTTTATGACATTATCTACTATTTTCATACCTTATTTTTGAGATTTGTTTCCGTTTTTGCTGGATGTTAGGGTAAGGGAATGGTGATGTATCTGTTAAGCAGTAAGTAGTGTGTGTCGGTACGCATTAATGGCTACAGAATCTGTATAGAGTTGACTGATTTGTTTTACTCTAACATTTCCTCTTACAACAACCCATTGTCTCTTTCAATAAACTTTTTTTTTCATTCACGTGTCATCTAAAATTGAACTTTACCTAATGTGTTTTCATAAACAAAAAACCTGATAGGTTTTGTTGGTATTTCAATGACGAGGATGTATTTAGATTGATGAAAACAAATGAAATGGAGTAAAGTTTAATTTTTCATTTAATTATTTACATTATTTCATATCATCTATAAGAAAGAAAGTTCAGGTGAAAATTTTCTCTCTCAAGTTTTTTTTTTTTCATAAATATATATTAAATAAATAAATTAGTTTTCTCCACGGCTGGGAAAAAGAAAAAAAAAAAGATAAGAAACTGTGCATTTGAATAATAACTCATCACTTATGCTCATGATATCGGATTTTAAGCGATTTGTTTTCCAATTAAGCTTGGTTATGGTTATGGTTTCATCCAAATACTGTTGGAGGGTACAAGTATGGTAATGGAAATAACACTATAACCCCATCCTTTCATGCTTACTTCACACTTTTTAAAAACAAATCTATATTCTTGCACTTTCTACAAAATTAACATAAAATGTTTTTGCATAAAAATTCCTTTTACATATACATAAAATGTATACTGACAAGACACAGAAATTAAATTCAAACATTTATACTTCATATATAAAGCTTATACTTGTTTTCATTATTTAGTTACTGATATGAAGTTTTTGTTACACATTTTATCAGCACGTGACATCAATTTATATCTATTAAATTTGCATTACTGCAATTTAAATCACTTCTTTTTGTTTTATAGATGTATACAAATGACTTATTTTGTTGTGTATTCTCTTTTATAATGTTAATTTAAGAATTTAACTGCTGTAAACTAGGGAATCTCAGATTACTGTGTCAGATTATTACATCAACTGAGGTGGTTTTGCAAACACAGACCAGTAGATAGAATTGGCATTGAGTAAGAGTACATGAATCTGTTTTTGAATAAATTTATGTATAAACGCTTAACAAATCTGCACTAATTAATAGTAGTATTCATTAGAGTTAATTTTAATAAAATACTTTAATTCCTTTCGTATTTCCTATAAATGCATTTCCAGGTAATTGTATTATCAGTATGCAAAATTGGAATAAAGACTTTAATACTTTATTAAAAACTAAAGCTGTCATCAATATGAAAAAAAAAATAATCCACATAAAATGGAATACAGTGAAGAGAATGGTTGTGTCTCTTAAAGTGGATCTGAAGTGGTTGTGGTATTAGGCATCATGTATGAAGGAGAGGATTCAAGGTTTGATTGATGATGATGAATCTAGTTATATTTTCAATCATATATTAATTATTCTATGTACAAATCTTTTGGTATATATATATATATATATATATATATATACCTTGCACCTGCACATCTACTAATAAAATACAGATATTTCAGTATCTTCATTTCCTTAATGGTTAAAAATGATGGAAAAGTTATTTCAGAACTACTCTCCCTCAAACTCAAACTCAAACTCAACACACATTGTTTGTAACCTAATCCAAATTTTGCTAATAACCTCTCCCTCATAACTTCAACAAATGAGACCATTAAGTCTCTTTCAAGAGTATATCAATTATAAGTACTAAATAGTTCAACTACATAGTTAAATCAACTATCCTCCAAATTAATTTTACCATGATTCTTTAGTTGGAAAATTCTGAGACTAATTAAAGAAACAACACCATTTGTCGGTGACTTAGTACTTCTCACCTCCTTTTATGTTCCAAAAGGTTTTTCAACTACAATTAAAATTATAAAATCTTACTAGTTAGGTTAAATAAACATTAAGAACAAAATAAAAAAAACTAAATAATATTAAAAAAATTACATAACTAAAGTATTTACATCAATCTCCAATAATAAGATGTTTAATCGTTAATTAATTTACAAGAATTAAAAATTTGAATCATATAAATATTTTTTATGTGTGGGTCTTGGTAATTTAAAATTTCTCAAATATAAAGTTGTATCTTGTGTAGACCTAAATTTATAGTATTTGGAGTTGATTTTTTCTTTGCAGCCTACACTTAGAGTTCGTTCTTTAAATGAACTTCCCTAGTCTTTGTTGTTGACTTGTTTAAGGAATTATTACTTAAATAACACGTTTTTGTTTGAATGAAAAATCATATTAATTCTTTTCTTGAAAAAGAAAGAAAATGTCAAATCAAAATAAAAAGTAATAAAAATTAAATTTGAATAAAAATCTACTAAAAAACATTAAAAACTTATAGAAAGTACCTAAATATAAACAAAAATTATTATTAAAATACACTAATATTTCACTATTATCAAAATATCACTCATTCATCTTTTTCTTATTTAGTGTTGATCTTTAGGCAAAAAAAACATAAAAGTTATCCATAATAAATTATTAAAAGATTATAAAATCAAAATTTCATCTGTCGACATTCATGTAAACCCTGAAATATAACAATTAAAAATGTGAAAATAACATTACAATTAAAAATGAGAAAAATAACATCATTGAAACAAGTTTCCTCTTAAATGTGTAATTTTTTTATTTAAATAAAAATTATAATTTTCTTAGTCATTTTAGAAATAAAAAAAATCCCACCATGATACTTAAATGATGATTTAGATTTCTATTAACAGATCCACTAATAAAACAATTAATTTACCAGCTGAAAAATTATCTAGGCACTCAAATAAAAAACTAGTTATTTAAAAATCTACCCGCCATGTCAATAACATGCATAAAATTTGAAAAGAAGATTATGAAATGTTTGAAAAAGAATTGGATGATAAATTTGAAAAAATGATAAAAGTTAAATCCTGGGTTGGTTTATAGAGTTAACCAAGAACAAATCATTCATTACATAAATCCCATCTAATCTGAGTAGTTATCTTAAAAAAACCAACAAGTTTAGAAGTTGATAAAGGTGGAAAAGAAAATGTTTATACATGGATAGAGATTTTCTTGGGAAAAGGTGAATGCTCCTATCCTATCCCATGCTATAATGCATCCATCCAACAGAAAACCTCTGAAGCTGGTTATGGTGATGAAGGAGAGGAGGCAAGTTGTATAGACATATATAGTTGGAGCACTGAGATTGGAGAAGTGACAGATCAGAAAGAATGGTAAAGCAAGGCAAAGGCAATGGCAATGGCAATGGCAATGGCAATGACCCTTGATGAGTAGTATTTGATAATTCTCTGATTGAATTGACAAGCCACTTACATGCTACTTAGTGACCACCCCACCCCAATACATACATATATATCCTTCTATGGATAAATCAGAGAAAATTGGTATTACGTTAACATTATATGTGATATGTGATAAGACAAACAAGAAAACTGTGATGACACTTGTGAACAGTGATTGGCACCATTTTGCTTAAAGTGGCCAAAGTGGATGAGCACTTCACTGTTGAGGATGAGAGGAAGACTTGGAGCATAGCATGGAACAGCATATGCAGCATGTTTGCAAAGAGATTCTACTTCTGCAAGATGGGGTCGATTGAATTTTTGTTAACACAGTACCAAGATCGTACTTCTCCCTCTCTACCAATTGGAACAATTGTGTTGTCAATCAACTCACACCATTCTCCATAACACCACCATTACACATTCCTAAGGATAAGAACTTCTCTTTTGCACCAACTAACTCTTTCATTTTCCATCTTTTTTCCTAATTTTTTCTTTTTTTTAACAACCGTTCATACCAATTTTCATGCTTTTCCGTTTAAAGTTAACATAAAATGTCATGAACAATAGCAGACAAGTCATATCATTACCTCAACCAAATCTTTTGTTTTCACATCCTCTTTATTCAATGTGATTTTCAATTAACTTTTTCTCAGACTATGCTCAAATATCATCTCACAAAATGTATAACAACCTTAAATTAGTATCAAATATTAATAAATTACTTTTAATTCTAAAACTAACTTTAGTCTAATTCAATTCAGACAAACTATTGTTAAGTTTTTTCTATGATTATTTCAAACTTCTTTCTACTCAATCTCATATCAGTTAGATGATACATCTTGTATGTTGAATTCGAAACTTAACCTAACTCGTTTAAAATTATTAAACAACAATAATATTATAATTTTTGAAATATTAAATTCATCAATTCTTCAACTATTAAATAATACGGTTTATTTTAAAAAAAAGTATTTAAAAAATATAAAAAAGTGTTTCAAAATTACACAATTTTTTTTATATACTAAACATTATAAAAATTTATTAAATTTAAATTATTTTAGAGAAAAAAATAATTAATTATTTTAATGATTAAATTAAAAACTATTTTATAAAATAAAAAATTTTAAAATAATTTTTATTATAATAAAAATTATATTTTTTTAACTGTTGATCTTAAAAAATTCTGAAATTTATTTATGTGTAATAATGATTGAATTAGTTTTTAAATCAAAATACAAATTAGTTTTTAATATTAATTATTAAAGTTTTAGTCATTTAATAAATTAAATTTTAAATTAATTTATAATTCAACCGGTAACTAATTTTATAATTTTATAATTAATAAAAATTAATTTTTTTATAGTGAAAGTTCAAAATATTTAAAATCCAATTAACTCATCGCAATTCAAGTAATCAAAGTGTCTAATAAAAGGTATAGATAAATCTTAACTCAACCTAGGATATTTTTAGATATTTTTAGATATTTATTTTATTAATGACCAAATACTAACGTCAAACTTTCAAACACTTTTAAAAATAGAAAAATCCAATCAATTAAGAGAAACTATTTTTCTAGAAGGATAGATGTTTTAAAATTCACAAGACTTTTTTCCAATTTCATTTTCTACCATTTATAAGATTGTTAAAGTGTGATGCCGAGAACAAAAATAAATGACAGGTTGTTTGGTTTGTTGTGACATGCTCCATTTAGTTAGCTCCCAGTGTTCTTATTTTGGTATCTTATTAGATATTATTTTGCTTATGTTGCTCACTTAATTTAGTTTCAGCACCCTCATTATTAGAAAGGCAGATTATACAAAACTCTAACATCATCAACAGCCTTTGATTTAGTACTTGACTGGACATTTAATTGTTCAGTTATAATCAGTTGAATGGATTGGATATTGTTCCTTTCTTTGTATGCTCAAGAAAGATGAGATTTCTAATAAACTCCATGTGGAACACAAATTTTAATTGAAGTGATAGATTAGAAGAAATAATAGATACATATATATATATATATATAGAATCATGCATAATTTTAAGTAAATTACTTATCATACGTCTTCTAATTTTCTTATCAAAATATGCATTTATGTGCTATTACATTTTTTTTCACATTGTCATGACTAATTTTTCTTATCTTAATTTAAAGAATAAAGATTATAACCAAACCAAGCATTAGATAGTATTTAGTACAAGGCTGAGACTAAGATGATCCATAGTTAAATGCGATTTATGGTGGTCCAATATAATATTACAATAAGAAAGGTCAAGATCAATAAATTGCAGGATTTTAATAATAATTATTAATTGAATTTAGTTTTTATAAAAGTTTGGAGAGATTAATAAAGAATGAGAAAATTAGGGGACCATGTCAAAAGGAGTGTACTTGCTAATAAACTTTCTCTTAAAAATGTAAACTGTTAAGTAGATTTTAATACAAATGTAATCAAATAGTCATTAATTTTATATACTTCAAAATTACATGTATTACACTAATACTGGCTATACACATGCATTGATGTAAGTATTTGGGACAAAATCAAATCATAAGAATGATCTATATAATAAAAAAATCAAAAGTTATTCAATTGCATAAAAAATAATTTTGTGGACTTGTAAAACTGTGAAGTAATTTCTTTACAAAACTTTCAAAAAATGTACTGGTTCCTGAATGGGATTGGGCGGGATGTGAATAGCAATAGCAGTACTAGAAAAATAAATAATAAAAACCTTATAACCACCTTAATATGGTTCATTACAGAAGCCCAAAGGGGTGTAAGGCCCATTAATCAAACTTTGGAACTACATGGGCCCATGGCCTACCAGACAGATACTGTCCCGGTTGGTTGTTTGGGCTCACACTTACTTCGTACAATATTTACAACACTTTGATACTATCATAAAAACTACGAAATCTTAAGAAATAAAATCATTAAATAAGGAATATAACTCGTACGAATTTCAACTAACAATAAAAAAAGTGAGTTAAAAATTATTCATCAATTAGTGATTTGTACACAATTTACCCGTAAAGTGTAGAGAATTTTGGGTATCTTAAAGTTTTAATCATTTAGAAAAAGTCCACCCTTCAAATTAATTGATGAACTCAGAACAGAAACTATTAACAATAAAAGTATTAAATGATTTACGAGAGTGAAAAGAGAAAGAAAAGGAATTTATTTATATAATAAAAGTGAGTAAATAACTCAGAAGTATTAAGGCTTTATATGACTGCACATACACGTGTCCTGTGTACGGTTTACCCATCTCAATAAACCATGCACATTTAAACGTAACAGTCCTCGTCCCTCATTTTTATATTCCTAAATTAAAATAATAAAAAATGCATGTTTATTAGGAATTATTAGGCCTTGGGAATTGTTAAGTTAAGAAGTAATTGGAAAAGAATTAAAATTTATTTCCTCTCCGAAATGTGCATTATTAGAGATTATAAGTGTGATTTTGAGTTTAAAAATAAAGTAATATGAAACGTGTGAGAATTGTGGGAAGCATAGTGAGAATCTACTTGAACAGTTGCCATAAATGTTTGAGTTTGTACAGCACCGCATTCACAAGCGAAAAAAGGGGTTAACAAACCCCAATTACAAAAAACAAAAGGATTATTAAAAACAAAAAGACAACAGCAAAACGCTTCTGATCTCTTGTATCAAACACGTACATAAAGCCGATGGAGTCAAAACTGAGCCCAGACACGAGTCGCTCAAGCCGAGCATTCAAGCCCCAGCTCCATCTTGCACGACCCACTCTCACCCGACCCGCTCAAATCTTTCAACTCGATTCTTCTCTTCTTCACCGGAACCACGTGCTGCGCTCGTGAAACCGGTTCCAACCCCAGGGTAAGCTCCAAACCAACATCATCGGTTCGTTGCACGCGTTTCGGGTTCGAATCCGGTTCTTCTCGGAAGAGGATCGAAGTCTCCGCCGTCTCCACCGACACCATGCTCTCGCTCTCCACCGCATTAGCCGCCTCAGACTGGTGGCTCAGCGACGAATCGTGACTTCCAGACCGGTTCAACACCTCTTCGGTCCACTCGCATGCCATCAAACCCGGTTCGGAAAAACCCAATTCGGTTCCCTTGTCACTATTGTTTTCGTTGGTGGTGGATTTGGGCTTGGGGGTGGCGAGGGGACGCTTGACCCGAGATCGAGTCTTGACTCGCTGCTGCTGAGTTTCATTCGACGCGGCGGAGTTCTCATCTTTTGACACGTGGCGTATGTCGTACGCCTTAAGGGGTGGGCCCCGCCCGCTAGCAGCGGCTTCTGACGTGATCGGCGTAATAGGCGCGCCTTTCAAGACGTTTTCCACGGCGGCTTGACACAGCTGCCAGCTCCCCGACCACAACAAACCCACTGAACCGTAAATCGGGTTCACTATCCGCCCGCATGCCTCGTACAACAACGACCGGAAGATCGCTGTAAAATTCAAAGAAAATACCCTAATTTAGTAAACTTTCTGTACATGTTAAAACCAATCAGCAAGGTGATCGGTGCTGAGCTTTGTAAGCTTTAATCGAACTCTAATTCTACTTGATTTGGGACTTGGATTTCATCAAAATAAAGTTTGGGAGAATGACACAAACCTGGACGGAGATGTTCGGGGCCTGCGTTAACGAGATTCATGAGGCCAGCACGGCCATAGAACTTGGCGAGAAACACAGTAGCATTGGCCTGAGATTCTGGGCTTTTGATCCATTGTAAACAGGGTCTGATGCTGCAATTTTCACTGCAACCTTTTCTCAGAACTCGACATCCATTGCAGCTCATCCGCATTTTTGAAGACCCGCTTGAGAATCTTGGAGACAGGAGAAGAAAGAGGAGAAATTGAAGAAGGGTTTCGTGTAGGAGGCGAAGATGTAGGAGAGAAAGAGGAGATTGTGATCATAGAATTGAGCAAAATAAGGGTATATATTTGTTGGGGGGTTAAGGAGAGAGAAAGAGAAAGAGAAATGGAGAGAGAAAGAGGCAGTGGATTTTTCAGGTACTGGGTTGTGGGGAACGCAGTTGTTTGTAAAGAATTGTTTTATAGTATTAAGAGTACTCTGTTTAATAATAACAACACCAACACACAAACACAAACCATGGTTTCCACGTTCAAAGAGGTTGGAGTTCGAGGAAGTAAACAGCTAGTTTAGCACGTTGAAATCCCACTCTCACTGGGAGCGCGTGCATTCAACTCCCAATCATAGGGACACTCATCCCTTTGTCATTGGGACGTAGATGACGTGGGATAACCCTTAAATGCCACAGACCCGGAGGTGTCTGCCGCAACTTGCAGTGCACGGTTGTCTAGAATTTGTTTCCTTCGAAAGTGCCCTTTAAAGGGGTCTGATATTACGGAATCTGCCAGCGTGAGGTGTGTGAGGGAAAAAAAAGGTGAAAGGGAAAGGAGAAAAGGAAGAAGAGCATGCAAATGGGTACAAAAATTGAGGAGAGAAGAGCGAGGCGCGTGGCGGGCACGGTCAGGTGGCAGAGTGCGGTCGAATCGCCACATATTGTGGAGTAAGGATCCATCCACTTACCATATCTCTCTTCAAAGAGCGGTTTTTGAATGAAAATTAATGGAAAAAAGACTCCTGGTTTTCGGGAATTGGATGGAAAGCGGTTTTGGATGAAAACCGGACACTGGTTTCCGGTTTTGTGCTATGACTGTGGGCGCGGTTGATGAAAGGGAAAAGCATTAAAGCCAATGGTTTTGGAGATGAGATGGGCGTGTGGGGCGTCCCGTTTGGTTCTAATCCAGAGTTTACCAAATTATAATCCCCCAAACTATCTTTTTCAATTAAATAAATCAAAATACACATCATCTCAATAAACCTTTATATTTATTAAAATTAAAAATTAATTCATTTCCTTCCAAATATATTAGGACTAAATTATCTTTTATTCATAATAATAGATCAAGATTTATTTGAAATAAACGACAAATATGAAAGAAGAAAGATATTTTTAAAACTTTTGCATCTATTTATTAACATTTAATGAATAATTTTTTAAATAAAAATCATTTGGTAAAAATAAGAATAACAATTAAATTACATGTAAAATAATATTAAAAATTAGAAATATTTGATAATAATTTAATTTGAGAATGAGAAGTTACTTTATTTTGCAGTTGTAGAGTTTAACGCAATTCTTTCATTCCATAATGAGGAACACCAACATTGTTGACTTCATGGCATGAAATCAGGTGGAAAAATTAAGAAAGTCACCTCCATTTTATTATATATTAAAATTTGTGTTCCGCAATTATTTAAAAGTGAGAAGGGTCGTTTAGGAGGCTTTGATTTTGAGTAGCTATATCTTCTTTATATGTCTCAAAATACTTAATAATATGTACTCACTGTTTCTTAATTTATATATTTTCTAACTTCAAACTTCTTTACTAATACACTCAATACCAAAATAGGTAATTCTCACTATGCAAAATTTATCCATAAATAATTCTCAACAAACCAAATCAGTTTATTTATGAAATACTCCTACAACTTCTTTTCTTTTTACCTTTTCTCAAATATACCTTTTATTTACACGTAAATTAATTTTAACCATTCAAAATGTTTATTATATTTTTTACTATTTCTTCTCCAAAAATAACTTTTAAAAAAATTCCAGCTCTCGGTTAAAAAAGCTAACAATACACTGCATTCTCTAGTGTTTCATTCAATCATTAATTTTAATTTGCAAAATTCGAACAACTAAAATTATAAATAGCACAAAACATAATAACTAAGATTTAGTAAAAATAGATAAAGAATAAAAAATTTATAAATTAGCTATGGATGATTTTTTTTATTTTATTAAAATTTTACTTTTTTTCTAAAATTTCATTCCTCTTCGCTTTCTCATAGTCAGTGCATTATCGTTGTGTACTTTATGAAGGAAATTGAAAGGTAGGTATCCAATACAACCTATTCTTAATTGAGAAAGTAGTTCACTTTTTATTAATAAGAATTTTATCTTTTCTTTATTTTTATTTTTTTTGATATTTTATAAATGGGAAATATTATTGGTATAGAATTAAATATTTATGTACTTTGAATTTATGGAGAGATACTTGTAAGTATGTTTTGTTGTTAAAAGTTAATAATTTGAAAATAGTTATATGATGTATAGGGGTGGCAAAACGGGTGAGTCCGACCCATTTAGGCCCGTATCGCCATGAGTCCTCGAAAAACGGGTTGGGCCGGGCCAGCCCACCACAGTGATACGGGTCAAAATTTCTAACCCGTCCCGTCATAAGGCGGGCTGGCCCGCCTATATTTTTTGTTTTTTATTTTTTTGAAAAATCTATTTTTTGGGTTTTTTATTTTATTTTTGGATCTTTGGTTTTAAATTGGACTTTTTTTTTCTTTGACACTATTTTGTTTGTGTCCAATTTAAATGAATTTTTGTAATTACAACAATATATTAAAGATGTATATGGTGACATGACATTTTAAAAATGCAAGCTAAAAGACATAATGTTTATTACAAAAGAAATTGCAATCAGTGAGGAGTTGAAGGAACCCTAGGTATAGCTACTTTCCGAAATCAGCGGGTTGGCCCGCCCTGCCCCGCCTGTGGCCCGACGGGTTGGCGGGCTAGACGGGCCGGG
Organism: Lablab purpureus; assembly: GCA_030347555.1. Taxonomy (NCBI): domain Eukaryota; kingdom Viridiplantae; phylum Streptophyta; class Magnoliopsida; order Fabales; family Fabaceae; genus Lablab; species Lablab purpureus. The sequence continues at coordinate 23,532,418 of CM059254.1, forward strand.
CTGATACGGGGTAACGGGGTTAAAATGCTAATGCGTCCCACCTATATGATGGCGAGCTAACGGGCTGGCGGGCCGGCCCGCCGGACCCAACCCACTTTGTCACCCCTAATGATGTATTCTAAGAGAGTGATTTTGGGTGTATATGAGATATAGATGTAAGAAAAAAGATATATGTTGTATTATTTGTGATATATGTTGTATGAGTTTTTCTTTTACAAATATATATTTTTCACAGTGAGTATTGCTCACATGACATATCATCTAGACAACGGTCATAATATATATATATATATATATATATATATATATATATATGTGTGTGTGTATATATATATTGCTTATTATTTATTTTTTAAGTATCAACGTTGATGCTCAAGCTACGAAACGTATGACTTAAGTGATAATTTGAAGCTTGAACGAGAGAGAGGTTAAGATAACTTTTTATTCTCATGAATAAGTGATGTTCAAACAACAATATAATTGTCCAAGCATTATAGATTAATGGTGGTGTAGTATAAAAATATTTAACTACATCTCAATGATCAAACAATAACAAGATGGCTTAAATTAGAGGAACAATGACACAACAAGTGCATCACTCAACATTATAAAATATAAAAATAATTGATATTTTTAAAACAAAATAAAATGATAAATATAATAAAAATATTAATATTTAGATATCTAACTGAACATTATATTAATACATCGCTAATTTATTTATTTTCTCATCAAATTATATTATTCACGATATGAAGAGTCATTTAACAATTATTCATTAAAAATATCCTACTACGTTAATCATTGTTAACATATTTTTTTTTGATAAAATTGAACTACTAATGCAATCACTGAGTTTATATTAGAAGTAAAGTTTAGTATACACTGTAACAGTACGATGGAGTGATGGTGTTTAATATTTTTCATTATTAATGGAAATATTTAATATTTTAATAGTATGAAATATTGAAATCTAAATTTTTAATCTTTAATTCTTTGGTCATTATTCTTAACATCTGATGATAAGTTTATCTATTTGGCTAAGAAAAATTATTCAAATTATAAAGTGATGAGTATGAAGTAAAGAGCACAATATCTCCCTTTTAAGTTGTACAAAAGGACAAAATCATCCTAATTATTTATTTTTTAAAAAAATTCTAAACCAAAATAAATATATAAATTATAAGAAAGTTATAACAATGTTTCATATATCATATTTGTAAGTATATTTTACGGTTGACCATTGAAAAGGTAGGAAGCAAAACTTGATCACAGCAACAAACAAATTACTAGATCACAAAAGCAACTAATTGATTGATAAATTTTTACTCCACATAAGCCAATCTACAATCATAAACACCTACATAATCCATTAATAAGAATCATTAGTAATTAATTTTTACACATTCATGATTGAAACACTCTCCAGTTACAAATAGTTAATAGTGCATCTCTAAAATAATTTTTTTAATTCAATTAGGAAGATTTCTAATAAATTCTTACCATAAATCTACCACAAGATATAAATAACTAAATAATTAGGATATTTCACACACATCAAAATATACAATATTAAAGCTTACTCAATTATGAGAATCCAAAGTTTAATTACTGTGAAGAGTTTATAAACATTTTATTGTGATTCCATCAATCATAGATTTACGCAATTAAGTATTGCAAATAATAGTGACTAATCATTGCATGGAGATGATTAATATTTCTCAGATATTATCATTGGATTGATGTGCATTGCATTCAGTCCTTTCCTAAATTTTATTTGGTACAACTAAATAATATTTTTTAGGAACCAAATAATATATAAACTAATTTGTATTAAAGACAAGAGACATGTGTGATTCTTTAGTATTTTATGAATGTACATCTACCTTTCAGCCCTATAATAAGATTTGCATATAAAAAATACTTTTTTAATTGAAAAATAATTTGGTATACAAAAATATTATCAATCTCTTCGCTCCCATATTTTTTTTTCATTACAATTTTATGATCATTATAAATATTAGTTTTTTATTTCATTGTTTATTACTTTGTTATATAATATTTTTATAGCTATATATAAATATAATTTCTCTACAGACATAATGCTATGAACATATTTTAATTACTTTAATAGTTTTATATTGATTAATATTGTAGCATATAGTCAAACCAAACACATTCAAAATATGACCACTATATATATATCCCGATGAATCTACATAACCAAAAGTGGAAAATGCATTAACAAGAAATGTGAGAATTTTTTCACTCAAAGTTAAATATATATATATATATATATATATATATATATATATATATATATTACCACTCTCTTAGAATGACTTGGATTGGATTCTCTAACATGTTTTAAAAGTTAAAACATTGACTTTAATTTGAATAGTTGAAAAATATATATTAATTATTCAAAACCCATATGGAATTATTATTTTTAAAGAGTAAAAATGTTTTAATATGACCTAACAATCTAATAAATTGAGTGTTGAATTTATAATCAAATTCTAGTAGTAGAATACAGTAAAAGAAAACTATTAGTTCAAAAGATCTATAAATATATATTATTGTCATAAGATATTTATCTAATTTCTTTTACTTTTAAGGTTGAATCTCTATCTGATATTAAATATCATTAACTAGAATTTATTATCAAAGAATTTGGTAAAAAAATTCTTTTAATGGTAACAAACTTTAGTTTAACTTTTAAATGAATATTTTATGATCCATTTATTTGATAACAATCTTGTGGGAAACTTCATTTGAGTGAAATTGTTTTTCAGACATTACTATTGATTAATTAACGAAAATTTGAGTATTTATTTATTACTGATTTTTATAATGGTGTTTATTGTTGAAAAAAAAATATAGAAAGATGGAAGCAAGTTGCATGAGCATGGAAGAGTGATCCAAATTAGGGAAGGAGAAGCACTATTTGAATACGCCTTCTGCCAATCACTCTCTAGTCTCTCATTCCATCACGTCACCGCACTTTACATGTTAAATAAATAAGAGTGTTGAATATATTTTTACTTTTTTATTATTTGTTACAAATTATGTTTTATTTTTAATATAAATTTTAAATTTATTTTATTTTTATACTTTATAAATTAATATAAATAATCATCAATTATAAATAAAAATATTATTAAAAAACAAAAAAATAAATAAACTGAAAAAAATATGATAATAGAATAGAAAATTATTAAAAATAAAAAAATCAAAAATAATTTTAATACATCATAAAAATTATTTATGTTATTTAATAAAATATAAAAAATAATTCGTAAATTTACTCTGAAAATAAAATAAGATTTTGACAAAATAATTTAAAATCTAAAATTATATTTAATCCATAAATAAATAATTATTTTAAGTTTAAATGATTACATAAATTTTAATTTATTTTTATCGATTTTATAATATTATATTATTTTTAATATTATATTATAATAAGGTTCTATAAAATCTTATTTAATAATATATAATTTATATTTTAATTTATTAATTTATGATATAAAAGTTATATTTAATATAAAAAAATAATATTTCATTTAAAATTTTGGATATTATATTATTGTTATGTCAATATTTTTTAATGTATAAGTCTTACAAAGTTTAAATTTTAAAATTATTATAAATTTGTAATGGTAATATTTTAAGGAAAAAAAAGTGATTTGAACATTATATTTCATTCCATTGAGTTATCCTACTCTTTTATTGCCTTTGTGTTATATATACTGATTACTTATTTATCTTATATATTAACAAGATTGATTTGGTTGAATTTAGTGTTTCACTTTTATTTGTGTAAAATATTACTATTTCTGTAGAAGATTAGAACTTGGATTATATTGATATTAAGATGATTCTTTTGAGAAAATATTTTAGCAAATTAAAAAGAAAAACTATTTACAAATTATTATTAAAAAAAAAATTAAGTTTGGGAAAGATTTTTCTAATGGGTGAAAGAGTAGCCTCAATTATCTCTGGTGGTCCTATATGTAGCCCAGAGTCTCTAACTCTGAAGTCAGATATTCACTCCATTCTACATTGTGATATTTTCTATTCTAGCTCACAAATTTTCCATCTAAATAGAGTTCTTTTGGATTAAAGGAGAAAAATGTATTTATAATTTGTTTTTTATCAAGCAATATCTGAATAATTATCAATGTTATAAGAATGGTGTTAATTACTTAACAATAAAATAAACAAAAAACTGTAAATATTCTTTTATTTAGAAAAAAATGTAAATGTTACTTACCCTGTAAATATATTGTGAGAAGATACTTCACAGTGTTTTTATGAAAGAAGTGAAAGTGACAATTACTGCACAAGTTAGAATTGATTGTCAACAATGCCATGTATGTTTTTCTTTCTTTTGTATCTAACAATTTCTAAAAGTACATAAATGTTATTAAACTTAAACAGTAAGTGGAATTTTATTGACAAGCTTAATATGTCACAGTCCTTAGCAAAAATATCTATGAGATAAGGATGGGAAGAAAAATGAATAAAACTTTAGTCCAAAACAAGAATTTCAAAATCCAAAATTAGTTGGAAAAGTAGGACACTCACAGCTTCTTGATCTTCAGGAAAATCAACAGAACAACCTCGCCAAACATTCTACATTTTTTTATATATTTTTATTTTGTTTCACATTTTATATATTTCACTGTTATAAAAATTTATGAAAAATTTATAGTGAGAATAATGAGACATCAATGCATTCTAAAATTAAATATTTAAGTAAAAAGGATAAAATAAGAAAGTAAAAAAAATCCCTTCTCAGGGGAATAGTTTCTTACTCATAAAGTATTAAATGAAAAAATATTATTGTTAGTATTAGTAAATATAACAAAAAATTAATTATTCACATTTATTTTTTGTATAATTTTACATGTTTTTTATTTTAGAGTAAATAACTAAAAAATGAGATAAAATAATTTTAAGACCTATGGGGTCATGAAAATCACATGGCATATGGCTAGTCAACTTTCAAAAAAGTCTTTTTTTCATCATTTTATCCTAAAATAATTATTTAAAATGATGTCATGTTACCTAAAGGATGGGTTGAAGTAATATGTGTTTATGAAAGGATGTGTTGAAGTCCTCTTTGTTTAATTTTCAACTATTTTTAATTAATTATGGTGAATACTTATTTTTGTCTTAATTGTTTTTTAATATAATATATGAGTAAAGAAGGGATGTGAATTAATAAAAGTAATTTTGAAAGGACACGTGTGGAAAAGAGAGAGGAATGTGGTTGAAGGAAAGGAATGAAACATTGATGATGGTTTAGTGAAGAGGAGCGCGTGGAGTTTAGCAAATACTAAGTATATTAGGTTGGAATGTCAGAATTGCGGCCTTTAAAAAATGCAAATCTGTTTGCCAATTTATTTGGAATCTCATCTTCTCTCTCTTTCCACTTTAGCTCCTGGTTTTTGGGAACTATCCTTTAATTTAGTTTACTTAATTAATAATTGATTATTGTTGCTAACACTGGTTTTCTCAGAAACCAATGACTGGTTTCTGGTTTGGATTTAGTCCTATGGGCTACTCTGCCCTGGACAAAGGGTTTCTGTGGTTCCCACCATAAGCTGTTTTCAATCTATGTTCATTGAATTTAATGCTTCATTAATGGCAAAACCTTCATCATTAACCATCATTATTTAATGTTAACCAAAATTGTTTAGTGGATTGGATTCGGTCACTACCTCACCAACTCTACTACAATATCCAATTCAACTCCTATCTTCTCTCAACTTTTTCGATCTTTCTAAATCCTTAAATCCTCTATCAATATTTTCCATTCAAATGCTTTCATCTGAAGGTCAAATGCTTTCTCCTTTTCTTTTTTATTTCTTCACTTCACTTCACTTCAGATCCATTATCATGCTTCTGCCTTTTAATTATCATCATCATAATCACCCTATTATTATACTTCCTCTTTTCTTTATTTTATAAAATCATGGAAATTCGAAATTGGTGTAATGCTTTTAATTATGTATTCTCATTCTTTTAATATAATAACTTTTATTATCACCTCTTTGATACATGTCATAAGTGTATAAAATATGAATTTGGCTTCTTGTGGTACTTTGTTTTTAAATAATATTATTTTTATTAAAATATTCAAAAATATTATTTTGAGAAATTTATGTCTTTTATTTCTTTGATAAAAAAATAAAAAAAATGCAAAAGACTAAAATCACAATAAACATACTATAACCATAAAATATATTATATCTGTTTTTTTAAATTAATTAAAGATAACATATTTTAAGTTATTTAGAAATCTGTGTCAAGATAAATAAACAAATATATTGTTTATGGTAAATAGTAACAATAATTGAACCTAAGTTTATATTTCTATATTATATTTACTTACCAATTTTAATATTTTATTAACAAACAATTCATTTAGATATGTCGTGATAATAATAATAATAATAATTTATTTTATTTAAAAACATAAGTTTGTTAACTTTCGTATCAATTTTTGTTTTAGTTTTATTTATAAACATATGTGTTGACTCTTTAACAAATATTATCATTATTATAACGTTTGTTTGTTTTTTAAAGTTTTCAGTGAAAAATATTTTATTTTGTGATTGCATATCTTATAGAGATTCTAATAAGAAAATACTACAAAAGTTTCACTTTAAAAATAATAAAATATTAGTAGGAAGTTGTTTCATGAAATATTTTGAATAAGAGAGAGATATAACTAATTTTTCTATCTGAGTCACATTGATCAAGCAATGTGAGAAGGTTTTCTCTAGTTATGGAAAGTGGAATTATTTAATCGAAAAGAATTCACTCAAGTGACATCTAACTACGAAGATGATGATGCATGTTAAGTGTCGTTAATTATATATATAGCGTGGTAAATATATAATGATATATGTCATTCATGAATCTAACCCCTCATGAGTATGTATTTTTAATGGGTGTATTGGAGCAATACATGGAATACAATCTTTTTTAACATTAGTTTACTTGTTTTAATTTAACTTAAACTAATTAAGTATCGACTCCAAAGGTTGAGGTATTAAGCATTATGCTCATTGAGAAAATGTGACATCTTATGTTTCAGTGATAATCTAATCACGCAAATTAATACATTAAGTAGTAAGAAGTTGTGTATCAAACTTAGATTAGTAAATGAATGAACAACTTTAACATAAGAAACCAAAACCAAGTTTTATTAGTAATGTTTTGGATAGATTAGACATTAATTTTTACTAATACACGTTATAAGTCTATCAATAGATATGAAGTGACAAATTACACTATTCATTAGTAATTTGATTAATGATTTTAATATTCTAGTGACAATGCTTTAGTTTACAATATATGTATTAAAGAAGTTGTTGAAAATTTTGCATCTTAGTGAATATTTTTTATCATATTTCTATATAATTTATGATGAATGAGTTGTTTAAAATATAATGAGATTGATATGTATGTATATGTATTATATTGTATATTCTTTATATTTAAATTAACTCATCTTTCAATATATGTAAACAATTATGATCGTATATATTATAAGAGTAAATAATAATGTTAAAGATAATAACAATGTTATTGTATCATATTGCTTGCATAAAAAAATGTTATTTTATAGTTAGTAAAAAAATTCTGTCTATCTGAATGTAACTATTTTCTAATAATGAAACCTAGATTCTTTTCAATTGATATATTTCACAATTATTTTTTTTTATCAGTGTTTGCAATGATTGGTGAGGATCAACATGATTAATGTTAATTTTTGGGTGGAGTTGGTTAGTGTAAAAATTTTGTAAAGTTAAACAGAAAATTAACATGAGCTAATATAGACTAAAAAAAAAAACACTGATTCATATTTTGAAATTGTTAAACACATTTATTATTGATTTGGACTATGGTACTGGGAAGAGTACCTACTGCTTGGATGTGTTGGCTTCTCTGTATGGTTCTTGCTCTGACCTCAACACCAATGCCTTCATCTAAAGGATCATCTTTCCTCACGAACCCAACCTTCTTCTTTTCACTTTATAGTATTCCTCCTAATTTAGCTTTTTACTTTTCATTTCTTTCTAATTATCAATTTTGTATTCACTCCTTTGCAAAAATTGAATACTTTGTGAAGTGTCAAACAAAATAAGAATAATTTATCATTGCTTTTGTATTTTTATATATGTTACAATAAGTTCATTTTTCATGAAAATCAAAACACGACTATTAAGAGTGTATCATTAAAATTTAAATTAAATTTTAATATATATTAATCTTTTATGACTATTCCAATGAAGAATCACTATAAAGTTCCTCACGGAAAATAAAGAAAATATTTTGTAGCAATTTTAATAGAGTTATCACTAATAACTATTCTAAAAAAAATTCTTTAAGTAGATTATAAAAAATCACTAGAGATTTTTCTCAAGGAAATAATAAAAAGTAACTAAAAAATATTGTTTGAGAAATCACTATTAACATATTTCTTGCCCATATTAAAAAAGTAAATTATTAAAACAGTTTAAAACCATCACAGTAAAGTATAATATTGTTTATAGAGATTAAATTTTTGGTGGTTGAATTAGACATGATAATAAAACATTTTAAAGTCTTTTTTGCTTTTTTATCAGTGATTCTCTCCTTAAAACATGTTTTTATTGCCTTCATCCTAAAAAAGAAACATTCCATCATTGAAAAAATAAAAAAAAGAATGTTCGTGTATTTAGATTATTTTTTTAATATATTATATTGTTTGATTACATCTATATTAATATTTTAATAACCACTAAAATAAAATAAATTATTATGGTCTTAAAAGCAAAGGAAAATGTTTAATTATTTTTAAGAGCTTTAATAAAATGTGTTAGCTGGATCGTACTATGATTTTCGCCCAAATTATTCTAATATTTTTCAATTACTAAAATCGTAAGTTATCTACTAATTAATGAACATATAATAAATAGCTGATAAGAATGCACAAGTTTAACAAAAAAAAATATTTAAATAAACTAATAAAAAAAACTTGTTACTACATCTTCTGTATTCGGCTGTTGTTTTTATTTAAACATTTTATATATTTTCTTTATCATAAATATATGTTAGTGCATTACATAATAATTTTCTCGCAGTACAGTTTTTCCAATTTTAATTTAGCTTTATCAATTAAGCAAACTATAAAAAAAAAAACAGAAACACACGAAAACTAAAATAGAGAGATTGAAAATATAACTAAGTGCCTAATTTGGTCTTTTTTATTATTGTATTATTTTTTCTTCTAAATAACGCTAACCTGAAGAAAACAGTGTGGAAAAGCAATCCAGGAACCCTAACCCTGAAGTTGGAAGAAGAAGAAGAAACAATGTCTGGCGTGAAGAGAGCACTGCGGCAGTTCACGTTTGGAAGCGGCAAGACCGCCGGCCGCAACTCTTCGGGGCGCATAACGTCTTTTCACAGAGGCGGCGGAGCTAAGCGGCTGCAACGAACCATCGATCTCAAACGGAATACCACTTCTTCCGTCGGTATCGTCGAACGGATCGAGTACGACCCTAACCGTTCTTCCAGCATCGCGCTCGTTCGCTGGCTCCACGGCGTCCATCACCGCCAACGCCGAAACGCTGCCGTCGCCACCTCATCCAAGCACCTCCCCCTAGATCCCGCCGTCACTAACAGTAACAGCATTCGCGGCGTTTTCGCGCTCAATTCGATGTTGCCGCGCGTTGGAACTTCCACTAGAGACGTTTTCCTGTCTGCGTTCTCGTCCAAGGCCAAGGGACGGGATTCGAAATCGGGATTGGAATCGGTTTCTTCGCTCGGATTGCCGCGGGTCGCGATTGCCGCCGCGAGAGCACCGTTCTTCGCGCCTCGCGTGAGAGGGGAGGAGAAGTTGGAGGTTCGGAATTGGAGAAGGAATAGCGACGCTTGGGCGCATAGGAACAAGCGTAAAGTGGCGGTTTCGTGGCAAAGCATCGCGCGTTGAGTTGGTGCTATTTTGAATTGTAAACTAAACTTCTGTCTCTCTGCTTTTTTAATTTTGTTTTTGGCTGATGAATTATTAGTTGAGATTGTACCTCTCTGAATGTTGAGGTCTAAGGCTTGGATTGGTTAGTAGTGTTTAGTTTATTTGCTCTGGCCTTGATTGATGGCGCAAGTGAAAGCGAGAGAGGGGAAGGAACTGAATGGTTAATTTTGTTTTTCTGAACTGGAAATAATCAGTGTCTTTTGAACAGAAATTACGACTGGTAGCTGCTATTTTATTGTTGTACGTAATAATATTGTGAAATTTAAAGACCAGAACAGATGACTGTGTCATTTCCATTCCATCCTCGTATTGAGTGAATATGCTATTGAGGAAAAGACTTGCTTCCCATTTGGGATTAGTAGAAACATGTCAACCATGTTTGTGGCCCTTCGCCTAGTTGAGTTCATGTTTCAACTGGAGATGATTATAGTTGTTTCTCCTTTTCAATTTAAGTTCACCCTGACCCCTTTGCCTCCCATTTTAAAATATTTTTGAGAAGTGGTGGGGTTTGTTACTTTGTCGGTTTGAGGCTTTGGATTTTTTGAGTTTCCGTTGGTGGAGATGTTGAGGATTGCACCTAAGACTATATTTTTCCCGTATGGATTATAAATATTATATTTTATAGGAGATTAGGAGTACATCTTTTACAACTTTGTAATTATTGTAATGATTCTATCAAGCCTCTCATCCACTTAGGAATCTAAGCATTGGTTAGAGCATGGGGATAAATTTTGGGGATTGTTTTTGCATGAAGATTGCTATCCTGAAAATCTTGTTGCGAGGTCGAAGTCCCTAAAATACAGGGGAACTATGAAGGCTATGCTCAATGGCACGTTATTATCGGCACTAAAAACTGGATTATTACTAGTTGATATTTTGTTTTGATTGTAATAGTTGTAACTGAAATTTCATGATATGCCTATTGGAATATGGAACCAAGAAATAAGTTGTGAAGCAGAACATGTTTCTGTAACTGAAATTTCGTAATGTGCATTGGATTATGTTAAAACCTTAGTTGAAAAGGTTTTCTGATTATGGTTCCCTTTACTCTTATGGTGTTTTTCTTTCAAGTTTTAAAGTTATTAATGTGAACGTGAACTTGGGAACATGACACTCTCGTTCTTGAGTTAAAAGTTATAATTATTAGTTAGGATGTAATTCTTTCTATTAAGAACATACTAGCTTGCAAGAATCACTTCTTCAACAATTATGTTGTTATAAATGAAACTCTTCAATTATGACTTGATTCATTTTATTTATCATAGGAGATAATTAATGCAATTCACAATGATCTCTTCAACAATTGTTTTACTGGAAATCAAACTTGTAAACTTAGTTTTTATACTAATTATTGGATTAAGCATTTGTTCTTAAGTAAAGCTATAACTAATAGTTAGAATATAATTTTTCTACTAAATGCGTTTTTAATTAATTAGGATTTGGTCTATCTGATCTCCATCACAAGAGAGTTAATGCACCATGCACCAATTGCATTCCCAGTCCAACATGTTTCGATTTGCCATAGTTTGAATTTTAAAGTATTTACATGTACATTTAATTTGTAACCAACATGTTTTTTAATTTTCCCAGATGAACCATTTTCTTTGTTGGAATTCTAATTATATATTTTGGACAAAATGTCCACCTTAAGTTTTAAGACCTAGTTCTGTACCAAAAAGACAAGTGAAAAATGAAATATATGGGTCATGTTTCTATCCTGCTTGAGGAAATAACGTCCTGATGCCACTGCTCTAATATTAAGTTTTTTTTGGTGATAGATTGTTGTTAAGTGAAATTTGTGATGCTTAGTTCTTGAAGAAATTTGATTCAGGTAGTTAGATAAATATAGCCAAAAAAAGCCTCGGTTGTCTGCTGCTAACTGAACAAAGAGTTATTTTCTCTTCCTCAAGTTATTATATTATAGCATGTAGTGAAGTTCTTAAGAAAATTATGTAATGACATTTCAGTAGAGAGAAGTGCTGTTAAAAGAGGGTTAGGCAGTTGATCTAACCAGCAACGTAACCTGTTCAGGTGGCTTATAAGACTGCTTGACTCCCACAAACTGGAGTGAACTGGCTTTAAATAGGGTTGCACTTCCATTATTTATAATTAAGCAAGCAATCAAGCCTAACCTGATAATTCCAATTACAATAGATCTTAATCTGAAAACAAGCCTCGTTTAACTTGGAGTGTTCTGGCATTTACCGCAAAACCTGAAAGCAAGCCTAACCTGGAGTGTTCTGTTCTGGCTGGCATTTGCCCCACGTAATATCGCTGGTCTGCTAATTAACTTTTAGATTCTCTAGTAAATCATGTGATATTTTCAGGGTATGTTACTGAGAGATTGATTATATTGTCAGTTCTGAGACACATTATCTCCTCACTCACCCTGCTTTAATTAACCCTGTCGTAAGCAGTGCATAGTAGCAATGTTTTAAGCAATTCCAGTGTGAAAATTCTTTTGGATGCAACGCCTATTTGATTTGTTGATTTGCAAGTAGTATTATTTATCTTTTATCAGAGTCAATTTCCTAGTCATTATGGCGGCTAAAGGATATACAGCAAAGGTTTGGTATGAATGGGGAGAGAGAAACTAAATTAGTCAACTTATGTTGGCCCTGTCTATTTTAGGTTCTTCAAAGAGCAGCACCTTTGCAGAAGGTTTACAAAACGCGGCACTTGATTATGACAACGAAGAACATTGGTTCTCGAAGCTTTCTTAGGTGCATTTTTTCTCTTTCAAGTATATTCTTAGCAAAGGCCCAAACTGGTTTGTGAAATAATTACTGGCACACTTGTTCCCAGGAAATATATCAACCATTTATTACATGTTTGTATTTTAGTTAGACTAGTTGTAACCGAAACATACCCTTAATCCTTGGAGATGACACATAAGATTTTTAGTTTTTCTTTTCCGTTTCCTTTATGGAACATATTACTTTGTAGCAGAGTTAATTGTGTACCAAGTACCAACTTTATGTGGCAAACATCATTTGGGTTCAAAATAATCTTTGAAAACGTCAAATCTGATTGATGGAAGAATTAAAATATCATATTGGTAATCTTAGTAGTTTTTTTTTTTCATTTTTAAAACCACGAAATGTGAAGTGAATCAAGCATGTCTTAAATAACTTATTTTGGGACTAAAAATGTCCCTTTTTCTTTTCTCCAAAGAGCAATTTGAGCATTTAGCTTCATTTTATCTTCTAATCTACTTATAAGCTTTGGTATGTAAAAATACCAAGTTATCATCAATTTAGCCGTTTTTTTAAATGTTGCATTAATGATGTAGAAATGGAAAAGAATAAAATGGAAAATCTTACATGCATTTTTATTAAAGTAAAGGAAATGTATTATATTTTTTAGTTTTATGATAAAATCTTGATTGACATAAAAAGAACAGATGCCTAACATCTCTCTAACCTCTTCACAGTCAACACAAGATCTTTAAGTCTGCATGATACGGTCGGAGTATGAAGTGTCCACCATTTATTTCACCAAGTACAGGGAACCATGGGTGCTCCATTCACTGGCTTCAAGTCTATGTTGTCAGAAAAACCAACAGTGACATTACCTCCATTGCAATGAAGTGTGGAAGAATATAATGCATGAAGGTATAGTATTAGTAACACGCCTCCATACTCATCAAAATGGTTAAAAATGCACAATGCTACTAAATAGTACACCACGAAGTTTCCTTTGTGACTTTGAAGTGTTAGCTGCCCAATGCAGATCTTGACAAAGTTGAGATTCATCTTGTAGGCCAATTATAAAGAAGTAATTCCCTAACTTTATACTTATGAATAAGCGTTCAGTCCAATGCAACGTCAATTAATTTACTTCAACCTAGTATCTATTTGGTTTGATGTTTGTAGTCTCTTATCCAAATGATTTTAAACAAATGCAAAATATTTAAGTAACTTTAACTTAGATATAAATTACGAATTTATGTTTTACTTAATCCAACGTTAAATTAAACATGTAATTATACTCTAATTGACATTTAACAACAAAATTCTCAAGGTTACCATTCAGTAAAAAAAATAATCATTATCGTCACCACCATAAGTAAGAGGTCATAATTTGCACGATTTCTTTGAAATTTTCCTTTTCTTTTACATTTTGTGAATGATATAGGTATATAGATTCTAATTAAACATAAAATTCTACTAAATAACAAAAAAAATTATTTTATTGCTCTAGTATGAGCGTTGGCTCTAAATTTTATTTTAAAGCAATATTATTTTAGAACTATAAATTTTACATTTTTTACTCTTACCATAGGTTTTTCTGAATTATAATAAATATGTATATATAATTTTATTTTCTATTAATTATTAATGTTTATTTGTACTTTAAAATTAATGTATTCTCATATTACAATATAAACCACGAGCAAGAGTCATACGATATTGCAATGTACAGATCAGTTTTTGAATATTGCGTATTGTTGCAAACATGTAATTTTGAATAAAAACTAAAGTAAAATAAATAGAAAGACGCAAATCTTAACTTTTAATTTAACAATGTAAGGTCACAGATGCATATATGGATTTTTTTTTTATAACTTATGGAGTCAAAGATTACATTCCATCGTTTTAATTAGTTTCTATTCTCATCTACTAATATAATTAATGAAGAAAGTAAAAGTCGATTTGCCTATTTCATCCAATTAAATGGTCAAGTGTTGCAAGCCGAAAGCATTGAATTTTTTTTTATAGAAAGATAATTATATTATTAATGGGATCAGAGTACAACAAAAATAAAGCAGCGTTGAAAATTTTCTTTCAACTTTTCTATGAAACTCAAGATACAAGCAAAATATCCCATCACAAGACAAGCACGTAGAAAGAACCCATGCATGCATCTCTACTTCTCTTCTTTCCCGTTTTTGGCAGCGTCATCATCCACCCTATCTCCATATCCCAAACATTCATCACCACCCTTTGTTACATCGTTGTTCCCACTATTCTCTGTCCCAGACACGACAACAACCTCAGTCACTCCAAATTCTTCAGAGTTCTCTGATGGGACAAATCGGGTTACCGTTTTCATTTCTTTGCTCTTACCCCACAACACCATGTACAGACCACACACAATGAGCACTGCTCCAATTACACTGAACATCAATGTTTTTAAAACAAATTAAAGCAGTTAAGTAGGATAGCAAATTAACTTCATTGATACGCATGTACTCTAACAAAATAGTAGCTACGTAATAGTGTAAATACCTTCCTACGTAAAGCTGCTCTTGTAATAACAGGGAAGTGACAACAGCCACCATGACAAGGCTTAGGGGGTTGAAAACAGATGCATACAATGGACCCCTCTTCCGTACACACCATGCAGTCGCAATAATAATAAATCCAGAGGTCACGAATCCCTGCCACTCCCACAAAATTTTAGCTTCTTATTATTCATTAAATCTCAGCTACACACACTTTATTATTGATTAAAACTATACATCATATTACTTCAGCATGGAACACTTCTTATCACGAAATTACCGGTTTTTTTAGGTAAAGGCATTGAAAAAGTTTCTCAATTACCTATCTGCTTAGTTTTTTACAAACTAATGTAAAAGGACTAAGTCTAGCTTCATTAAATAAAGAAAGAAGTCGTCTAATATAGAACGATTTTTGTATGTTCTTAACAAAGTTGTGCTATCAAATTTTAGTTCGATGATAATTGAAAAACAGAAATAATCGCTGACTTGACACGATTTCATTGTGCGACAAAAGCAATTAAAGTAACAAGACTTCTTTATTTAAAGTTGTATACTGAAACATGACCTAACTCAATTACATATATTCTTAAAAAAAACGATTCAAATGAATAATTTAAAATCTTTTTCGAGTTTTTCACTAAAAAATAAAAAATAGCATACCGTAAAAAGGGCTGTGAGAAGCCTAATATTCAAACCCAACTTCCATTGACTCCAATCTTTCTCGACACAAAGGGCAATAGCAGTGGCTTGTATTGCACCCATTAAGTTCAGCAATGCTGAACCTGAGTGATGGCTAGGATATTCCTTACTCACCTTAACCTGTTGCATAAATCATGTGTGGTGTAAGTCTTAACTAAATTTCTAAAATACTTTTCCATTACTTTCTTTTTATAAAACTATAAGTATAATCTATTAGAAGAAAAAATGTTTAAGCCGACTATGATCACTATGATTGAGATTATTCTTTTGTTGTTTTTTAAACATTTAGGTTAAATAATGTTAAGTAATTTTTTGTAATTAACACATACAAGTTAGCACTATATATATCACATATATTAACATTACAAAAGTATTATAAAAGTATAAAAAATGTTTACTAAATATCTTTTATCAAACGTTTAGTACCTTTAGTAATATTTTTGTATATTAATAAAAAATATTTAAAAGATGTTATTAAAAAATTTTAATGACATTTTTTTAATAAAAATGTAATATTTTTAAAATATTACTCAAATTATTTAATAAATTTTTTTAATAAAAGGGTAACATTATAAAAATATTACTAAAATTTGTAAAAACATTTTTTAATGTTATTAAAAATTATATCCCAGACTAATTCCAACTAAAAATTTTAAGAGAATAAACTTTTAAGTTTTATTTCTTATATATTATTTATTTCTCTAATTTTTATTTGAGACTCTAACTTCACGCTTTTAATTTTTCATTATAAAAGATAATTTTTTAGAAAAAAAAATCTATAAAAAATAATGTTTTTCTTCTGTAATATATTATCTTTATTTCAATTTTTTTAAAATAAAAAATGTGATTAAATATTCTTTTCTAAAAATAATTAAAGTGTGATAAATAAAAATTTAATTACATAACTTTTTAAAGTCATCTTTTAATAATATTTTTAAAAAATAATGTTACACAGTAATTTAGTTTCATCCATAACGAGATTTATTTAAAGGATGTCACTGTTTTTATTATTTATAGTTATATTTGTTTTAAAAGGTGTTGTTATATTATGTAAAATTTATCTAACTGACAATTTTAATAAATATAATTAGTAAAATGTTATTAAAAAAAGTATAAAATGGTATAGTGAGTTATTGTTTTATATTTCCGTTCCCTGTGAAATGCATATACAAGTAAAACAGTAAGAAAGTTACCTGAAGGATGAGCCATGTTGAAAAACTGAAGCAACTTCCAATACCACTGAGAACACCTAGCCAATCTGTTTTAAACTTTCGGGGTTTTGCATGGAAAAGATTAATGTTAAGGCTCCACACATTAATTTCTGCCCCTTTAAAAAATGACAGCAACATTGTCCCGCTGATTCCTAGTATTGTTCCCAACACCTTACTCTTTCCTCCTGTACTTCGCACATTTAACTTCTCGTAGCTACAAAATATATACTTTTGCAGTTACTTCAGCAATAACTCATCCCATCAAAACTTCCAATCAATTAAAGGTATAGCACAGCACGTGAAGGTGAGTGATGAGAATAACGTACCCGCACAAGACGGAGAGGATAAAAGTGACGGCAGGAACCATATTAAAAACAGTGCTTGCATATGTTGCTGATACCAAAGCCAATGCAACCAAGAAAAGGTTTTGGAATAGACTCCCCCTGTTCATATATATCATCAATAAACACACACGTATGTATATAGTATCCTTTAGTGTTGCTAATATATAATTTATGCAATTACTAAGACTGAAGAATTAACACAAACCATACCCAAATAGGCCGCAGAAGAATGACATCCAAACCACCCTCCATGTCAACTTTGGCCTGTTCTTTCTGTTTTAAATATATATATCAAAATGGACATAGAAAATAACATAATTTTATGTTTTAGACATTCTGTAATAATAAAGCACGGGTCGAAGAACCAAAAAAAGTTTGGTTCTAATGGAACGTGAATGCACCTTTCGAAAATAAGAGCAAGAGAAAATGAGAAAGTAGCTCCGATGATGAGACGGTAGGCAGTGAGAACTCGAATGCTCATCCCATCATTTGTGGCCAGCTTTACGAGGACACTGGTTGCAGCATATGCAATCTGCGCCAACACCATCATAAAGCTAGGCTTCCACTCTTGCATTACTTCCCACGTACCCTTCATCTTTACTCGCCTTTGCTAAATTGCTTTCAGTTTGACGAAGGAAAAACAAAATATATTTATATATATACACATATGCATGCATACATACATGTGTCTGTGTTTTAGAGAGACCCCATGAAGTGCACATGTTCCCATCCAACTTGTGCATAAAAGCCTAATTCTTTATGGCTATAGTCTAACAAAGTCTAGTTCATAAAAATGTTGGCCCTTTCAAAGTCCACTTGAAGTAAAACGCTGCCTCTGACTTCTTTGAATGAAACTCACCAGCTCATCATCCAAAAGCACACATCTAAAATCTGCTAATTTGCCCGGAAAAAATCACTTTTGCAAGAAGAAATGACGAACACAAGATTGAGTAACCAGGAGTTTAGATATAAATTTATATATAAATGTCCAGAGAAAAAAAAGAAGTTAAACTCGTGTACTGTATTTTCCCTTTGGGAACCAAGGCACATAAAAGAAAACAGCACCTTTACGAGGTTGGCATGTTATGAAAATTCACAAGTCGATAGTTGTCCAAAAGTGTCACCATATATTTGAAACAAAAGAAAAGTTAAAACTATCAAGTGTTGTTCACATTGAAGCTCCGCATATGATTGATCTCTCTTGTGGGGGAATAGGTGATCGTAATGAAGGATTCACTCGGGATAACTATCTAAACTAAACTCTATCAAGAGTAGGAGAATTCCTAAAGGGTTAAACATAAACCTTCTGAAAGTGGTCCTTAACAACTTCTCTAATGTCCTCCATTTCCTAATTTAAGAGCTAAAGTTTTGTTTTGTCTACACTAATCGAGACAAGAGTAAAAGAAGGTTGCACTTCTGTTTCCTTCATTCAACCACCATGGATAGGCCTCTCACATATGAAATACTCTTTTTATGATAAGTGAGTGTTACACACTCACTTAAAAATTAGGGCAATGATATTTCAACGACTGTCAAAATTTATACTGTCCTGTTACAACCGTTTTTATTAATTTTTTATTTAATAATTTAATTTATATTTTTATTAAGGAAAATATTCATGGACACCAAAATTATTCTCTTATACTCGTTGTTACTAATAAGAGAAGAAAATTCATATATTTATAAAATATAGAATATGATAGGAAGAGAGAGATAAAAAATAAATAAATATTAAATATGTGTATGTAAAATGAAGATATATATGTTTATAATTATCCTTTTATCAAGTAATTTAATATTTTATTTTATTTTTGAATCGTTGTAAAGTTGTCAACTAATCTTTTCTTAAATAAATAAAACATGAAATGAAAATCCTAAATAAAATAAAATAAAATCAAAATAGGTAAATATCATAACAATTCACTTGTACTGTTTCAATTTTAAAGCAAGCAAATCGCATAATAGTGTCTCTGGTAAAGTTTTTCTAAAAGATCTTTTAAGAAACCAAATTAAGAAAAAAAAATGGTATAAATTTTGATAGAAATTAAAATCGATTTATGTATAAGCTAATAGAAAACAAATTCATATTATAAAAAATATGAAAAATATCACCTCTTGTGACTACTGCAAAAAAGATAAAATAAAAAAAAATTGTGAAAGATTTATAAATAAAAAAGCTTTTGCCTAGAAATTCTTAAAAGCTAAACAACTTTTTTTGTAAATAATAAAAAACTTACTAACTT
Organism: Lablab purpureus; assembly: GCA_030347555.1. Taxonomy (NCBI): domain Eukaryota; kingdom Viridiplantae; phylum Streptophyta; class Magnoliopsida; order Fabales; family Fabaceae; genus Lablab; species Lablab purpureus. The sequence goes on from CM059254.1 coordinate 23,552,175, forward strand.
TGAAATCCTCATCAAAACTTGTATATAAAATGATATAACACTTATCTTATCGAATATTTTTAAGAATAATTAGTTATATATTATTTATGATTGAATATAAAATTTAAAATAAACAATATAATTAATTATTTCAATACATAATTAATTGCCAACTAAATTTATATTTGAATCAAATTTTATATATTCGATTACATAATCAATTATCTCACTTTATAATAATCAATTATAATTTGAATTAATTAATTATTTACAAATGTCACACTTGAGTAAATATAAATAATCAATTATATTTAATATAATTAATTATAAAATTTTAATACATTTTAAAATCAATTTTAAAAAAACTTAAAGAATTTCTTAAAAGCAATTGAATGAATATAATATACATACACTAAAATAATATTAATATGTGATTCACACACATTCACCTATGAAATAAAAAACATACACATAATTGTTATAACGTACATGCTCAAACCAAACTCTCCATTCTAAAAGTCTTATAAGTATTCATGAAACAATAATATGATTTTTTTAAAATGATAATAAACATCTAATTTAATCATAAATTTTATTTCTTATTTCATCTAATTTAATCATAAATTTTATTTTTTTATTTCACTAAATATCTAGATGATAAAACTAAATACCTCATTAACTAAAAAACTAATCTTCATTATTCTTTTACTAAATAAAATAGAAAATTAAAATGAAAAATCGATAAATAAAATGTATGAAGTTCATCTAAAAAAAATCCTTTTCCTGATTCATTTAATAAGGAAGAAAATAAATAATTCTTAATAAGTCAAGTCGTTGAATAGTAATTTATGAACCAGTTTATTTCGGGATTAGTAATGCTATACTATTTAAAAAAAAGTTCAGACCAAGATTTTTATTAAAGTCTATTTAATGAAATAAAAATTAATAACTAATTAAATAATTTAAAAAGTCTTTTGAAATTAATAAGTCAATCTATTTAAATATATGAAAATAAATTTTGATGTTGATATTATTATAATATAAAAAGTTGTTAGAATATATTAAAGTTGTATATATTTATTTATCTTTTTTTAATATTAATTATTTTAACCTACGTTTTAAAAATCATTTATGTCTTCCTTAGAAGTCTTATTACAAACTATGTTTTTAAATAAATTAAACCTTAAAAATATACTTGTTATCATATAAATGAGTTAATGTTGATGTTCTTGTGAAGTATAAAGTATATTTTTTATTATTTCAGTGTTAAATTATAAAAAATGAGTTCGTTTAAATAGGTTTATTTATCAGATGAAATTTTTAAAAGAAAAAGCACTTGGATAGATGAACAAGTTAGGCACAAATTATGTACTTACCAAGGTTATGCTCACTTAATAACCCTAATCTTTCTGAACACAACAAAATGGAATATTAATCAAACAGGGAAAAGTTTATTCTTCTCCAAAACAGTGTATCTCCAGGGAGCCTTTGGGAGAAGGGAACGTTGACCATATTATGGGTGTCTTCAACTCTTCAAATCCTTCTTTAAGGTTTTTTTAAACATATGACAATTAACCTCAACATTGCTTCCCTAACAAGGTACTCATAAATTCCAAACTAAATTTTATTATCAAGTCTGTAAGTTTTATATATTCAAGCATTTTACCTTATCAATAAACTAAAAATTCATCTTAGCTCACATAAATTTTGTTTTGATGACATTGTAAAAGAAATTGAAAAAATAACTCTATTAGTCTAATCTAACTAGATTTTTATTGCATACTTATTGCAATTTATTTTTTACATATGAATAATTATTTTTCAAATTCATTTTTAATCAAAATTAATTCCAGAAAGTTGACCATGGGTTAGGCTTAACAAAGTAACTCACATGAGACATCAAGTTACATGCACCATTACATTAACATGCACACTTAACTTAGAATTATTACTCCCTCAAAGGCTCATACTATTGTTAATTAGAGCAAAATAGAACTGAACTGAACCAAAATGTTTGAATTGAATTGAACACAAAGAATCACTCAGAATCTTTTCCTGTATAAAAGGTGTTAGTGTTTTCTATCAAACCTAAGGTTTTGTATGAAGATCAGCAATTTTCATAGGAAAAGGACAGAAGAAATAGGATGTATAGTGAGTAGAGTGGTAACCTTAATGAGAACAATTACTACATGAACAATTTTTATTGCCATGAAATAAACAACTTTCTGCATAATAAAAAGTAAACAACCAATTCCTCTAAACTCAATAAAAAAATAAACAAATTTAGACCTTAATTAAAAAATATTTAATTTTTATGCTATGTGGTTGATTAAACAAAAATTAGTTAATTGATTAAACTAAAAATGTATAAGCAATTTAGATTTATTTATTTTATAATTTATGATTTTTTTGTACTAGGAAAATTATAATTGAATTAAATGAGTCACATATTACATCTTAAAATTTGTTTTCATATTCAAAATTTATAAATTTTTGTTTCATTCTTCCTCCCGTCATTTTTATAAGATCCAAACTTAAAGTTTGACTTGATTTTTTTTATAAGAACCAATTACAAGAAATATTTTTAATTATGAGTCTTTCTCTAATTTTAATAAATGATAAATGGAATACATTATAATGTCCTAACTTGTCTTGTATAAAAAAACATTTTGTGAACGTTATTATGACATTTTACCTAGTCAATAAAAATAAAATAAATAAATATACTAATGACAAAAAGATATTAAAAAAGTTAAAACTAATAAAAATATGTCTTACTAATGTGAGGAGTAATTTTGGGAAGTATATAATTTCAAGGCAAAATTAATGTTTTAAATCCCTTAACTAATTTTCTTTATCCTAGTCCATTAGATCTTAAAAAAACTGAAACTAAGTATTTGAGTTTGAAGGAACATTACAAGACTTTGCATTCCATCCTCATTAAATAATAGAAGGAGATCATAAAGTGTTTTCAGAAAGACCTCATAGAGGCAGTAGAACAAGGTGTAACAATAAATAAATAAAAAATAAAACACTAATGAATTTTTATATTGTTATAGTGTTACAATTGCTACACATCATAAATTTTTAATTTCAACCATAAGTATTTTAATGGTGTTAGGAAAAGAATTCAAAATTCCAATTTCAAATTTAGAGGAAGTTATTTATATGAAATATATCATCTAATCATTATGATGTTGTTTAGATTTGAGGCTATTATCTATTTTTTATGATGTTGCTTAGATTCAAATTTATTTTTTTATTGTAGATTACGTTTGGATTAGTAAAAATAAAGACATTTAATTCAGTGCAAGATCATAATCAAGAATTTGAGAAACATTATTCAATGATCACTATCAGTATAGATTTGTTGGTAGGATGCACAGGCGAAAAACTTTATTCAGAACATAGAATCATACTGGAAGAGAGCATAGTCACTTTACACAAAATAATCAGCATCCCAGAGTATGAGCTATCAGAGTTAAGAAAATTCTCAACTCAGATACAATACAAGTATTCACGCAAACCTGCGTGAATGTGACTGGTAGAAAGTGCTTCCAGGTTGAAATATGAAAAAGAAGGGGCTTCCTATATTTAAAGGAAAGGGTCCTTGAATATCAAGACCGTGTATTGATGTGAATACCACAGTTTATGCATGCTGCTAAAAGACAATCAAACATGCAAATGTTCATAAATCAGTTCAGACGGTAAACAGTTCAATTTTCCTTCGGAAGTTATAATTCCAAGTGAAATGTTGAAGGAAGAGTGAGAATGATAACAGGACCATACAACGAAGATCATCCAAAAACAAACAACATTACAAAATACAATAAAAGTAATAAAGCAAATGAAGTGAAATAAAGAGTTTGAATGAAACAGCAACCCCCCCACCTTTTCTCTTAAAAACTTAATATTGAATTGAATACGAAGAGATAGAACAATCCTGCAAAGCCCAATCTAAAAAGGACTTCGTACCAATCAATGGTTAGCGGATGGTGTGACAACAGTGGGAGGATAGGGTAAAGAGAAAATGTCTTCCATAATAATCTACTAGTACTTGGTGCTGGCTGTCTGTCTGTCATACTTCAACATTCCACCAACCTTAATTCGGACAACATGAACATCGGTAACCATAAAGTAAAAATGAGTACTTAAGAGCTGCATTTTGGAACAGAAAATACAATTGGATAACTTCATATAATAAGAATACGTGCAAAGTCATCTAAATATATTTACAGGAACCATAACCAAAATCACCAATTTCTATACAGAACACAAGGGTGGTGATAGCCTAAAATTTTTAAAAGACACTCAGATACAACCACCTAATATTACAAAAAGACGTGCTATCTCTACACATCAAACCTTGAAAACAGAAGGTTTGCTTTTTCTGCAGCTCCCTAAACTTGCTACGGATAATCACAATGAGAGGACTCACCTCACCATACAAAATAAGCATGTGCTATGTACACAACTAACTGAATCTCTCACTTCCTTCCAAAACATTCAAAATTCTCTCTAGTTAAGTCACGTTTTATAAGTGATGGCACCAGGCTTCTTCTATATACACTTCTATGAATGGAGTTTAGGCGACAGCAGGGATACCAGAATTCTGACAATCCCTGCTGAGGCAATCAAATCCTTCTACTCTAACTGCAGCCGGTTTAAGTCCAAACTTCATCCTAGCACATCCTCCTTTGCGAGATGCTGAAGATGGAGAAAGTAAACCAGAAGGCGATGAAATTGTTGATGCAAGAGTGTTCTCTTCATCCCCAAAGCGAGCGTCTTGGATCAAGGGATTCGCGGCCCGAACAGGAGGAGAACCACAAAAATACGGAGGAGAGGAAGGTATCTGATTGGAAAAATCCTCCCCGCAACTCTCCTATTGAAGGAAAAATTAAATTAATCAATCAAAAAATTAAAGACAGACAACATCCGTTGCAGCAAAAGCAAGATACATAATATTGCAGAAAATTGCAGACAAATACATTGCAGAGAGCAAAAAGAGCTTGATGTGTTGCAGCCGCAATTGCAGTTGAAGACCGTTTCATAAAACCTTGCTAGAGCTTGAAAATACATGCCTTTAATCCCAAAAAATCTAATAAAAAGTGGCAATCTAGAGATGCAACTTTGAAAATACCACACGCATTCCCACATAAAAATAAACATATTAATATCAAATTAAAAATCCAAATTCCATGCATTCTTAAGAAACAAAAACAACTTTTAAGAAAGATAAAATTTATATGCCATTTGAAAATTCTTTATTCTCCTTGGTTAAAACATAAGCTAAATGACCTGTAACAGAGTCATCTCTTACCCTCTTGAGAACAATGTCAAGTAGTTCAGCCCCAGCTTTTGAATCAGACCCCTCAGCTTGTTGGCTAATAAACATCAAAGCACAAACAGATCAGGTCTTCATCAAAGTAGAAAGTACAATAATAAGAATCAAAAGGCAAACAATCAATCCTATAACTTACCCTAAATGCCATTTGACTGGTCGAATAGGCAAGTTCATTAAAACTCCAGCTCGGCGTGGCTTGGGGCAAAAGACAGGGCCACTCTGAGCAGCAATGGGAAGAGAGCCTCTCATCTCTTCACGTGCTGAGAAGGCATTCTGATGAATATTATAACAATTCATGTTCAAAATTTGCTAGCTTCCACACTAGAACACCTAAACAATGCCAAAAAAGAAAATCAGGAAATGTAAACAGAAGCTGGAATTTTATATTATTCACTGAAATCTCAATTATTTACAAAAGGAAATGAGAACACACATCCCAGCTGCAAGTTACCAACAGATCCATTTAGCCAGATCAATTAAGAGCATCAAATGGAAAATAGAAAAATTAAAAATCTAAACTTCAAAACAAAATTCCACCACCCATTTCACTGTTTCCCAATTATCTACAACCTAAACAACGGGATGAAACCAGTGCACAAATCAACAGCAGATCTGAGAGCAAACCATGAAAAATGTTAACTGTTTGTCTTTTCTTTGTTATGGGTAGATCAAGAAGAGCTAGGATAAGTAAGATACATGAAAAAACCAAACTTGGGCTTATGTCAAACAGCTATAACTATCTCCATCTTACAAACAGCTAGCATTCACAAAATTAAAAGGGGGTAATATAGAAATAGAGAATAGATCTCCAGATAGGGTAATGAACAGAATGCTAAAACTAAAATTGAAAAAAAAATGAACAAAGTAAAACTTGCTAGAGAGAGAACAAGAGAGAGACCTTTGAGGGTATCCTCCAAACGAAGAAATCAACGAAGCTGGGAGGGCGAGAGGAAGAAGAAAATGTGAGCAGAGCAATCCTATTTAAGGTAAAGCAACGAAGCTAGTACGATAGAGGAACAGGCATATACGACGTCGTTACCTTGAAATGATTATTGAACGCTGTTCTCTATGTTTTCTTTTTGCAATATTTAAAATTACAAACTACTATATTACAATAATATCACGTGCCACGAAATGTCAGGATCAATTGAATTTTTTATATCAGATTTTAAATACGCAGTTACGTTAAATACCTGCAGAAAAAAAAAATATAAAAAAACAGTTGTAATATAAAAAAGTAATTATCTCTATTCTTTTATCTAATCGAATGAATTATTCATAAGAGGTGAAGTTTTATTTCTGTAAATTTGAAAAAAAAAATCCTTTTCAAATTTAAACCGATTAATACCATTTTTATACATAAATTTATCAATATATTTATAAGATTAATTTTATTTCAATTTTTTAAAATTCTTCAAATTAAATTGATACAGGTTTAAATTTTAGTGCTTTATTGATAAATAGCTAGTAAAAATAATGGAAAAAATAAATTAAAAACATTAACAAATTACTAAAAAATTTGAAAATGAGAGACCCTCTTTCAATGTTTATAACTGTTCCTTACATAAGATGTAGTTTTGCGCCAACTTGTTACATTTATTAACCATTTTCATTTATAGTTCTTTCTCGCATTTTTTTAAGTAGCTACACAGTTAAATAGTATCAAGTAATTTATTAATTATTTTAACTATTTTATATATTTAGCACTTAGTGTCTTTATTTTAGTTGTCATTGTCTAATATCCGAGTTTTAATAAAGATAAATTTTAGTAGATAAAAAATATAAAGTTTATAAATAATATATAGATTTTTTTAATAATTTTATTTTCTTAAAATTTAAATTTTCTTTGAACCCTGTGATGTGAAGTAATATTTTTGAAGAGGTAACATGGTTAGGATAAAAAATGTGATATCGTTAAGTCATGTAATTTCTATTAAAAAATTTATTTTATTTTTTTCTTTTATTTAGATTATTTGTAAAATTGAGATTTATTAATATAGGTTTTAATATTTGGTGGATTACCTACAGTTTAGTTGGACTTTTGGAAGTATCAAAAGAATATTTGTACTTATAAACACAATATTTCTAAATAACAAGAGTTAATATTGACATCTAATAAATATAATGATTATTTATATGTATGTAAAATATGATAGTTAAAGTGTAATTAGTAAATAAAAATATATATGTACTTTTTACATATACTTTCTAGAGAAATGTAGAAGATATAGGATATTACACAAACAATACTTAATTGATATGTAATAATTATTTTGACTCTTTACCTTCGCGAGACACACTCAAGCCATGGAGAGGATATAAATAAGAACATATATTACATGTTTGTGGTTATTATTTGAGTTGTCTTTGATGAGGAATTTATTGAGAGATAAACCTTGAGTTGAAAGTTCTGATCCATAGTGGATTTTTTTCTAGAGATAGATTGAAGCTCATTAACATTTTAATTGAACCACATTATTTATGTGTGATATTTTTTTACTGTTTATTTTCTATCTATTCTTCTACAAGTTCTTTATATTGTTTTACTTTTTGTGCAGTGGAAGGCCTAAAGTGGGTTTGTGTTTATGTGAACTATTTCCACCATAATATTCATGTTGATATGTTTGATGGTGAGAATGATATAAGATGAAAATTGGTTATATATACATAATGTTTTACACACACATATTGTGATATTTTTGTGATGTATGGCCCCTCATAGGTGTATTGTTCTTTTATGGATGTGTGATTAGGGATATCTAAGATGATATTAATTCCTAAATATCAAGGTATTAAACATAAAACTCAGTAAGAAATTTCATAAATTAACACGATGATGAGAAGTTAAAGGACGTTTGTACATCAAGTTGTTATAAAGTAAGTGTATGAACTACCTTGACATTGAATGATGTGTGTGAGAGAGAAAGGTTTTGTTAAAAAGCAAATTTTTTGTATATATTGTTTTTAAACTTTAGATTTTAACATTATAAAATTATATACATATACTATTGCATATTTATGAGTTTATAAGTATATCATTTATATTTAAAATATGTATTATACTCGTACAAGATGAGTATGAAAAAGACAATCAATAAATAATTGAATGAATTCAACAAGTTGGTCTTAGATCTATATATTATTATTGTTATGTTTAAAACGTATGATCATTTTAAGGAAACTTGTTTAATGAAAAAAAATTATCTCTTAAAATGGTTCAAGCTACAGAAAAACTATTTTATATATTTATATTTATATTATTTTATAATATTGTATTTGATAAGTATATATAAAATATTTATTAAGCTTGTGAAAAATAAATTTCATAAGTTCTTTAGTATTATATCAAATTATAAACTATAAAAGATTAATTTAATTTTATTTGATTTTTTTATATTCAAACCAAATCATATATAATTTTAATTATTCAAACCAAACCATTGTAAACACTTATAACACTCATAATCAATAGATAACATATAATTTTTTGAAGTGGAATCTAACATGTGCTAGTCTTTTTCTATATCATTATACAAAGACATATTTTATTATTTTTTATTTTTTTAATTATACAACTATATTTTAAATAAATATAAAGAATATTTATTTAATAAAATAGGTAATTGTATAATCATTATATTAAAAAATAATTAATTTTTTATCTAAAAATAACTACCATATAATTTCTAAACCATTTTTACAAAAATATTTTTTCTTAAAATTATATTATTTAACAAAATAAAGACATAAATAAAACATGTGTTTTCGTATATGTACTGAAAACTGATGAAAAGCTAAATTAAGTTAAGGGTGCAAACTCTAAAACAACGACGAAAGTGTTTATATATACAAAATGAAATCAAAAAGAAAAAAACACTAATACAAAATATTATAGGGTAATGATTCTGACATTGAAAACTTGAACAGAGCAACAAAAGTGAAAGGTGAAAGAAGGTGGCGAAGTTGTCTTTTTTGAGACAAACAAACCATTTGGGAGGAAAGAGTCAGATGATTGCTTTGCTTTGCTCTGCTGCTGTTCTGTCGTATCATATAGTAATATCATATGACCCTCAAACTTTGAAGTTGCCTTCCACTTCATCACCCACTCACAACCCTTTCACATTTTCCGTCAAACTTAGCCAACCATTTTCCAGGAAAATTACGCACTGTTCAATGTGCTCTTATCATAACATAGTTAATTGTCGCTGAAATCGATAAAAAAATCAAACTAACATGTCTACAAACCTAATTCACTTCACTTTTATGTTAAAAAAGTTGTGATGTTATGATGAATGAGTGGACACACCCGGATTTTGCGTAGAGAAGGAAGAAAGTGTGGTGGTGTGTGAGATCTTGCTTTACCTGTTTATAAGTTAATGCATGGAGAATTTGGGAGCGTGGCCATGGCACGTGCTATCATTTTTATTCTGACAAGGATAAAAGTGATGAAGCATGTGCTCTGTCACTGTGTTCATGATTTAGGAACTGTATCTCGATACACTGTATTCTACGCAAAACTTCAATACCCTATTCATACTAGAACAAAAGATCAATAATACGCAAATATATATACCATTTTAGGGTTTAGTTTGGTATGTGAAAGAGAATTAAGTATTAGCTTTCTTAACATATTGTGCAGCCAATTACAGACTTATGAAGAGGAACCATATAACTATTATATTATTATTATTATTATTATTATTATTTTATTATTAAAGTGTTATGAAAATTATACTTGTTTGAAATGTGTAGAATGAAGGGTTATAAAATACATTAATAAATTTATGTATAAATATTTCTCGTTTATTTTTTTTCATAATTTGATGATTTATTGTCATATATAATATACAAATCAATTTGGTGTAATCTTGTGTTTTCTTGTTGTATCTTATAATTTGATGAATTTCACATAATATACCACTATATGATATGAATAATAAAAAAAGACAGCAAGTAAAATAAAAAAATATTAATATAATAATGTAGTGTTATTATTATTGAACAAGTTTAAACAATGAATCAATAAGTTAAATGTTGGATAGATAGATCAAACAACTATTTTGAAGTTGAAATTTAATCTCTGTTTTTTGTGCTATTGTAATCAATATAATAATTGTTTAAAAAATATATTCACACCTGCAGTATGTAATTAGTATTTTAATAAAATAAAAAATTGTTATAATGTAGAATATGTTTTTGAAAAAAAAAATTGAAATCAATATACTAAAAGTTTTACGCTAAATCATATACACTAAAATTAAAATTATTATAATTTTAATTAAAATTATTATAATTTTACTTGTGGATGTATAAATAACTTTACATTTTAGCTCCAGAAAAATATTATTTTTTAAAAATGTTTGAAATTAATTTATATGCTTAATAATTATACTTTAAAACCGTAAAAAAATTATTAATGGTTTATTATGATTAAAAATTCAGGAGGAATGATTGTGTATATATTCAAGTTCTGTGATGCAATATATTCATTAAGTTGCTATTTTTGTACAATAAATATTATTGATTAATTTAATTCTCTATTGAAAATAATTTTAATAAAATGAAATCAAATTATTCAAATCTCCTTAGACATGATTTTACTTAGAAACACATATGATTTCTTATTATACACATTATCTTTATTGATAATATTTTTAATCATATTTTTATAATTGTAGTTATAGAAAAACGTGTAACATTTTTTTCACAAGTCTATTTTACATAAGTAAATTCGATTTTATAAACCTATATATATTTTAAATAAAATATATTAAAAAAATGAAAATGTATTATACTTGCTACAAATACTATATTTAGTAGAAATATATGAAAATTAAATTTCGATCTACCTTATTACAAACCAACCGTTATTATGATATAGAAATATTTATTTTAAATTTTGTTTAGGTAAACTAATAAGAGATGGTTTTATTGGTTTATGAAATAATTTAATTATAGAGATGATTGAAATTTGAGAATAAATAATATTGATTGTATAAATTAATTATTCATTAATGTTCAACGTTATTAAAGCAATTCAACGGTAATTATGAATTCAAATTTCGATTAATGTAACAGTTACGTTGATATTGAAAATATAATCTGACAACCAAGAAAACATTAATTAAGTACTGAGAGAAATTCAAATATCTTTTAAATACACGAGTTTTGAGGTAATTACAAAGAAAATTATCTTAATAAAAACATTCAATCAATTTATTTACATTTAAAAACTACCTTAAAATCACCATATATTTTTAGAACCAAATAAATTATTCAATTTTAGAAGAAAAGAGATGCAAAGTACAACAGTCCCTGTTTGTTGTGTGTTGTTAAGTTCCAGTGCCTTTACTTGTTCCCTTGCACACAATTCCAACTATTTGAGTTCCTCACTTCTCTCCAATGCTCCGCTGAGTTTTTCTCTTCTTTCTACCAAATCTGCTCAATCTTCATTCATACTGCTGTTGTACATGAATAAGTGACCACTGTTGCTTAATCACTTATTGGCTCTCTTTTGCTTTTCCTTCAATCATGTCTTTCTCTTCTTGCCTTTCTCATTACCCATTGACATTCAAGGTACACTTTCTCCATGATTTCCTATTGCTGCTATTGCTTTCTAACCTTGCATGCAATTTTCTTTCACCCTTTTGTTTATCAGCTATTTTTTATTTTTTCTGTGCTCCTGCTCATTTACTCCCTGCCCCTTAGATTGGAGTTTTATTCCCTACGTTTGAACTCTGAAGTTTTAAACTTTGAATGGATTAGGCTGAAAGTGGTCATTTTGAGTAGATTTGAACCACCTAAGCATTACTAACGAATTGGGCATTTGGGAATTTCTTTCTTTTTTCTTTAGATATGACAAGGTTGTTTGTTTGTTTTGCTTTGCATGGATCTATACTAGGCGCTTGTTGGTATAGTAGAGTTAAAAGGAGTTTGTATTTCAAAAACTGGCTTTTCTGTGTCTTCAAAACCTCTAAATTCATTCAGTTCTATGGGTTTGTTAAATTAGTTCTTGCATGTTGAACTGTCTGTCATTCAAATAATAATCTGCATAACCTGGCTAATTCCGCACTAAAAAGGTTTAATATAATTTATTCGTATAAATGGATAGCAAGGTGTATTTTCTAGGTTAAGAACTAACTATGCTTATAATTGAGATTCTATTCCTTTCATTTGGCAGGCTTTAAAACCCTGTGGTTCTGTTGGGAAGGGGCAAAATTTTGCCGTCTCTTTCAGAAGTAATGAGGCTGAGCTTTGTAACAGACACATTGTGGGGAGTAGACGATTGCAGGTTCCAATGGTCAACTTAAGTGGAGATAGGAGTTTCATTGGAGGATCCAGAATTGCTGTGAAACCAAATGCTACCAGATTGCTTCATTATCCAAAAAGGGGTCAAATGCAAGCTTCATGTAATCCTCTTTCTCTACATCTTCTTTTCAAACTCATTTTGAAAATAACGTGTCTTGTCCTGGACCAAATTCATTTAAGAACCTATTTAAGTCTCTGGTGTTTTGGATTTGCATGTGGTGATACATTTCCGTGTCTCTGAGCAACTTAGAGGTGAAATTGGAGGTTTTATAATCAGGCCTCCTTGCTAAAAAGTTACACATTTTGACCCTTGGAAAATTTCACAGTATTCTGATTTATATAAATTTCATTTGCACAAGTTGTTTCTTCATTCATATATTTTGATTCTTATTAAAAATTGTTGGATTTGTCTTACCACTAAATTAATATTGTTTATCTTGAAAAAGAGCACAAATTAAGGATTTGATACACAGAATGCATTTACATAGTTAGCTTACCTCTCGTGTCAGTATACCTGTAACATAAATTACTGTATGATTTGTTCTTAGTTTGAAAGTTTTGGGGACTAATTATTGATACTAAGTTGTTTCTTTTGCTTTTGCCTTCCACATTTTCACGTGGCTGCCGATTTCAGCTATCTGTGATGTTGTGGTTCCTACATTTTTTATATGCTGTAGCATAATCTAACTTTGAATTTGATAGCCTTGAAGAAAGTCATTTTGTTTGGACAGAAAACTCTTTAATATTGAATCTGAACAGCTTGTTCTTACATTTTTCACACTTTATTATGTTCTGTGCTTAAAATTTAAATCTTGCTATTAGTTCTGTTCTTGAAGCAGATGTTTAATTTCTTGGAAGGGTATGCAAGGCTCAGGTTTCACTGAACCTATTGAGCTATACCTGCCTCAATCTTGTGAGTTTCTTTTGTGTAGTTTGTCTTGATTCCACAAGAATGGAGTTGCCTTATTAGTTTTCTCGCTTTACCCCAGGTGGGGAGAAATTGACTAAAAATGTAGTCTAAATTTCCTACTATCATTACATTCATTCTGGTGGGGTTTAAGGTTTTACTTTTTAACTGCTGATATTTTGCTATTTTACTGTGAAAGCAATGGCAATAAGTAATTCTTTCATCAGTAGTAATTCTGAATGGCGAAGATGTGTTATATAGTTTTCTTAATCATTTTGCCATTTTGGTCATCTGTACTCTTTGTACAAAGTTGAGTGAACATTCCTTTATTATGTATAACTGATGGTGACTATATTTTTTTTCTGATACTCACTTTTCTATCTTTACTTTTCAGGCTTCATAGGATCTCAACTTGCTAGCACTGCATTTACAGCGGGAACCATAGCTGTGCTTCCATTTTACACACTTATGGTTCTAGCTCCAAATTCTGATCTAGTATGTTTCTAACTGCATTAGAGAAAATTTATGACCTGCGATCACAATTCATTGGCAACATTTTTGCTTTATTAACATTTCTGTTTAGTTAACATGCAAAAGTCATTTACATTTATGCATCCTCTCCCCACCCAAAATAAACCTGGACCCTTTTTCTGTAGTAGTAAATCATCTTTGTGGGGAATTTGGATATTCTTCTTTCTCGTAAACTTTTACTGTGTTTCTGATTTTGTACTTCACGTCTTTCCTGATTCATCTTTTGCAAAAATGCAGACCAAAAAATCTATGGAGAGTAGTCTGCCATATGTAGTGCTTGGGATTCTTTATGCATATTTATTGTACCTTTCGTGGACCCCTGAGACAGTTCGATTGATTTTTGCAAGTAAATACTTGCTACCAGAGGTGTGTGTGAATGCATTCAGAAATGAAGTTTTTCTTCCCAAAAGAGTTCTATCCAACTGACAACTGTAAATACTTGATGCAGCTGCCTGGTATAGCAAGAATGTTCTCCAGCGAGATGACTTTGGCCTCTGCCTGGATTCACCTGTTGGTTGTTGATCTTTTTGCTGCAAGGTCATGCATTTTATCTTTCTCTTGGTTTCTCATTCTTTACTTATTTATCTGATGCTAATTCTAGTTATGAATTCAGGCATGTTTTTCAAGATGGACTGAAGAATCAGATTGAAACTCGGCATTCCGTTTCATTTTGCTTGTTCTTTTGCCCCATTGGGATTCTCACTCATGTCCTCACCAAAGCCATGACCAAACCTGCCACAAAAGAGGGTCACGGTGTGTAGAGGACACCTGCTTGTACCGATGCAACAAGCATTTCGTTTCATTTGAATAAGAATTTGGCGAAGTCATGTCTGAGTTGAACTTACGATTTTTCAAGTTACTTTATATCTGTCACAAGGTGGCCAAAGGGCCTTGCAATGAGAGGCAATTCAAGTTTATGAAAAATAAAATAAAATAACGAGCAGCTATTATCTATTAAAAAACGAGGGTTACTTTTAAAAACTGAAAATTAAAATTTAGTTTGAATATAATAGTCTAATTATGCACAGAAAAAATTTGACCGCAACTTTGATATATCTATATGGATTGTGTACTTAACATTTAAAATATTTGAATTCCAAAAGTAAGATAAAAATTTAGATAAAATGAAATAATATAAGAGAAACTTTATAGAAATAAAAATAAAAAAAGGATAAAATATATCATTGATAGTTAGGTGAGAATGTGTTTTGAAAGAAAATGAGTACGTACGTAGGTAGAAAAATGAGTACGTACGTAGGTAGAAAAATGAGTCTCCCTATCCATTGAATCAATAGTATGGGTGATGGAAAAAAGTTGGTGCCTTGCTCTCCAATGGTTTTGGGAGCTGATTCATCTCCAGGGACAGAATCCTTACTTCCTTACCTCTTTTCTAGAACCTCCTAGAAGCTTTTGAAACTTTTTAAAACAACTGTGTCATTTGCTTACCATTTGAAGTTTCAGATACCATCACTTTTTCAAATTTGCCATTGGCTTTTATTAATTTTAGAATCAGAGCACCAACCATATCAGAGAATACACTGGTTCAATTTCACACATTTTGACTACCATTTCTATGATTGGGCTAAACCAGATTTTGCTTTTTATTTTTTAATTTTATTTATATTTTGGAAAATCAATCTAAAATGAGTTGTGACAAAATATAATGTTTACAGTAATTTGGTCTTCTATTTCAAATAAAACACAATTAGGTAATTGTTCCATGTAGAGGATGTGCATAGTCTATTATTACCTTAGCTGAGTGTGTCATACTTCTTCCTTTAAGCTGCAAAATAAACTTTCAATAAAACTTCTCTTCAAATTGACATCAGTCTGAGGATCTATCCAAGGTTTAGAGCCTATGATGCCAGGGAATCTTTAGCAAAACGGAGTTCAAGAAAATTTTTAAAAGCACTTACTTCATTGTGTATAGCGTAAAATCCGTTAGAATATGGTAGTTCTTTTTTGTTTTATAAGCATGTCCGTTAGGATATGGTAGTAATAGCATAACACAGAAATGTGCATAGAAAAACATTTGTGGATAGAAGAGTTGTCTCTTAATTAGTTCTTTATCCTTCACCATATGAGTACCACTGCTTCTGAAATATCTTTGATATATATATAAGTTATATATATATATATAAGTTATATATATATATATATATATTTATTGTTAATCCTTTTTTCACATTACTTTTTGTGTGGACAGAATGCATCTCTCATGTCGTTAGTTAAAACCGTTGAAGGTTCCAAACTATTCTCTGGCAACAAAAAGAACCATAGAGACAGAAAAGAACAAGTGAAACACAATTTTACTTTTACTTCCATAAAACTAAAAGGCGGTACGTGTTTTAGTCAGATACAAAAAACTAATTCGAAATTTTTTCAACAAACTGATCAAATGTCAAACATACATTACTTACAACAAATAATTCAGACCGTCAAACCATATGTCAAAAGCTAAGTCAACTTGGTTTTCTTGGACTTAGCTTGAGCCTTCTCAGGAATATCATCAGCATCAAGATCATCATCGTCTGAAGAAGCTTCCAGTGACTCATCTGGTACATCATGAGGAACATTATGCTTTGTAATAAAATCCTTCAATATAGTCATGCTTTCCTCTTTCAGTGAAACCAATTGCTCTGATAAAGAACCTTCTTTTGGCTCAACAGAATATGATTCTGAGCCAAGACGAAATGTAGCCTTCACCTGGGGCTTAGCATCACAAGATAGCGACTCCATCTATGTCTTTTGAACAATCAAAGAATAAAAAAGAGGGTTAGACGCGATACAAATCATAGACAACAGAACTACAAAGTAACCAAGAATAACAAACTGGATAATAGAAGGTTAATACACACACACACACACTATAAGCATTTCAGTTGAAGAAAAGTCTTGCATTACTATAAATAAAGTTCAATAATATTTGATTTGGATTTGGATTTGTTCTGAATCACAAGAATAAGAAAACAAAAGTACGAAGCTCAAAACAATTTGAAGCGAAATGATTTACATATTTAAATAGAACTCCAAAAGACAACTTCAGTTCAACCTACGTCCTTAAGCATAAAAAGTTTAAGAATCAGCATAAATCTGAATATCAAAACTAGCAGAGACCATAATAACCCAACATACAGACATTTCGTCAAACAGTATATCTACAAATAAAAATAACACCTTCCAAGTTTTCACATACAGAACCAAGCAGAGTGAGTGATTTAGCTGAATGAATAAAAGATGGTGCAGTAAATAATACAGAGATTCAAACAAAACAAAGAGTCAAATGTACAGAAAATCGAGAAAATATGAAACATAAGCAAAAGGGATTTTACCTTCTTCGCCAAAACTTTGGTGGCTGCTCAGTCGAACAACAACAGGATCCCACACCCTTTTTGTGATGCGTTTAATTTTGGACCAATGCGTCGTGTCTCGGCCCTCTTCAATTGAACTTGGGCTTTGAGTTACATGATTTTGTGGACCATAAATTTCTTCTTTTTCTAATTTTTAACATTGAAATATTGGGCTTTGATATCTAAGTCATATGTTTTCTTTTTGTTTATATTTCTGTTCAGTATAAGCAGTGAAAATGAATTGCTACAACTAATTATTTCAAAGTCCTTTTAAGTGACAAATAAATCATACTTAAAGTTGTATTTTCCATCTTCTTTTTTAGTTGATTAAAAAATATTGAAGATATTTCCACAACAAAATTATTTTTCTTCTTTTACATCAAAACATTGAAGATCCCAACATTAATACATTTTACAATTTTCAAATGTACATAATTTTTTTATTTACAAATTAATAACATTTAATTTCCGTGGATGTTTATCTTTTGTTTTTGTTTTATATAAAAATGTATTTATGGTTAATAGCATTCAATAACAGAATTCATTTTCTCATTTTTTTTATTTAATCAGATTATATTGAAGAAATATTAGTAACATTCAAAATAACATATTTAATCTCTCAATTTATTTTATTTCAAATTGTAAAAAATCTCGAAATAGTTTCCAATTTTCAAACGTGGATAAAAGAAAAAAAACAAATAACAGAAGAATTATTTAAAATGTCTTTTATTTTTTATTTTCAAAATTAATAATTTAATGCTTTATTTCTTTTCTTTGTGTATTTTAGTGAGTTAAAAACATTGAACAAGAGAGAAGAAGCAGAAAACAGAGTAAGAGTTTGGTGTTTCTACCGTTGCTGTGGAGTGACCCTTATCTTGTAGGCACCAAAGACCGAAGCTTTGAAGAAAAAGAAGAGAGGCAATGGCTGTCTGTGTTTCTGGATCGCACACAATTTTCATGAACCGTTCCAATTTGAAGACTGTTGCGGTTCTGAGCAGAGAGAAGAAGATGGGTGTACAATACCATCTGAAGCAAGGGCAGAGTCGTAATTTCCACGAGCTCCCCTCTGGTCTAAGCATGGAGGTGATAGTGCAAAAAGGTGCAGAAATCAATAAGAATGTTGAATATCCTCCTTTGGTTTTTGTTCATGGAAGCTATCATGCTGCTTGGTGTTGGGCTGAACACTGGTTGCCCTTCTTTTCATCTTCTGGCTACGATTGCTATGCTGTTAGCTTGTTAGGACAGGTACATTCTCAAAAGGGTATCTGACATTTAAAAAAAATGAACAAAATTTAGTGATAAGTATGTCATGTATTTTAGTAGTTTCAGTGTCAAGATATTGAGATTTTCTTTACTGTAATGTTATTGTTATCTATATGCACTTTCAAATATGTTATCTTTTGGTGGTGATTTCTCCTTGGATAGGGTGAAAGTGATGCACCTGCCGATTCTGTTGCCGGTACACTTCAGGTGTGTACCTCTTCTTTTTCTAGTCGAGATTTGTTTATAGAATAAATCACCAATTTAGACTCGTAAATAGTACTTTGTCTCATAAATAGTCTTTAACGTAATAAAACTATTTAAGTAATTTTCGAAGTATTGAATATCTATCACTTTAGTCCTTAACTTGATGAATTTCACTAAAGTACAATAATTCATCTGAAGGATTTTGTTAATACTTAGAAGACTACTCAACATCATTTCTTGTTTTATAGTGCTAGGACTACTTAAGTAGTTCTTTTATGAGTAAGAATAACACTTCTAGGATAAAATTGATGGTTTAAGCTTTGTTTATCTATTAGCTTTCAAATTTTGTTTGATAATTTGGGCAGATTTCATAATGGATTATGATCATATACTCTTATACTTTCCTGTCTGTACCATGTGTTGCAGTAGACACACGCAAGAGATGTTGCAAATTTTATCTGTCGAAATATTAGATCACCGCCTGTGTTGGTCGGACATTCATTTGGAGGACTTATTATTCAATATTATGTTTCCAATTTAGGAAGTGACAATCTCAAAGGTGCTTTCTCACCCTGGCTTATTTGTTAACTTGTTGAAAATAGTTAAATTAGATGATTCTGAATTTTAGGCTCGTACTATTGGTTAATTGTTTAGAAATATTTGCACCAGATGTTCATTTTGGTTACTTTGAACTTGACATTAGAACACCATGGTGAATGTTGCCAAATAAACATGTGGTGTATTTTAGGATTCTATTATAGATGGATAGTTTTAAAAGAGTAA